>CAJVRN010000141.1:0-80000 GCA_911728415.1 Lagocephalus sceleratus
CCCTAACCCGGGCCCTAATCCTAACCTTAACCCGGGCCCTTATCCTAACCCTAACCCGGACTTTTATCCTAACCCTAACCAGGACCTTAAGGCTAACTTTAATTTAATCTTAACCCTGACCTTTTCCAACCCTAAGCCATTCTAACCCTAATCTGGACTCTCTTTCAGCCTTCGGACACGGAGGGGTGGCGAGGTGATGCCGGGATGAGAGGGATGATGGACAGTGCTTTCAATCTTGGCGTTTATGACGCCGGGATTAACTTCCTCTCACCCTAACTCGCCCGTGCCTCTCCTTCGTTTTCTGGTTTCCCTCTCCCCTCTCTCTGTCTGATTGATGTGAAAAGGACAATTTTGGATAATGTTTTAGTATAATTTTTTGTATATATTGTGGACGGTTTCTGTTCTTTGAATTCTGGTTTTTGATTATCGTAATAAGGATCTTTCTTAATCACAATTCCTGTACTGCACAACTAATTATGGGTAGGCTTGATGGAGCAGGCAATTACATTCATTTTCTCATATTTTCAAAAACTTAAAAAAACACAAAAAATCCAATCCCGGAGCCATTTAATCCCCGATTGACGGACACTCATGAACGCCTCACGGGCCGTAAAGAAAAGGTGTCTCATTACTGCCACGGCTCCATTTTGACCTAACCCTTTAACCTGAGCACATGCATGGTAGCGCCAGTCTGGCTGAGGAGCGACACAAACTAATTTTTGAATCTGTAATCATAAATTGCCTGAAGAAGGTTCATATAAAAACCGAAACGTTGCAATATTTTGTGAAGCTCCTTTTGAGCGAATAAAACTTTTTTACTCCCGAATTGGAGGAGCCGTCTTTGTTTGAATTTCATCATCATAATCAGGACGACTCGAACAAAATGGCCGAATCTGACTATGATGATTGGACGACGGTGCACTACGGGGGGCGTCGGAGAAGACACAGGTATGTGCCACAGCCTCCATCGAGACGTTATTACTCCGACGTTACCACCATGATGCCCCCCGCTGCGCCCCAGACGGCCATAGACGCTCCTACGCCTCGGTCACTCGGGGCGCCCCCCGCCCCCGACGTGACGCGTCCCGTTCCAGACAACGGGGCGCCGACAGAATGCAGTACAGTTACGGACAATATGACAATTATTATTCACGTCCCGGATGGAATCGCCGAGCCAATCAGAATCGGCGATTGCCACAACAACATTTTTTATCAGGTGACAGAGGGGCTCCGGATCGACGGTGGTGGCGCACACCTGCCACGGATCGAGGGACAGCACGCTCCACCGACCGTGAGTTTAAAGAGAAGGTGCGCACCATCCATAAGATTATAAAGGCCACGCATCATCGGGAGAACGTGTCCAAAGAAGAACCTCCACGTATGATCGAGGAAATGACACGAACTCTCTCCAGCATGATTAAACCTTCGGCACCGTCCAAAAAAAACGATGGACCTCATACATGAGAATGCGAAGGACTGGGCCATTAATACTCTCCTCATTCTGACAGAACACTACAGTGAAGTGATTGAGGAAGAGACAACCAAATTATCTGCATTCACAAACCCCGACTGGGAGCAGCCCTTTGAGGTCGCTGCGAAATGGGCACGACGGAACCTGGGCAGACGCCTGGCACCGGAGACGGTGCAACGGGCAGAGGCTCTCCTCGTGACCCGACTGGGCGAAAATGATACAACAGCGCCCCCACACAAGCCCCGGACGCTCCAGAAGGAACTGCGTCTGCGACCGGGACAGCAACAGGTGCCCCTCATGTCACCTGCATTATCATCCCCTCCTCCTCCTCCTTCACCTACCGGCAGCTCCTCTCCAAGCCAGAGAGAGGAGGATTCTCTCCCTCCTCCCACATTGACCCCTCAGGTGGTCAGACCAAAGCCTCCCAGCATTCCAGGGAAGAAAGCCCCACGGCAGACTCCGCTCCCAGTTCCACCATCAGGGGATGTGGACCATCTAGAGGAGGAGGACCTCGTCAGGCTCCTGGTAGAATGCCAAGAACTCACCGCCACGCCAGGTATACCTGTAAAAACACCCACCTGCAGTTCCACCCCACGGTCTAAAACGAGGAAAGTCAAAATGAGGAAGGTTATAGCAACCCGTAGGTGGTAATGTTCTTCCATGTTCCGTCCACTTGAGGGTGCTCTTGCTCTTTTTAAGGACATACTTTAAAACACTTTTACAGATCAGACCTATTTGCTGTTTTGATGATTCCCAGTCAGTGGTTAATTTACTTATACACATACTAACAACATCAGACACATATTCCCACCATATAACACTTCCTGTGGCACGGATGATCAGCTCTGAAGGCGACGATTGTGCAAGATCATCCGCATTGGACCGCGCCCCATAGGAGAAGAGCTGGAAGACAGATGGAGTCACCTTCTGAACACCTCTCTGCCACAAGGACTGAATAATAAATCAATAGTTGTAATAAGAATTAAAAATGTTTACTTACCGGTGGATGTATAGATGCATGCAGCGCCTCTCTTCTTTTCTTATTTCAATCCTATCCCTAAACTTAATTTAATTCTAACCCTAACCCGGGCCCTAACCCTAACCCGGGCCCTAATCCTAACCTTAACCCGGGCCCTTATCCTAACCCTAACCCGGACTTTTATCCTAACCCTAACCAGGACCTTAAGGCTAACTTTAATTTAATCTTAACCCTGACCTTTTCCAACCCTAAGCCATTCTAACCCTAATCTGGACTCTCTTTCAGCCTTCGGACACGGAGGGGTGGCGAGGTGATGCCGGGATGAGAGGGATGATGGACAGTGCTTTCAATCTTGGCGTTTATGACGCCGGGATTAACTTCCTCTCACCCTAACTCGCCCGTGCCTCTCCTTCGTTTTCTGGTTTCCCTCTCCCCTCTCTCTGTCTGATTGATGTGAAAAGGACAATTTTGGATAATGTTTTAGTATAATTTTTGTATATATTGTGGACGGTTTCTGTTCTTTGAATTCTGGTTTTTGATTATCGTAATAAGGATCTTTCTTAATCACAATTCCTGTACTGCACAACTAATTATGGGTAGGCTTGATGGAGCAGGCAATTACATTCATTTTCTCATATTTTCAAAAACTTAAAAAAACACAAAAATCCAATCCCGGAGCCATTTAATCCCCGATTGACGGACACTCATGAACGCCTCACGGGCCGTAAAGAAAAGGTGTCTCATTACTGCCACGGCTCCATTTTGACCTAACCCTTTAACCTGAGCACATGCATGGTAGCGCCAGTCTGGCTGAGGAGCGACACAAACTAATTTTTGAATCTGTAATCATAAATTGCCTGAAGAAGGTTCATATAAAAACCGAAACGTTGCAATATTTTGTGAAGCTCCTTTTGAGCGAATAAAACTTTTTTACTCCCGAATTGGAGGAGCCGTCTTTGTTTGAATTTCATCATCATAATCAGGACGACTCGAACAAAATGGCCGAATCTGACTATGATGATTGGACGACGGTGCACTACGGGGGCGTCGGAGAAGACACAGGTATGTGCCACAGCCTCCATCGAGACGTTATTACTCCGACGTTACCACCATGATGCCCCCCGCTGCGTCCCAGACGGCCATAGACGCTCCTACGCCTCGGTCACTCGGGGGCCCCCCCCCCCCCCCCGACGTGACGCGTCCCGTTCCAGACAACGGGGCGCCGACAGAATGCAGTACAGTTACGGACAATATGACAATTATTATTCACGTCCCGGATGGAATCGCCGAGCCAATCAGAATCGGCGATTGCCACAACAACATTTTTTATCAGGTGACAGAGGGGCTCCGGATCGACGGTGGTGGCGCACACCTGCCACGGATCGAGGGACAGCACGCTCCACCGACCGTGAGTTTAAAGAGAAGGTGCGCACCATCCATAAGATTATAAAGGCCACGCATCATCGGGAGAACGTGTCCAAAGAAGAACCTCCACGTATGATCGAGGAAATGACACGAACTCTCTCCAGCATGATTAAACCTTCGGCACCGTCCAAAAAAACGATGGACCTCATACATGAGAATGCGAAGGACTGGGCCATTAATACTCTCCTCATTCTGACAGAACACTACAGTGAAGTGATTGAGGAAGAGACAACCAAATTATCTGCATTCACAAACCCCGACTGGGAGCAGCCCTTTGAGGTCGCTGCGAAATGGGCACGACGGAACCTGGGCAGACGCCTGGCACCGGAGACGGTGCAACGGGCAGAGGCTCTCCTCGTGACCCGACTGGGCGAAAATGATACAACAGCGCCCCCACACAAGCCCCGGACGCTCCAGAAGGAACTGCGTCTGCGACGGGACAGCAACAGGTGCCCCTCATGTCACCTGCATTATCATCCCCTCCTCCTCCTCCTTCACCTACCGGCAGCTCCTCTCCAAGCCAGAGAGAGGAGGATTCTCTCCCTCCTCCCACATTGACCCCTCAGGTGGTCAGACCAAAGCCTCCCAGCATTCCAGGGAAGAAAGCCCCACGGCAGACTCCGCTCCCAGTTCCACCATCAGGGGATGTGGACCATCTAGAGGAGGAGGACCTCGTCAGGCTCCTGGTAGAATGCCAAGAACTCACCGCCACGCCAGGTATACCTGTAAAAACACCCACCTGCAGTTCCACCCCACGGTCTAAAACGAGGAAAGTCAAAATGAGGAAGGTTATAGCAACCCGTAGGTGGTAATGTTCTTCCATGTTCCGTCCACTTGAGGGTGCTCTTGCTCTTTTTAAGGACATACTTTAAAACACTTTTACAGATCAGACCTATTTGCTGTTTTGATGATTCCCAGTCAGTGGTTAATTTACTTATACACATACTAACAACATCAGACACATATTCCCACCATATAACACTTCCTGTGGCACGGATGATCAGCTCTGAAGGCGACGATTGTGCAAGATCATCCGCATTGGACCGCGCCCCATAGGAGAAGAGCTGGAAGACAGATGGAGTCACCTTCTGAACACCTCTCTGCCACAAGGACTGAATAATAAATCAATAGTTGTAATAAGAATTAAAAATGTTTACTTACCGGTGGATGTATAGATGCATGCAGCGCCTCTCTTCTTTTCTTATTTCAATCCTATCCCTAAACTTAATTTAATTCTAACCCTAACCCGGGCCCTAACCCTAACCCGGGCCCTAATCCTAACCTTAACCCGGGCCCTTATCCTAACCCTAACCCGGACTTTTATCCTAACCCTAACCAGGACCTTAAGGCTAACTTTAATTTAATCTTAACCCTGACCTTTTCCAACCCTAAGCCATTCTAACCCTAATCTGGACTCTCTTTCAGCCTTCGGACACGGAGGGGTGGCGAGGTGATGCCGGGATGAGAGGGATGATGGACAGTGCTTTCAATCTTGGCGTTTATGACGCCGGGATTAACTTCCTCTCACCCTAACTCGCCCGTGCCTCTCCTTCGTTTTCTGGTTTCCCTCTCCCCTCTCTCTGTCTGATTGATGTGAAAAGGACAATTTTGGATAATGTTTTAGTATAATTTTTTGTATATATTGTGGACGGTTTCTGTTCTTTGAATTCTGGTTTTTGATTATCGTAATAAGGATCTTTCTTAATCACAATTCCTGTACTGCACAACTAATTATGGGTAGGCTTGATGGAGCAGGCAATTACATTCATTTTCTCATATTTTCAAAAACTTAAAAAAACACAAAAAATCCAATCCCGGAGCCATTTAATCCCCGATTGACGGACACTCATGAACGCCTCACGGGCCGTAAAGAAAAGGTGTCTCATTACTGCCACGGCTCCATTTTGACCTAACCCTTTAACCTGAGCACATGCATGGTAGCGCCAGTCTGGCTGAGGAGCGACACAAACTAATTTTTGAATCTGTAATCATAAATTGCCTGAAGAAGGTTCATATAAAAACCGAAACGTTGCAATATTTTGTGAAGCTCCTTTTGAGCGAATAAAACTTTTTTACTCCCGAATTGGAGGAGCCGTCTTTGTTTGAATTTCATCATCATAATCAGGACGACTCGAACAAAATGGCCGAATCTGACTATGATGATTGGACGACGGTGCACTACGGGGGCGTCGGAGAAGACACAGGTATGTGCCACAGCCTCCATCGAGACGTTATTACTCCGACGTTACCACCATGATGCCCCCCGCTGCGTCCCAGACGGCCATAGACGCTCCTACGCCTCGGTCACTCGGGGGCCCCCCGCCCCCGACGTGACGCGTCCCGTTCCAGACAACGGGCGCCGACAGAATGCAGTACAGTTACGGACAATATGACAATTATTATTCACGTCCCGGATGGAATCGCCGAGCCAATCAGAATCGGCGATTGCCACAACAACATTTTTTATCAGGTGACAGAGGGGCTCCGGATCGACGGTGGTGGCGCACACCTGCCACGGATCGAGGGACAGCACGCTCCACCGACCGTGAGTTTAAAGAGAAGGTGCGCACCATCCATAAGATTATAAAGGCCACGCATCATCGGGAGAACGTGTCCAAAGAAGAACCTCCACGTATGATCGAGGAAATGACACGAACTCTCTCCAGCATGATTAAACCTTCGGCACCGTCCAAAAAAACGATGGACCTCATACATGAGAATGCGAAGGACTGGGCCATTAATACTCTCCTCATTCTGACAGAACACTACAGTGAAGTGATTGAGGAAGAGACAACCAAATTATCTGCATTCACAAACCCCGACTGGGAGCAGCCCTTTGAGGTCGCTGCGAAATGGGCACGACGGAACCTGGGCAGACGCCTGGCACCGGAGACGGTGCAACGGGCAGAGGCTCTCCTCGTGACCCGACTGGGCGAAAATGATACAACAGCGCCCCCACACAAGCCCCGGACGCTCCAGAAGGAACTGCGTCTGCGACGGGACAGCAACAGGTGCCCCTCATGTCACCTGCATTATCATCCCTCCTCCTCCTCCTTCACCTACCGGCAGCTCCTCTCCAAGCCAGAGAGAGGAGGATTCTCTCCCTCCTCCCACATTGACCCCTCAGGTGGTCAGACCAAAGCCTCCCAGCATTCCAGGGAAGAAAGCCCCACGGCAGACTCCGCTCCCAGTTCCACCATCAGGGGATGTGGACCATCTAGAGGAGGAGGACCTCGTCAGGCTCCTGGTAGAATGCCAAGAACTCACCGCCACGCCAGGTATACCTGTAAAAACACCCACCTGCAGTTCCACCCCACGGTCTAAAACGAGGAAAGTCAAAATGAGGAAGGTTATAGCAACCCGTAGGTGGTAATGTTCTTCCATGTTCCGTCCACTTGAGGGTGCTCTTGCTCTTTTTAAGGACATACTTTAAAACACTTTTACAGATCAGACCTATTTGCTGTTTTGATGATTCCCAGTCAGTGGTTAATTTACTTATACACATACTAACAACATCAGACACATATTCCCACCATATAACACTTCCTGTGGCACGGATGATCAGCTCTGAAGGCGACGATTGTGCAAGATCATCCGCATTGGACCGCGCCCCATAGGAGAAGAGCTGGAAGACAGATGGAGTCACCTTCTGAACACCTCTCTGCCACAAGGACTGAATAATAAATCAATAGTTGTAATAAGAATTAAAAATGTTTACTTACCGGTGGATGTATAGATGCATGCAGCGCCTCTCTTCTTTTCTTATTTCAATCCTATCCCTAAACTTAATTTAATTCTAACCCTAACCCGGGCCCTAACCCTAACCCGGGCCCTAATCCTAACCTTAACCCGGGCCCTTATCCTAACCCTAACCCGGACTTTTATCCTAACCCTAACCAGGACCTTAAGGCTAACTTTAATTTAATCTTAACCCTGACCTTTTCCAACCCTAAGCCATTCTAACCCTAATCTGGACTCTCTTTCAGCCTTCGGACACGGAGGGGTGGCGAGGTGATGCCGGGATGAGAGGGATGATGGACAGTGCTTTCAATCTTGGCGTTTATGACGCCGGGATTAACTTCCTCTCACCCTAACTCGCCCGTGCCTCTCCTTCGTTTTCTGGTTTCCCTCTCCCCTCTCTCTGTCTGATTGATGTGAAAAGGACAATTTTGGATAATGTTTTAGTATAATTTTTGTATATATTGTGGACGGTTTCTGTTCTTTGAATTCTGGTTTTTGATTATCGTAATAAGGATCTTTCTTAATCACAATTCCTGTACTGCACAACTAATTATGGGTAGGCTTGATGGAGCAGGCAATTACATTCATTTTCTCATATTTTCAAAAACTTAAAAAACACAAAAAAATCCAATCCCGGAGCCATTTAATCCCCGATTGACGGACACTCATGAACGCCTCACGGGCCGTAAAGAAAAGGTGTCTCATTACTGCCACGGCTCCATTTTGACCTAACCCTTTAACCTGAGCACATGCATGGTAGCGCCAGTCTGGCTGAGGAGCGACACAAACTAATTTTTGAATCTGTAATCATAAATTGCCTGAAGAAGGTTCATATAAAAACCGAAACGTTGCAATATTTTGTGAAGCTCCTTTTGAGCGAATAAAACTTTTTTACTCCCGAATTGGAGGAGCCGTCTTTGTTTGAATTTCATCATCATAATCAGGACGACTCGAACAAAATGGCCGAATCTGACTATGATGATTGGACGACGGTGCACTACGGGGGCGTCGGAGAAGACACAGGTATGTGCCACAGCCTCCATCGAGACGTTATTACTCCGACGTTACCACCATGATGCCCCCCCGCTGCGTCCCAGACGGCCATAGACGCTCCTACGCCTCGGTCACTCGGGGGCCCCCCCGACGTGACGCGTCCCGTTCCAGACAACGGGGCGCCGACAGAATGCAGTACAGTTACGGACAATATGACAATTATTATTCACGTCCCGGATGGAATCGCCGAGCCAATCAGAATCGGCGATTGCCACAACAACATTTTTTATCAGGTGACAGAGGGGCTCCGGATCGACGGTGGTGGCGCACACCTGCCACGGATCGAGGGACAGCACGCTCCACCGACCGTGAGTTTAAAGAGAAGGTGCGCACCATCCATAAGATTATAAAGGCCACGCATCATCGGGAGAACGTGTCCAAAGAAGAACCTCCACGTATGATCGAGGAAATGACACGAACTCTCTCCAGCATGATTAAACCTTCGGCACCGTCCAAAAAAACGATGGACCTCATACATGAGAATGCGAAGGACTGGGCCATTAATACTCTCCTCATTCTGACAGAACACTACAGTGAAGTGATTGAGGAAGAGACAACCAAATTATCTGCATTCACAAACCCCGACTGGGAGCAGCCCTTTGAGGTCGCTGCGAAATGGGCACGACGGAACCTGGGCAGACGCCTGGCACCGGAGACGGTGCAACGGGCAGAGGCTCTCCTCGTGACCCGACTGGGCGAAAATGATACAACAGCGCCCCCCACACAAGCCCCGGACGCTCCAGAAGGAACTGCGTCTGCGACGGACAGCAACAGGTGCCCCTCATGTCACCTGCATTATCATCCCCTCCTCCTCCTCCTTCACCTACCGGCAGCTCCTCTCCAAGCCAGAGAGAGGAGGATTCTCTCCCTCCTCCCACATTGACCCCTCAGGTGGTCAGACCAAAGCCTCCCAGCATTCCAGGGAAGAAAGCCCCACGGCAGACTCCGCTCCCAGTTCCACCATCAGGGGATGTGGACCATCTAGAGGAGGAGGACCTCGTCAGGCTCCTGGTAGAATGCCAAGAACTCACCGCCACGCCAGGTATACCTGTAAAAACACCCACCTGCAGTTCCACCCCACGGTCTAAAACGAGGAAAGTCAAAATGAGGAAGGTTATAGCAACCCGTAGGTGGTAATGTTCTTCCATGTTCCGTCCACTTGAGGGTGCTCTTGCTCTTTTTAAGGACATACTTTAAAACACTTTTACAGATCAGACCTATTTGCTGTTTTGATGATTCCCAGTCAGTGGTTAATTTACTTATACACATACTAACAACATCAGACACATATTCCCACCATATAACACTTCCTGTGGCACGGATGATCAGCTCTGAAGGCGACGATTGTGCAAGATCATCCGCATTGGACCGCGCCCCATAGGAGAAGAGCTGGAAGACAGATGGAGTCACCTTCTGAACACCTCTCTGCCACAAGGACTGAATAATAAATCAATAGTTGTAATAAGAATTAAAAATGTTTACTTACCGGTGGATGTATAGATGCATGCAGCGCCTCTCTTCTTTTCTTATTTCAATCCTATCCCTAAACTTAATTTAATTCTAACCCTAACCCGGGCCCTAACCCTAACCCGGGCCCTAATCCTAACCTTAACCCGGGCCCTTATCCTAACCCTAACCCGGACTTTTATCCTAACCCTAACCAGGACCTTAAGGCTAACTTTAATTTAATCTTAACCCTGACCTTTTCCAACCCTAAGCCATTCTAACCCTAATCTGGACTCTCTTTCAGCCTTCGGACACGGAGGGGTGGCGAGGTGATGCCGGGATGAGAGGGATGATGGACAGTGCTTTCAATCTTGGCGTTTATGACGCCGGGATTAACTTCCTCTCACCCTAACTCGCCCGTGCCTCTCCTTCGTTTTCTGGTTTCCCTCTCCCCTCTCTCTGTCTGATTGATGTGAAAAGGACAATTTTGGATAATGTTTTAGTATAATTTTTTGTATATATTGTGGACGGTTTCTGTTCTTTGAATTCTGGTTTTTGATTATCGTAATAAGGATCTTTCTTAATCACAATTCCTGTACTGCACAACTAATTATGGGTAGGCTTGATGGAGCAGGCAATTACATTCATTTTCTCATATTTTCAAAAACTTAAAAAAACACAAAAAATCCAATCCCGGAGCCATTTAATCCCCGATTGACGGACACTCATGAACGCCTCACGGGCCGTAAAGAAAAGGTGTCTCATTACTGCCACGGCTCCATTTTGACCTAACCCTTTAACCTGAGCACATGCATGGTAGCGCCAGTCTGGCTGAGGAGCGACACAAACTAATTTTTGAATCTGTAATCATAAATTGCCTGAAGAAGGTTCATATAAAAACCGAAACGTTGCAATATTTTGTGAAGCTCCTTTTGAGCGAATAAAACTTTTTACTCCCGAATTGGAGGAGCCGTCTTTGTTTGAATTTCATCATCATAATCAGGACGACTCGAACAAAATGGCCGAATCTGACTATGATGATTGGACGACGGTGCACTACGGGGGCGTCGGAGAAGACACAGGTATGTGCCACAGCCTCCATCGAGACGTTATTACTCCGACGTTACCACCATGATGCCCCCCGCTGCGTCCCAGACGGCCATAGACGCTCCTACGCCTCGGTCACTGGGGGCCCCCGCCCCCCGACGTGACGCGTCCCGTTCCAGACAACGGGGCGCCGACAGAATGCAGTACAGTTACGGACAATATGACAATTATTATTCACGTCCCGGATGGAATCGCCGAGCCAATCAGAATCGGCGATTGCCACAACAACATTTTTTATCAGGTGACAGAGGGGCTC
Organism: Lagocephalus sceleratus; assembly: GCA_911728415.1. Classification (NCBI taxonomy): domain Eukaryota; kingdom Metazoa; phylum Chordata; class Actinopteri; order Tetraodontiformes; family Tetraodontidae; genus Lagocephalus; species Lagocephalus sceleratus. The sequence goes on from CAJVRN010000141.1 coordinate 11,479, forward strand.
CGGATCGACGGTGGTGGCGCACACCTGCCACGGATCGAGGGACAGCACGCTCCACCGACCGTGAGTTTAAAGAGAAGGTGCGCACCATCCATAAGATTATAAAGGCCACGCATCATCGGGAGAACGTGTCCAAAGAAGAACCTCCACGTATGATCGAGGAAATGACATGAACCCTCTCCAGCATGATTAAACCTTCGGCACCGTCCAAAAAAACGATGGACCTCATACATGAGAATGCGAAGGACTGGGCCATTAATACTCTCCTCATTCTGACAGAACACTACAGTGAAGTGATTGAGGAAGAGACAACCAAATTATCTGCATTCACAAACCCCGACTGGGAGCAGCCCTTTGAGGTCGCTGCGAAATGGGCACGACGGAACCTGGGCAGACGCCTGGCACCGGAGACGGTGCAACGGGCAGAGGCTCTCCTCGTGACCCGACTGGGCGAAAATGATACAACAGCGCCCCCCACACAAGCCCCGGACGCTCCAGAAGGAACTGCGTCTGCGACGGACAGCAACAGGTGCCCCTCATGTCACCTGCATTATCATCCCCTCCTCCTCCTCCTTCACCTACCGGCAGCTCCTCTCCAAGCCAGAGAGAGGAGGATTCTCTCCCTCCTCCCACATTGACCCCTCAGGTGGTCAGACCAAAGCCTCCCAGCATTCCAGGGAAGAAAGCCCCACGGCAGACTCCGCTCCCAGTTCCACCATCAGGGGATGTGGACCATCTAGAGGAGGAGGACCTCGTCAGGCTCCTGGTAGAATGCCAAGAACTCACCGCCACGCCAGGTATACCTGTAAAAACACCCACCTGCAGTTCCACCCCACGGTCTAAAACGAGGAAAGTCAAAATGAGGAAGGTTATAGCAACCCGTAGGTGGTAATGTTCTTCCATGTTCCGTCCACTTGAGGGTGCTCTTGCTCTTTTTAAGGACATACTTTAAAACACTTTTACAGATCAGACCTATTTGCTGTTTTGATGATTCCCAGTCAGTGGTTAATTTACTTATACACATACTAACAACATCAGACACATATTCCCACCATATAACACTTCCTGTGGCACGGATGATCAGCTCTGAAGGCGACGATTGTGCAAGATCATCCGCATTGGACCGCGCCCCATAGGAGAAGAGCTGGAAGACAGATGGAGTCACCTTCTGAACACCTCTCTGCCACAAGGACTGAATAATAAATCAATAGTTGTAATAAGAATTAAAAATGTTTACTTACCGGTGGATGTATAGATGCATGCAGCGCCTCTCTTCTTTTCTTATTTCAATCCTATCCCTAAACTTAATTTAATTCTAACCCTAACCCGGGCCCTAACCCTAACCCGGGCCCTAATCCTAACCTTAACCCGGGCCCTTATCCTAACCCTAACCCGGACTTTTATCCTAACCCTAACCAGGACCTTAAGGCTAACTTTAATTTAATCTTAACCCTGACCTTTTCCAACCCTAAGCCATTCTAACCCTAATCTGGACTCTCTTTCAGCCTTCGGACACGGAGGGGTGGCGAGGTGATGCCGGGATGAGAGGGATGATGGACAGTGCTTTCAATCTTGGCGTTTATGACGCCGGGATTAACTTCCTCTCACCCTAACTCGCCCGTGCCTCTCCTTCGTTTTCTGGTTTCCCTCTCCCCTCTCTCTGTCTGATTGATGTGAAAAGGACAATTTTGGATAATGTTTTAGTATAATTTTTTGTATATATTGTGGACGGTTTCTGTTCTTTGAATTCTGGTTTTTGATTATCGTAATAAGGATCTTTCTTAATCACAATTCCTGTACTGCACAACTAATTATGGGTAGGCTTGATGGAGCAGGCAATTACATTCATTTTCTCATATTTTCAAAAACTTAAAAAAACACAAAAAATCCAATCCCGGAGCCATTTAATCCCCGATTGACGGACACTCATGAACGCCTCACGGGCCGTAAAGAAAAGGTGTCTCATTACTGCCACGGCTCCATTTTGACCTAACCCTTTAACCTGAGCACATGCATGGTAGCGCCAGTCTGGCTGAGGAGCGACACAAACTAATTTTTGAATCTGTAATCATAAATTGCCTGAAGAAGGTTCATATAAAAACCGAAACGTTGCAATATTTTGTGAAGCTCCTTTTGAGCGAATAAAACTTTTTTACTCCCGAATTGGAGGAGCCGTCTTTGTTTGAATTTCATCATCATAATCAGGACGACTCGAACAAAATGGCCGAATCTGACTATGATGATTGGACGACGGTGCACTACGGGGGGCGTCGGAGAAGACACAGGTATGTGCCACAGCCTCCATCGAGACGTTATTACTCCGACGTTACCACCATGATGCCCCCCGCTGCGTCCCAGACGGCCATAGACGCTCCTACGCCTCGGTCACTCGGGGGCCCCCCGCCCCCCCGACGTGACGCGTCCCGTTCCAGACAACGGGGCGCCGACAGAATGCAGTACAGTTACGGACAATATGACAATTATTATTCACGTCCCGGATGGAATCGCCGAGCCAATCAGAATCGGCGATTGCCACAACAACATTTTTTATCAGGTGACAGAGGGGCTCCGGATCGACGGTGGTGGCGCACACCTGCCACGGATCGAGGGACAGCACGCTCCACCGACCGTGAGTTTAAAGAGAAGGTGCGCACCATCCATAAGATTATAAAGGCCACGCATCATCGGGAGAACGTGTCCAAAGAAGAACCTCCACGTATGATCGAGGAAATGACACGAACTCTCTCCAGCATGATTAAACCTTCGGCACCGTCCAAAAAAAACGATTGACCTCATACATGAGAATGCGAAGGACTGGGCCATTAATACTCTCCTCATTCTGACAGAACACTACAGTGAAGTGATTGAGGAAGAGACAACCAAATTATCTGCATTCACAAACCCCGACTGGGAGCAGCCCTTTGAGGTCGCTGCGAAATGGGCACGACGGAACCTGGGCAGACGCCTGGCACCGGAGACGGTGCAACGGGCAGAGGCTCTCCTCGTGACCCGACTGGGCGAAAATGATACAACAGCGCCCCCCACACAAGCCCCGGACGCTCCAGAAGGAACTGCGTCTGCGACGGGACAGCAACAGGTGCCCCTCATGTCACCTGCATTATCATCCCCTCCTCCTCCTCCTTCACCTACCGGCAGCTCCTCTCCAAGCCAGAGAGAGGAGGATTCTCTCCCTCCTCCCACATTGACCCCTCAGGTGGTCAGACCAAAGCCTCCCAGCATTCCAGGGAAGAAAGCCCCACGGCAGACTCCGCTCCCAGTTCCACCATCAGGGGATGTGGACCATCTAGAGGAGGAGGACCTCGTCAGGCTCCTGGTAGAATGCCAAGAACTCACCGCCACGCCAGGTATACCTGTAAAAACACCCACCTGCAGTTCCACCCCACGGTCTAAAACGAGGAAAGTCAAAATGAGGAAGGTTATAGCAACCCGTAGGTGGTAATGTTCTTCCATGTTCCGTCCACTTGAGGGTGCTCTTGCTCTTTTTAAGGACATACTTTAAAACACTTTTACAGATCAGACCTATTTGCTGTTTTGATGATTCCCAGTCAGTGGTTAATTTACTTATACACATACTAACAACATCAGACACATATTCCCACCATATAACACTTCCTGTGGCACGGATGATCAGCTCTGAAGGCGACGATTGTGCAAGATCATCCGCATTGGACCGCGCCCCCATAGGAGAAGAGCTGGAAGACAGATGGAGTCACCTTCTGAACACCTCTCTGCCACAAGGACTGAATAATAAATCAATAGTTGTAATAAGAATTAAAAATGTTTACTTACCGGTGGATGTATAGATGCATGCAGCGCCTCTCTTCTTTTCTTATTTCAATCCTATCCCTAAACTTAATTTAATTCTAACCCTAACCCGGGCCCTAACCCTAACCCGGGCCCTAATCCTAACCTTAACCCGGGCCCTTATCCTAACCCTAACCCGGACTTTTATCCTAACCCTAACCAGGACCTTAAGGCTAACTTTAATTTAATCTTAACCCTGACCTTTTCCAACCCTAAGCCATTCTAACCCTAATCTGGACTCTCTTTCAGCCTTCGGACACGGAGGGGTGGCGAGGTGATGCCGGGATGAGAGGGATGATGGACAGTGCTTTCAATCTTGGCGTTTATGACGCCGGGATTAACTTCCTCTCACCCTAACTCGCCCGTGCCTCTCCTTCGTTTTCTGGTTTCCCTCTCCCCTCTCTCTGTCTGATTGATGTGAAAAGGACAATTTTGGATAATGTTTTAGTATAATTTTTTGTATATATTGTGGACGGTTTCTGTTCTTTGAATTCTGGTTTTTGATTATCGTAATAAGGATCTTTCTTAATCACAATTCCTGTACTGCACAACTAATTATGGGTAGGCTTGATGGAGCAGGCAATTACATTCATTTTCTCATATTTTCAAAAACTTAAAAAAACACAAAAAATCCAATCCCGGAGCCATTTAATCCCCGATTGACGGACACTCATGAACGCCTCACGGGCCGTAAAGAAAAGGTGTCTCATTACTGCCACGGCTCCATTTTGACCTAACCCTTTAACCTGAGCACATGCATGGTAGCGCCAGTCTGGCTGAGGAGCGACACAAACTAATTTTTGAATCTGTAATCATAAATTGCCTGAAGAAGGTTCATATAAAAACCGAAACGTTGCAATATTTTGTGAAGCTCCTTTTGAGCGAATAAAACTTTTTACTCCCGAATTGGAGGAGCCGTCTTTGTTTGAATTTCATCATCATAATCAGGACGACTCGAACAAAATGGCCGAATCTGACTATGATGATTGGACGACGGTGCACTACGGGGGCGTCGGAGAAGACACAGGTATGTGCCACAGCCTCCATCGAGACGTTATTACTCCGACGTTACCACCATGATGCCCCCCCCGCTGCGTCCCAGACGGCCATAGACGCTCCTACGCCTCGGTCACTCGGGGGCCCCCCCGCCCCCGGCGTGACGCGTCCCGTTCCAGACAACGGGCGCCGACAGAATGCAGTACAGTTACGGACAATATGACAATTATTATTCACGTCCCGGATGGAATCGCCGAGCCAATCAGAATCGGCGATTGCCACAACAACATTTTTTATCAGGTGACAGAGGGGCTCCGGATCGACGGTGGTGGCGCACACCTGCCACGGATCGAGGGACAGCACGCTCCACCGACCGTGAGTTTAAAGAGAAGGTGCGCACCATCCATAAGATTATAAAGGCCACGCATCATCGGGAGAACGTGTCCAAAGAAGAACCTCCACGTATGATCGAGGAAATGACACGAACTCTCTCCAGCATGATTAAACCTTCGGCACCGTCCAAAAAAACGATGGACCTCATACATGAGAATGCGAAGGACTGGGCCATTAATACTCTCCTCATTCTGACAGAACACTACAGTGAAGTGATTGAGGAAGAGACAACCAAATTATCTGCATTCACAAACCCCGACTGGGAGCAGCCCTTTGAGGTCGCTGCGAAATGGGCACGACGGAACCTGGGCAGACGCCTGGCACCGGAGACGGTGCAACGGGCAGAGGCTCTCCTCGTGACCCGACTGGGCGAAAATGATACAACAGCGCCCCCACACAAGCCCCGGACGCTCCAGAAGGAACTGCGTCTGCGACGGGACAGCAACAGGTGCCCCTCATGTCACCTGCATTATCATCCCCCTCCTCCTCCTCCTTCACCTACCGGCAGCTCCTCTCCAAGCCAGAGAGAGGAGGATTCTCTCCCTCCTCCCACATTGACCCCTCAGGTGGTCAGACCAAAGCCTCCCAGCATTCCAGGGAAGAAAGCCCCACGGCAGACTCCGCTCCCAGTTCCACCATCAGGGGATGTGGACCATCTAGAGGAGGAGGACCTCGTCAGGCTCCTGGTAGAATGCCAAGAACTCACCGCCACGCCAGGTATACCTGTAAAAACACCCACCTGCAGTTCCACCCCACGGTCTAAAACGAGGAAAGTCAAAATGAGGAAGGTTATAGCAACCCGTAGGTGGTAATGTTCTTCCATGTTCCGTCCACTTGAGGGTGCTCTTGCTCTTTTTAAGGACATACTTTAAAACACTTTTACAGATCAGACCTATTTGCTGTTTTGATGATTCCCAGTCAGTGGTTAATTTACTTATACACATACTAACAACATCAGACACATATTCCCACCATATAACACTTCCTGTGGCACGGATGATCAGCTCTGAAGGCGACGATTGTGCAAGATCATCCGCATTGGACCGCGCCCCATAGGAGAAGAGCTGGAAGACAGATGGAGTCACCTTCTGAACACCTCTCTGCCACAAGGACTGAATAATAAATCAATAGTTGTAATAAGAATTAAAAATGTTTACTTACCGGTGGATGTATAGATGCATGCAGCGCCTCTCTTCTTTTCTTATTTCAATCCTATCCCTAAACTTAATTTAATTCTAACCCTAACCCGGGCCCTAACCCTAACCCGGGCCCTAATCCTAACCTTAACCCGGGCCCTTATCCTAACCCTAACCCGGACTTTTATCCTAACCCTAACCAGGACCTTAAGGCTAACTTTAATTTAATCTTAACCCTGACCTTTTCCAACCCTAAGCCATTCTAACCCTAATCTGGACTCTCTTTCAGCCTTCGGACACGGAGGGGTGGCGAGGTGATGCCGGGATGAGAGGGATGATGGACAGTGCTTTCAATCTTGGCGTTTATGACGCCGGGATTAACTTCCTCTCACCCTAACTCGCCCGTGCCTCTCCTTCGTTTTCTGGTTTCCCTCTCCCCTCTCTCTGTCTGATTGATGTGAAAAGGACAATTTTGGATAATGTTTTAGTATAATTTTTTGTATATATTGTGGACGGTTTCTGTTCTTTGAATTCTGGTTTTTGATTATCGTAATAAGGATCTTTCTTAATCACAATTCCTGTACTGCACAACTAATTATGGGTAGGCTTGATGGAGCAGGCAATTACATTCATTTTCTCATATTTTCAAAACTTAAAAAAACACAAAAAATCCAATCCCGGAGCCATTTAATCCCCGATTGACGGACACTCATGAACGCCTCACGGGCCGTAAAGAAAAGGTGTCTCATTACTGCCACGGCTCCATTTTGACCTAACCCTTTAACCTGAGCACATGCATGGTAGCGCCAGTCTGGCTGAGGAGCGACACAAACTAATTTTTGAATCTGTAATCATAAATTGCCTGAAGAAGGTTCATATAAAAACCGAAACGTTGCAATATTTTGTGAAGCTCCTTTTGAGCGAATAAAACTTTTTTACTCCCGAATTGGAGGAGCCGTCTTTGTTTGAATTTCATCATCATAATCAGGACGACTCGAACAAAATGGCCGAATCTGACTATGATGATTGGACGACGGTGCACTACGGGGGCGTCGGAGAAGACACAGGTATGTGCCACAGCCTCCATCGAGACGTTATTACTCCGACGTTACCACCATGATGCCCCCCGCTGCGTCCCAGACGGCCATAGACGCTCCTACGCCTCGGTCACTCGGGGGCCCCCCGCCCCCCGACGTGACGCGTCCCGTTCCAGACAACGGGGCGCCGACAGAATGCAGTACAGTTACGGACAATATGACAATTATTATTCACGTCCCGGATGGAATCGCCGAGCCAATCAGAATCGGCGATTGCCACAACAACATTTTTTATCAGGTGACAGAGGGGCTCCGGATCGACGGTGGTGGCGCACACCTGCCACGGATCGAGGGACAGCACGCTCCACCGACCGTGAGTTTAAAGAGAAGGTGCGCACCATCCATAAGATTATAAAGGCCACGCATCATCGGGAGAACGTGTCCAAAGAAGAACCTCCACGTATGATCGAGGAAATGACACGAACTCTCTCCAGCATGATTAAACCTTCGGCACCGTCCAAAAAAACGATGGACCTCATACATGAGAATGCGAAGGACTGGGCCATTAATACTCTCCTCATTCTGACAGAACACTACAGTGAAGTGATTGAGGAAGAGACAACCAAATTATCTGCATTCACAAACCCCGACTGGGAGCAGCCCTTTGAGGTCGCTGCGAAATGGGCACGACGGAACCTGGGCAGACGCCTGGCACCGGAGACGGTGCAACGGGCAGAGGCTCTCCTCGTGACCCGACTGGGCGAAAATGATACAACAGCGCCCCCCCACACAAGCCCCGGACGCTCCAGAAGGAACTGCGTCTGCGACGGACAGCAACAGGTGCCCCTCATGTCACCTGCATTATCATCCCCCTCCTCCTCCTCCTTCACCTACCGGCAGCTCCTCTCCAAGCCAGAGAGAGGAGGATTCTCTCCCTCCTCCCACATTGACCCCTCAGGTGGTCAGACCAAAGCCTCCCAGCATTCCAGGGAAGAAAGCCCCACGGCAGACTCCGCTCCCAGTTCCACCATCAGGGGATGTGGACCATCTAGAGGAGGAGGACCTCGTCAGGCTCCTGGTAGAATGCCAAGAACTCACCGCCACGCCAGGTATACCTGTAAAAACACCCACCTGCAGTTCCACCCCACGGTCTAAAACGAGGAAAGTCAAAATGAGGAAGGTTATAGCAACCCGTAGGTGGTAATGTTCTTCCATGTTCCGTCCACTTGAGGGTGCTCTTGCTCTTTTTAAGGACATACTTTAAAACACTTTTACAGATCAGACCTATTTGCTGTTTTGATGATTCCCAGTCAGTGGTTAATTTACTTATACACATACTAACAACATCAGACACATATTCCCACCATATAACACTTCCTGTGGCACGGATGATCAGCTCTGAAGGCGACGATTGTGCAAGATCATCCGCATTGGACCGCGCCCCATAGGAGAAGAGCTGGAAGACAGATGGAGTCACCTTCTGAACACCTCTCTGCCACAAGGACTGAATAATAAATCAATAGTTGTAATAAGAATTAAAAATGTTTACTTACCGGTGGATGTATAGATGCATGCAGCGCCTCTCTTCTTTTCTTATTTCAATCCTATCCCTAAACTTAATTTAATTCTAACCCTAACCCTAACCCGGGCCCTAACCCTAACCCGGGCCCTAATCCTAACCTTAACCCGGGCCCTTATCCTAACCCTAACCCGGACTTTTATCCTAACCCTAACCAGGACCTTAAGGCTAACTTTAATTTAATCTTAACCCTGACCTTTTCCAACCCTAAGCCATTCTAACCCTAATCTGGACTCTCTTTCAGCCTTCGGACACGGAGGGGTGGCGAGGTGATGCCGGGATGAGAGGGATGATGGACAGTGCTTTCAATCTTGGCGTTTATGACGCCGGGATTAACTTCCTCTCACCCTAACTCGCCCGTGCCTCTCCTTCGTTTTCTGGTTTCCCTCTCCCCTCTCTCTGTCTGATTGATGTGAAAAGGACAATTTTGGATAATGTTTTAGTATAATTTTTTGTATATATTGTGGACGGTTTCTGTTCTTTGAATTCTGGTTTTTGATTATCGTAATAAGGATCTTTCTTAATCACAATTCCTGTACTGCACAACTAATTATGGGTAGGCTTGATGGAGCAGGCAATTACATTCATTTTCTCATATTTTCAAAAACTTAAAAAAACACAAAAAATCCAATCCCGGAGCCATTTAATCCCCGATTGACGGACACTCATGAACGCCTCACGGGCCGTAAAGAAAAGGTGTCTCATTACTGCCACGGCTCCATTTTGACCTAACCCTTTAACCTGAGCACATGCATGGTAGCGCCAGTCTGGCTGAGGAGCGACACAAACTAATTTTTGAATCTGTAATCATAAATTGCCTGAAGAAGGTTCATATAAAAACCGAAACGTTGCAATATTTTGTGAAGCTCCTTTTGAGCGAATAAAACTTTTTTACTCCCGAATTGGAGGAGCCGTCTTTGTTTGAATTTCATCATCATAATCAGGACGACTCGAACAAAATGGCCGAATCTGACTATGATGATTGGACGACGGTGCACTACGGGGGGCGTCGGAGAAGACACAGGTATGTGCCACAGCCTCCATCGAGACGTTATTACTCCGACGTTACCACCATGATGCCCCCCCGCTGCGTCCCAGACGGCCATAGACGCTCCTACGCCTCGGTCACTCGGGGGCCCCCCCGCCCCCCCCGACGTGACGCGTCCCGTTCCAGACAACGGGGCGCCGACAGAATGCAGTACAGTTACGGACAATATGACAATTATTATTCACGTCCCGGATGGAATCGCCGAGCCAATCAGAATCGGCGATTGCCACAACAACATTTTTTATCAGGTGACAGAGGGGCTCCGGATCGACGGTGGTGGCGCACACCTGCCACGGATCGAGGGACAGCACGCTCCACCGACCGTGAGTTTAAAGAGAAGGTGCGCACCATCCATAAGATTATAAAGGCCACGCATCATCGGGAGAACGTGTCCAAAGAAGAACCTCCACGTATGATCGAGGAAATGACACGAACTCTCTCCAGCATGATTAAACCTTCGGCACCGTCCAAAAAAACGATGGACCTCATACATGAGAATGCGAAGGACTGGGCCATTAATACTCTCCTCATTCTGACAGAACACTACAGTGAAGTGATTGAGGAAGAGACAACCAAATTATCTGCATTCACAAACCCCGACTGGGAGCAGCCCTTTGAGGTCGCTGCGAAATGGGCACGACGGAACCTGGGCAGACGCCTGGCACCGGAGACGGTGCAACGGGCAGAGGCTCTCCTCGTGACCCGACTGGGCGAAAATGATACAACAGCGCCCCCCACACAAGCCCCGGACGCTCCAGAAGGAACTGCGTCTGCGACGGGACAGCAACAGGTGCCCCTCATGTCACCTGCATTATCATCCCCTCCTCCTCCTCCTTCACCTACCGGCAGCTCCTCTCCAAGCCAGAGAGAGGAGGATTCTCTCCCTCCTCCCACATTGACCCCTCAGGTGGTCAGACCAAAGCCTCCCAGCATTCCAGGGAAGAAAGCCCCACGGCAGACTCCGCTCCCAGTTCCACCATCAGGGGATGTGGACCATCTAGAGGAGGAGGACCTCGTCAGGCTCCTGGTAGAATGCCAAGAACTCACCGCCACGCCAGGTATACCTGTAAAAACACCCACCTGCAGTTCCACCCCACGGTCTAAAACGAGGAAAGTCAAAATGAGGAAGGTTATAGCAACCCGTAGGTGGTAATGTTCTTCCATGTTCCGTCCACTTGAGGGTGCTCTTGCTCTTTTTAAGGACATACTTTAAAACACTTTTACAGATCAGACCTATTTGCTGTTTTGATGATTCCCAGTCAGTGGTTAATTTACTTATACACATACTAACAACATCAGACACATATTCCCACCATATAACACTTCCTGTGGCACGGATGATCAGCTCTGAAGGCGACGATTGTGCAAGATCATCCGCATTGGACCGCGCCCCATAGGAGAAGAGCTGGAAGACAGATGGAGTCACCTTCTGAACACCTCTCTGCCACAAGGACTGAATAATAAATCAATAGTTGTAATAAGAATTAAAAATGTTTACTTACCGGTGGATGTATAGATGCATGCAGCGCCTCTCTTCTTTTCTTATTTCAATCCTATCCCTAAACTTAATTTAATTCTAACCCTAACCCGGGCCCTAACCCTAACCCGGGCCCTAATCCTAACCTTAACCCGGGCCCTTATCCTAACCCTAACCCGGACTTTTATCCTAACCCTAACCAGGACCTTAAGGCTAACTTTAATTTAATCTTAACCCTGACCTTTTCCAACCCTAAGCCATTCTAACCCTAATCTGGACTCTCTTTCAGCCTTCGGACACGGAGGGGTGGCGAGGTGATGCCGGGATGAGAGGGATGATGGACAGTGCTTTCAATCTTGGCGTTTATGACGCCGGGATTAACTTCCTCTCACCCTAACTCGCCCGTGCCTCTCCTTCGTTTTCTGGTTTCCCTCTCCCCTCTCTCTGTCTGATTGATGTGAAAAGGACAATTTTGGATAATGTTTTAGTATAATTTTTTGTATATATTGTGGACGGTTTCTGTTCTTTGAATTCTGGTTTTGATTATCGTAATAAGGATCTTTCTTAATCACAATTCCTGTACTGCACAACTAATTATGGGTAGGCTTGATGGAGCAGGCAATTACATTCATTTTCTCATATTTTCAAAAACTTAAAAAAACACAAAAAATCCAATCCCGGAGCCATTTAATCCCCGATTGACGGACACTCATGAACGCCTCACGGGCCGTAAAGAAAAGGTGTCTCATTACTGCCACGGCTCCATTTTGACCTAACCCTTTAACCTGAGCACATGCATGGTAGCGCCAGTCTGGCTGAGGAGCGACACAAACTAATTTTTGAATCTGTAATCATAAATTGCCTGAAGAAGGTTCATATAAAAACCGAAACGTTGCAATATTTTGTGAAGCTCCTTTTGAGCGAATAAAACTTTTTTACTCCCGAATTGGAGGAGCCGTCTTTGTTTGAATTTCATCATCATAATCAGGACGACTCGAACAAAATGGCCGAATCTGACTATGATGATTGGACGACGGTGCACTACGGGGGCGTCGGAGAAGACACAGGTATGTGCCACAGCCTCCATCGAGACGTTATTACTCCGACGTTACCACCATGATGCCCCCCCGCTGCGTCCCCAGACGGCCATAGACGCTCCTACGCCTCGGTCACTCGGGGCCCCCCCGCCCCCCCCCGACGTGACGCGTCCCGTTCCAGACAACGGGCGCCGACAGAATGCAGTACAGTTACGGACAATATGACAATTATTATTCACGTCCCGGATGGAATCGCCGAGCCAATCAGAATCGGCGATTGCCACAACAACATTTTTTATCAGGTGACAGAGGGGCTCCGGATCGACGGTGGTGGCGCACACCTGCCACGGATCGAGGGACAGCACGCTCCACCGACCGTGAGTTTAAAGAGAAGGTGCGCACCATCCATAAGATTATAAAGGCCACGCATCATCGGGAGAACGTGTCCAAAGAAGAACCTCCACGTATGATCGAGGAAATGACACGAACTCTCTCCAGCATGATTAAACCTTCGGCACCGTCCAAAAAAAACGATGGACCTCATACATGAGAATGCGAAGGACTGGGCCATTAATACTCTCCTCATTCTGACAGAACACTACAGTGAAGTGATTGAGGAAGAGACAACCAAATTATCTGCATTCACAAACCCCGACTGGGAGCAGCCCTTTGAGGTCGCTGCGAAATGGGCACGACGGAACCTGGGCAGACGCCTGGCACCGGAGACGGTGCAACGGGCAGAGGCTCTCCTCGTGACCCGACTGGGCGAAAATGATACAACAGCGCCCCCCACACAAGCCCCGGACGCTCCAGAAGGAACTGCGTCTGCGACGGGACAGCAACAGGTGCCCCTCATGTCACCTGCATTATCATCCCCTCCTCCTCCTCCTTCACCTACCGGCAGCTCCTCTCCAAGCCAGAGAGAGGAGGATTCTCTCCCTCCTCCCACATTGACCCCTCAGGTGGTCAGACCAAAGCCTCCCAGCATTCCAGGGAAGAAAGCCCCACGGCAGACTCCGCTCCCAGTTCCACCATCAGGGGATGTGGACCATCTAGAGGAGGAGGACCTCGTCAGGCTCCTGGTAGAATGCCAAGAACTCACCGCCACGCCAGGTATACCTGTAAAAACACCCACCTGCAGTTCCACCCCACGGTCTAAAACGAGGAAAGTCAAAATGAGGAAGGTTATAGCAACCCGTAGGTGGTAATGTTCTTCCATGTTCCGTCCACTTGAGGGTGCTCTTGCTCTTTTTAAGGACATACTTTAAAACACTTTTACAGATCAGACCTATTTGCTGTTTTGATGATTCCCAGTCAGTGGTTAATTTACTTATACACATACTAACAACATCAGACACATATTCCCACCATATAACACTTCCTGTGGCACGGATGATCAGCTCTGAAGGCGACGATTGTGCAAGATCATCCGCATTGGACCGCGCCCCATAGGAGAAGAGCTGGAAGACAGATGGAGTCACCTTCTGAACACCTCTCTGCCACAAGGACTGAATAATAAATCAATAGTTGTAATAAGAATTAAAAATGTTTACTTACCGGTGGATGTATAGATGCATGCAGCGCCTCTCTTCTTTTCTTATTTCAATCCTATCCCTAAACTTAATTTAATTCTAACCCTAACCCGGGCCCTAACCCTAACCCGGGCCCTAATCCTAACCTTAACCCGGGCCCTTATCCTAACCCTAACCCGGACTTTTATCCTAACCCTAACCAGGACCTTAAGGCTAACTTTAATTTAATCTTAACCCTGACCTTTTCCAACCCTAAGCCATTCTAACCCTAATCTGGACTCTCTTTCAGCCTTCGGACACGGAGGGGTGGCGAGGTGATGCCGGGATGAGAGGGATGATGGACAGTGCTTTCAATCTTGGCGTTTATGACGCCGGGATTAACTTCCTCTCACCCTAACTCGCCCGTGCCTCTCCTTCGTTTTCTGGTTTCCCTCTCCCCTCTCTCTGTCTGATTGATGTGAAAAGGACAATTTTGGATAATGTTTTAGTATAATTTTTTGTATATATTGTGGACGGTTTCTGTTCTTTGAATTCTGGTTTTTGATTATCGTAATAAGGATCTTTCTTAATCACAATTCCTGTACTGCACAACTAATTATGGGTAGGCTTGATGGAGCAGGCAATTACATTCATTTTCTCATATTTTCAAAAACTTAAAAAAACACAAAAAATCCAATCCCGGAGCCATTTAATCCCCGATTGACGGACACTCATGAACGCCTCACGGGCCGTAAAGAAAAGGTGTCTCATTACTGCCACGGCTCCATTTTGACCTAACCCTTTAACCTGAGCACATGCATGGTAGCGCCAGTCTGGCTGAGGAGCGACACAAACTAATTTTTGAATCTGTAATCATAAATTGCCTGAAGAAGGTTCATATAAAAACCGAAACGTTGCAATATTTTGTGAAGCTCCTTTTGAGCGAATAAAACTTTTTTACTCCCGAATTGGAGGAGCCGTCTTTGTTTGAATTTCATCATCATAATCAGGACGACTCGAACAAAATGGCCGAATCTGACTATGATGATTGGACGACGGTGCACTACGGGGGCGTCGGAGAAGACACAGGTATGTGCCACAGCCTCCATCGAGACGTTATTACTCCGACGTTACCACCATGATGCCCCCCGCTGCGTCCCAGACGGCCATAGACGCTCCTACGCCTCGGTCACTCGGGGCCCCCCGCCCCCCGACGTGACGCGTCCCGTTCCAGACAACGGGGCGCCGACAGAATGCAGTACAGTTACGGACAATATGACAATTATTATTCACGTCCCGGATGGAATCGCCGAGCCAATCAGAATCGGCGATTGCCACAACAACATTTTTTATCAGGTGACAGAGGGGCTCCGGATCGACGGTGGTGGCGCACACCTGCCACGGATCGAGGGACAGCACGCTCCACCGACCGTGAGTTTAAAGAGAAGGTGCGCACCATCCATAAGATTATAAAGGCCACGCATCATCGGGAGAACGTGTCCAAAGAAGAACCTCCACGTATGATCGAGGAAATGACATGAACCCTCTCCAGCATGATTAAACCTTCGGCACCGTCCAAAAAAACGATGGACCTCATACATGAGAATGCGAAGGACTGGGCCATTAATACTCTCCTCATTCTGACAGAACACTACAGTGAAGTGATTGAGGAAGAGACAACCAAATTATCTGCATTCACAAACCCCGACTGGGAGCAGCCCTTTGAGGTCGCTGCGAAATGGGCACGACGGAACCTGGGCAGACGCCTGGCACCGGAGACGGTGCAACGGGCAGAGGCTCTCCTCGTGACCCGACTGGGCGAAAATGATACAACAGCGCCCCCACACAAGCCCCGGACGCTCCAGAAGGAACTGCGTCTGCGACGGACAGCAACAGGTGCCCCTCATGTCACCTGCATTATCATCCCCTCCTCCTCCTCCTTCACCTACCGGCAGCTCCTCTCCAAGCCAGAGAGAGGAGGATTCTCTCCCTCCTCCCACATTGACCCCTCAGGTGGTCAGACCAAAGCCTCCCAGCATTCCAGGGAAGAAAGCCCCACGGCAGACTCCGCTCCCAGTTCCACCATCAGGGGATGTGGACCATCTAGAGGAGGAGGACCTCGTCAGGCTCCTGGTAGAATGCCAAGAACTCACCGCCACGCCAGGTATACCTGTAAAAACACCCACCTGCAGTTCCACCCCACGGTCTAAAACGAGGAAAGTCAAAATGAGGAAGGTTATAGCAACCCGTAGGTGGTAATGTTCTTCCATGTTCCGTCCACTTGAGGGTGCTCTTGCTCTTTTTAAGGACATACTTTAAAACACTTTTACAGATCAGACCTATTTGCTGTTTTGATGATTCCCAGTCAGTGGTTAATTTACTTATACACATACTAACAACATCAGACACATATTCCCACCATATAACACTTCCTGTGGCACGGATGATCAGCTCTGAAGGCGACGATTGTGCAAGATCATCCGCATTGGACCGCGCCCCATAGGAGAAGAGCTGGAAGACAGATGGAGTCACCTTCTGAACACCTCTCTGCCACAAGGACTGAATAATAAATCAATAGTTGTAATAAGAATTAAAAATGTTTACTTACCGGTGGATGTATAGATGCATGCAGCGCCTCTCTTCTTTTCTTATTTCAATCCTATCCCTAAACTTAATTTAATTCTAACCCTAACCCGGGCCCTAACCCTAACCCGGGCCCTAATCCTAACCTTAACCCGGGCCCTTATCCTAACCCTAACCCGGACTTTTATCCTAACCCTAACCAGGACCTTAAGGCTAACTTTAATTTAATCTTAACCCTGACCTTTTCCAACCCTAAGCCATTCTAACCCTAATCTGGACTCTCTTTCAGCCTTCGGACACGGAGGGGTGGCGAGGTGATGCCGGGATGAGAGGGATGATGGACAGTGCTTTCAATCTTGGCGTTTATGACGCCGGGATTAACTTCCTCTCACCCTAACTCGCCCGTGCCTCTCCTTCGTTTTCTGGTTTCCCTCTCCCCTCTCTCTGTCTGATTGATGTGAAAAGGACAATTTTGGATAATGTTTTAGTATAATTTTTGTATATATTGTGGACGGTTTCTGTTCTTTGAATTCTGGGTTTTGATTATCGTAATAAGGATCTTTCTTAATCACAATTCCTGTACTGCACAACTAATTATGGGTAGGCTTGATGGAGCAGGCAATTACATTCATTTTCTCATATTTTCAAAAACTTAAAAAAACACAAAAAATCCAATCCCGGAGCCATTTAATCCCCGATTGACGGACACTCATGAACGCCTCACGGGCCGTAAAGAAAAGGTGTCTCATTACTGCCACGGCTCCATTTTGACCTAACCCTTTAACCTGAGCACATGCATGGTAGCGCCAGTCTGGCTGAGGAGCGACACAAACTAATTTTTGAATCTGTAATCATAAATTGCCTGAAGAAGGTTCATATAAAAACCGAAACGTTGCAATATTTTGTGAAGCTCCTTTTGAGCGAATAAAACTTTTTTACTCCCGAATTGGAGGAGCCGTCTTTGTTTGAATTTCATCATCATAATCAGGACGACTCGAACAAAATGGCCGAATCTGACTATGATGATTGGACGACGGTGCACTACGGGGGCGTCGGAGAAGACACAGGTATGTGCCACAGCCTCCATCGAGACGTTATTACTCCGACGTTACCACCATGATGCCCCCCCGCTGCGTCCCAGACGGCCATAGACGCTCCTACGCCTCGGTCACTCGGGGCCCCCCCCGCCCCCGACGTGACGCGTCCCGTTCCAGACAACGGGCGCCGACAGAATGCAGTACAGTTACGGACAATATGACAATTATTATTCACGTCCCGGATGGAATCGCCGAGCCAATCAGAATCGGCGATTGCCACAACAACATTTTTTATCAGGTGACAGAGGGGCTCCGGATCGACGGTGGTGGCGCACACCTGCCACGGATCGAGGGACAGCACGCTCCACCGACCGTGAGTTTAAAGAGAAGGTGCGCACCATCCATAAGATTATAAAGGCCACGCATCATCGGGAGAACGTGTCCAAAGAAGAACCTCCACGTATGATCGAGGAAATGACACGAACTCTCTCCAGCATGATTAAACCTTCGGCACCGTCCAAAAAAACGATGGACCTCATACATGAGAATGCGAAGGACTGGGCCATTAATACTCTCCTCATTCTGACAGAACACTACAGTGAAGTGATTGAGGAAGAGACAACCAAATTATCTGCATTCACAAACCCCGACTGGGAGCAGCCCTTTGAGGTCGCTGCGAAATGGGCACGACGGAACCTGGGCAGACGCCTGGCACCGGAGACGGTGCAACGGGCAGAGGCTCTCCTCGTGACCCGACTGGGCGAAAATGATACAACAGCGCCCCCCACACAAGCCCCGGACGCTCCAGAAGGAACTGCGTCTGCGACGGACAGCAACAGGTGCCCCTCATGTCACCTGCATTATCATCCCCTCCTCCTCCTCCTTCACCTACCGGCAGCTCCTCTCCAAGCCAGAGAGAGGAGGATTCTCTCCCTCCTCCCACATTGACCCCTCAGGTGGTCAGACCAAAGCCTCCCAGCATTCCAGGGAAGAAAGCCCCACGGCAGACTCCGCTCCCAGTTCCACCATCAGGGGATGTGGACCATCTAGAGGAGGAGGACCTCGTCAGGCTCCTGGTAGAATGCCAAGAACTCACCGCCACGCCAGGTATACCTGTAAAAACACCCACCTGCAGTTCCACCCCACGGTCTAAAACGAGGAAAGTCAAAATGAGGAAGGTTATAGCAACCCGTAGGTGGTAATGTTCTTCCATGTTCCGTCCACTTGAGGGTGCTCTTGCTCTTTTTAAGGACATACTTTAAAACACTTTTACAGATCAGACCTATTTGCTGTTTTGATGATTCCCAGTCAGTGGTTAATTTACTTATACACATACTAACAACATCAGACACATATTCCCACCATATAACACTTCCTGTGGCACGGATGATCAGCTCTGAAGGCGACGATTGTGCAAGATCATCCGCATTGGACCGCGCCCCATAGGAGAAGAGCTGGAAGACAGATGGAGTCACCTTCTGAACACCTCTCTGCCACAAGGACTGAATAATAAATCAATAGTTGTAATAAGAATTAAAAATGTTTACTTACCGGTGGATGTATAGATGCATGCAGCGCCTCTCTTCTTTTCTTATTTCAATCCTATCCCTAAACTTAATTTAATTCTAACCCTAACCCGGGCCCTAACCCTAACCCGGGCCCTAATCCTAACCTTAACCCGGGCCCTTATCCTAACCCTAACCCGGACTTTTATCCTAACCCTAACCAGGACCTTAAGGCTAACTTTAATTTAATCTTAACCCTGACCTTTTCCAACCCTAAGCCATTCTAACCCTAATCTGGACTCTCTTTCAGCCTTCGGACACGGAGGGGTGGCGAGGTGATGCCGGGATGAGAGGGATGATGGACAGTGCTTTCAATCTTGGCGTTTATGACGCCGGGATTAACTTCCTCTCACCCTAACTCGCCCGTGCCTCTCCTTCGTTTTCTGGTTTCCCTCTCCCCTCTCTCTGTCTGATTGATGTGAAAAGGACAATTTTGGATAATGTTTTAGTATAATTTTTTGTATATATTGTGGACGGTTTCTGTTCTTTGAATTCTGGTTTTTGATTATCGTAATAAGGATCTTTCTTAATCACAATTCCTGTACTGCACAACTAATTATGGGTAGGCTTGATGGAGCAGGCAATTACATTCATTTTCTCATATTTTCAAAAACTTAAAAAAACACAAAAAATCCAATCCCGGAGCCATTTAATCCCCGATTGACGGACACTCATGAACGCCTCACGGGCCGTAAAGAAAAGGTGTCTCATTACTGCCACGGCTCCATTTTGACCTAACCCTTTAACCTGAGCACATGCATGGTAGCGCCAGTCTGGCTGAGGAGCGACACAAACTAATTTTTGAATCTGTAATCATAAATTGCCTGAAGAAGGTTCATATAAAAACCGAAACGTTGCAATATTTTGTGAAGCTCCTTTTGAGCGAATAAAACTTTTTACTCCCGAATTGGAGGAGCCGTCTTTGTTTGAATTTCATCATCATAATCAGGACGACTCGAACAAAATGGCCGAATCTGACTATGATGATTGGACGACGGTGCACTACGGGGGCGTCGGAGAAGACACAGGTATGTGCCACAGCCTCCATCGAGACGTTATTACTCCGACGTTACCACCATGATGCCCCCCGCTGCGTCCCAGACGGCCATAGACGCTCCTACGCCTCGGTCACTCGGGGGCCCCCGCCCCCGACGTGACGCGTCCCGTTCCAGACAACGGGGCGCCGACAGAATGCAGTACAGTTACGGACAATATGACAATTATTATTCACGTCCCGGATGGAATCGCCGAGCCAATCAGAATCGGCGATTGCCACAACAACATTTTTTATCAGGTGACAGAGGGGCTCCGGATCGACGGTGGTGGCGCACACCTGCCACGGATCGAGGGACAGCACGCTCCACCGACCGTGAGTTTAAAGAGAAGGTGCGCACCATCCATAAGATTATAAAGGCCACGCATCATCGGGAGAACGTGTCCAAAGAAGAACCTCCACGTATGATCGAGGAAATGACACGAACTCTCTCCAGCATGATTAAACCTTCGGCACCGTCCAAAAAAACGATGGACCTCATACATGAGAATGCGAAGGACTGGGCCATTAATACTCTCCTCATTCTGACAGAACACTACAGTGAAGTGATTGAGGAAGAGACAACCAAATTATCTGCATTCACAAACCCCGACTGGGAGCAGCCCTTTGAGGTCGCTGCGAAATGGGCACGACGGAACCTGGGCAGACGCCTGGCACCGGAGACGGTGCAACGGGCAGAGGCTCTCCTCGTGACCCGACTGGGCGAAAAATGATACAACAGCGCCCCCCACACAAGCCCCGGACGCTCCAGAAGGAACTGCGTCTGCGACGGGACAGCAACAGGTGCCCCTCATGTCACCTGCATTATCATCCCCTCCTCCTCCTCCTTCACCTACCGGCAGCTCCTCTCCAAGCCAGAGAGAGGAGGATTCTCTCCCTCCTCCCACATTGACCCCTCAGGTGGTCAGACCAAAGCCTCCCAGCATTCCAGGGAAGAAAGCCCCACGGCAGACTCCGCTCCCAGTTCCACCATCAGGGGATGTGGACCATCTAGAGGAGGAGGACCTCGTCAGGCTCCTGGTAGAATGCCAAGAACTCACCGCCACGCCAGGTATACCTGTAAAAACACCCACCTGCAGTTCCACCCCACGGTCTAAAACGAGGAAAGTCAAAATGAGGAAGGTTATAGCAACCCGTAGGTGGTAATGTTCTTCCATGTTCCGTCCACTTGAGGGTGCTCTTGCTCTTTTTAAGGACATACTTTAAAACACTTTTACAGATCAGACCTATTTGCTGTTTTGATGATTCCCAGTCAGTGGTTAATTTACTTATACACATACTAACAACATCAGACACATATTCCCACCATATAACACTTCCTGTGGCACGGATGATCAGCTCTGAAGGCGACGATTGTGCAAGATCATCCGCATTGGACCGCGCCCCATAGGAGAAGAGCTGGAAGACAGATGGAGTCACCTTCTGAACACCTCTCTGCCACAAGGACTGAATAATAAATCAATAGTTGTAATAAGAATTAAAAATGTTTACTTACCGGTGGATGTATAGATGCATGCAGCGCCTCTCTTCTTTTCTTATTTCAATCCTATCCCTAAACTTAATTTAATTCTAACCCTAACCCGGGCCCTAACCCTAACCCGGGCCCTAATCCTAACCTTAACCCGGGCCCTTATCCTAACCCTAACCCGGACTTTTATCCTAACCCTAACCAGGACCTTAAGGCTAACTTTAATTTAATCTTAACCCTGACCTTTTCCAACCCTAAGCCATTCTAACCCTAATCTGGACTCTCTTTCAGCCTTCGGACACGGAGGGGTGGCGAGGTGATGCCGGGATGAGAGGGATGATGGACAGTGCTTTCAATCTTGGCGTTTATGACGCCGGGATTAACTTCCTCTCACCCTAACCCTAACCCTAACCCTAACCCTAACCCTAACCCTAATTTTATGGATTTATAGATACACTCAACAACCACCACCCATCCATAAAAGTCAAATACACAATAGACCCACAGCAGGTAAACTTCCTCGACACCACAGTCTTCTTCCAGAACACCAACCCAGGATCTAAAAGAATGCTAACAAAAGTTTATTTCAAAGCGACAGACACACACGCACTCCTCCACAAATCCAGCTACCACCCTAAACATACATTCAGAGGCATAATTAAATCACAAATCATTAGATTTCACCGCATCTCATCCCTACAGTCGGACTTTCATGAAGCTACTCGCACCTTATTCCACAGTCTTAGAAAAAGGCATTACTCAAGACGATTCCTTAGGTACGTCAAAAACAGTACCTTGGCCTCACTCACCTCAACTCCCCATCGAAAAAAACAACCTACCTTCTACACAAACCTTTGGTCGACCTCCTCCCGCCACGTCTCCTTTCGTCATGTCTCCAAACGTCCAGCAACATACCGTACCCCACCATAACCCCAACCCCTTGACCCCCTACCCTAACCAGGGTCTGTATCCCACCTCCCTAATACCTAACCCTACCCTAACCACCTACCCTACTCCTAATCCTAACCCCACCTACCCTATTCCTAACCCTAACCCCAACCCTAACCCTAACCCTAACCAGGGTCTGTACCCCACCTCCCCCAACCCTAACCCTAACCCTAACCCCAACCCTAACCCCTACCCGAACCAGGGTCTGTATCCCACCTCCCCCAACCCTAACCCTAACCCTATTCCTAACCCTAACCCCAACCCTAACCCCTACCCGAATCAGGGTCTATATCCCACCCCCCCTTCCCCCAACCCTAACCCCAACCCCTACCCTAACCAGGGTCTGCATCCCACTTACCTGATTCCTAACCCCACCCCTACCTACCCTATTCCTAACCCTAACCCCAACCCTAACCCCTACCCGAACCAGGGTCTGTATCCCACCTCCCCCAACCCTAATCCTAACCCAACCTACCCTATTCGTAACCCTAACCCCAACCCTAACCCCTACCCGAAACAGGGTCTGTATCCCACCTCCCCTAACCCCAACCCTAACCCCTACCCGAACCAGGGTTTGTATCCCACTAACCCTAACCCTAACCCGACCTACCCTATCCCTAACCCTAACCCCTACCCTAACCAGGGTCTGTATCCCACCTACCCCATCCCTAACCCTAACCCCAATCCTAACCCTAACCCCTTGACCCCCTACTCTTCCCACCAGGAACAGGGATGGAACTCCACCATCCACCACACTTACCTCCATACCGGGACGATGGTCGACCAACACATCAATCTCCCTGACACCCCCAAACCACACATTTTACCACTGGTCTCCACTTTCTCCCACACTACACTGGGTCTCCTATCAACAATCAAAGACCACTTCAACAAGACCCAACCATCGCACCCTACCATCCAGAACCATAAAGTTATTTCAGCATTTAGGAAGAACCCAAACCTACGCAACATGCTGGTCAAAGCAAACTTCACAACACACAGAAAACCACCCCCAACACCAGAGGAGCAACTTTATAGAAACAGGAAATTCATAAGCAACCCACACAGCAAGCTTTCCTCCCCCTCACTAGGCACATATTCCCTAGCACACAGCAACATCATTTATATCATTACATGCACCACCTGCCACAAACACTACATAGGAGAAACCAAACATGCACTACACATAAGGCTCCAACAACACATGCGCAACATCAGGAAGGGGCAACTCACAACACCACTCGTCACCCACTTCCAACACCACTCTCCAGACCACCTCATCATATCAGGCCTCGAGTCCAATGACCACTGGACCACAGGACAGAGAAAGAGAGCAGAGAGGATCTGGATTGCGAGACTAGGGACCATCACACCTAGAGGACTGAACGACGTCCCATAAAAAACCCCCCCCATCCATCCATCGGATGACGGCGATAGCCAAGAGACATCCTCGACCCCACAAGCCCAACTACAACAGGGGTCAAGCCCCTGGGAGCACCCCGTACGCCAACTCCTCACAGCATTAAGATACAGCTGGTGCCCCTACCCCAGACAAGTCCATGGGGGCTGTGGCAAGTCCAAGTTATTAGGCCAGTGCACCGTAAGTCCACATGTGACCCCCTGAACCCCAACCCTAACCCAAACCTAACCCTAACCCTAACCCCGAAGCCTAACCCTAACCCAGACCCCTAACCCTAACCCCGAGCCCTAACCCTAACCCAAACATTAACCCCCAGCCCTAACCTTAGACCCCCCCAGCCTTAACCCCAAGCCCTAAACCTACCTTAACCCTGACCCCCCAGCCCTAGCCCTAACTCCGGACACTAACCCTAACCCCAAACCCCCCCCAACCCCAACCCTAAACAAAACCCCCCCTCCCTCACACACCCCTACCCACCCTTCTCTGGTCTTTTCTCCTCCCTCCTCTCCCCCTAATTTTTCCCCCCCACACACATGCACAATCCCACCCTCACGCCCCCCAACCCACCATCACCACCACCAACGACACCACTACCAAACAGGTACATACGCACACACCCCTACCCACCCTTCTCTGCTCTCTTCTCCTCCCTCCTCTCTTCTTTTTGCGGACCCATTTGGCAAGTGGGAAGTGAACTGGGGACTAACATGCGTCGGCCAGTGCCTTGCCTGGGTCTCTCATACAAGCTATGCTGACGCTAATCAGTATAGTGAGAGTCCTGGAGTGATTATGTCATTCCCCTAACCCTAACCCTAACCCTAACCCTAACCCTAACCCTGACCTTAATCTTAACCCTACCCCGGGCTCTAATCTTAACCCTAACCCGGGCCCTAATCCTAACCCTAAATTTGGCTTTAAACGAATCTTAACCCTAACCTGTTCTAACCCTAACCTGGGCTTCTTTCAGCCCTCGGATACGGAGTGGTGACGAGGTGATCCCGGGATGAGAGGGATTGATGGACAGTGCCTTCAATCTTGACGTCCGTGACGTCGGGATTAAATCCCCTTCCTCCTAACCCTAACCCTAACCCTAACCCTAACCCTAACCTAACCCTAACCCTTCTACGCCCTCCCTAGCCCGAGATATGGCCAAAATAAAGTCCATTTCCGGTCTAGCTCCCAAACCGGAAGTCGGATCCGGACCAAACTTACAGGATCTTCATCCTATCGCCCGACTTACCTGTGTACCAAATTTCAGACCTCTAGCACTTACCCTTCTCCAGAAACCTCGAGTTTGGGGAATTCCCCATCGTGGTAAACTCACTATATACCTAACCTAACCCTAGCCCTAACCCTAGCCCTAACCCTAGCCCTAAGCCTAACCCTAACCATTTTTAAATGGCGCAATTTCGAGACAAAAACAAGCCTAGGATGCTCAGAACAGCCCCTAGAACGCCATCCCAGAGTTTTAGCTCGATAGCGCCACCTATCATTTCCTCAGATTTCCCAAAAATGTCCCTGAGACGCACTACCAATCCACTCCAAATGGCCTGAAACGTGCTTAAAACACATTTCTGTAGGTAGGTGAATTTCCCAAACCATAACCCTAAACACTTTGGAAAATTTCACCAAAAACCGCTGGCTGGCTGGCTGGCCCATTCATTTCAATGGGGAAAGTTCAAACCCGTTTAACTCCGGATCTGGACCTCGGAGAGCCTTGCAAACCGCCTCCGTCTGACATAATTCGACCACGGGGAACACGCCTGTCCAATCCCCGACCTTCTACGACCTTCCTGGCCCGAGATATGGCCAAAATAAAGTCCATTTCCGGTCTAGCTCCCAAACCGGAAGTCGGATCCGGACCAAACTTACAGCATCTTCATCCTATCGCCCGACTTACCTGTGTACCAAATTTCAGACCTCTAGCACTTACCCTTCTCCAGAAACCTCGAGTTTGGGGAATTCCCCATCGTGGTAAACTCACTATATACCTAACCCTAACCCTAACCTCGAGTTTGGGGAATTCCCCATCGTGGTAAACTCACTATATACCTAACCCTAACCCTAACCCTAAACCTCGAGTTTGGGGAATTCCCCATCGTGGTAAACTCACTATATACCTAACCTAACCCTAGCCCTAACCCTAGCCCTAACCCTAGCCCTAAGCCTAACCCTAACCATTTTTAAATGGCGCAATTTCGAGACAAAAACAAGCCTAGGATGCTCAGAACAGCCCCTAGAACGCCATCCCAGAGTTTTAGCTCGATAGCGCCACCTATCATTTCCTCAGATTTCCCAAAAATGTCCCTGAGACGCACTACCAATCCACTCCAAATGGCCTGAAACGTGCTTAAAACACATTTCTGTAGGTAGGTGAATTTCCCAAACCATAACCCTAAACACTTTGGAAAATTTCACCAAAAACCGCTGGCTGGCTGGCTGGCCCATTCATTTCAATGGGGAAAGTTCAAACCCGTTTAACTCCGGATCTGGACCTCGGAGAGCCTTGCAAACCGCCTCCGTCTGACATAATTCGACCACGGGGAACACGCCTGTCCAATCCCCGACCTTCTACGACCTTCCTAGCCCGAGATATGGCCAAAATAAAGTCCATTTCCGGTCTAGCTCCCAAACCGGAAGTCGGATCCGGACCAAACTTACAGCATCTTCATCCTATCGCCCGACTTACCTGTGTACCAAATTTCAGACCTCTAGCACTTACCCTTCTCCAGAAACCTCGAGTTTGGGGAATTCCCCATCGTGGTAAACTCACTATATACCTAACCCTAACCCTAACCTCGAGTTTGGGGAATTCCCCATCGTGGTAAACTCACTATATACCTAACCCTAACCCTAACCCTAAACCTCGAGTTTGGGGAATTCCCCATCGTGGTAAACTCACTATATACCTAACCTAACCCTAGCCCTAACCCTAGCCCTAACCCTAGCCCTAAGCCTAACCCTAACCATTTTTAAATGGCGCAATTTCGAGACAAAAACAAGCCTAGGATGCTCAGAACAGCCCCTAGAACGCCATCCCAGAGTTTTAGCTCGATAGCGCCACCTATCATTTCCTCAGATTTCCCAAAAATGTCCCTGAGACGCACTACCAATCCACTCCAAATGGCCTGAAACGTGCTTAAAACACATTTCTGTAGGTAGGTGAATTTCCCAAACCATAACCCTAAACACTTTGGAAAATTTCACCAAAAACCGCTGGCTGGCTGGCTGGCCCATTCATTTCAATGGGGAAAGTTCAAACCCGTTTAACTCCGGATCTGGACCTCGGAGAGCCTTGCAAACCGCCTCCGTCTGACATAATTCGACCACGGGGAACACGCCTGTCCAATCCCCGACCTTCTACGCCCTCCCTAGCCCGAGATATGGCCAAAATAAAGTCCATTTCCGGTCTAGCTCCCAAACCGGAAGTCGGATCCGGACCAAACTTACAGGATCTTCATCCTATCGCCCGACTTACCTGTGTACCAAATTTCAGACCTCTAGCACTTACCCTTCTCCAGAAACCTCGAGTTTGGGGAATTCCCCATCGTGGTACCTTAAACTCACTATATACCTAACCTAACCCTAACCCTAACCCTAACCCTAACCCTAAACCTCACAAACTCGAGTTTGGGGAATTCCCCATCGTGGTAAACTCACTATATACCTAACCCTAACCCTAACCCTAACTCTAAACCCGCTTAACTCCGGATCTGGACCTCGGAGAGCCTTGCAAACCGCCTCCGTCTGACATAATTCGACCACGGGGAACACGCCTGTCCAATCCCCGACCTTCTACGACCTTCCTGGCCCGAGATATGGCCAAAATAAAGTCCATTTCCGGTCTAGCTCCCAAACCGGAAGTCGGATCCGGACCAAACTTACAGCATCTTCATCCTATCGCCCGACTTACCTGTGTACCAAATTTCAGACCTCTAGCACTTACCCTTCTCCAGAAACCTCGAGTTTGGGGAATTCCCCATCGTGGTAAACTCACTATATACCCTAACCCTAACCCTAACCCGAACTCCAAATAGACCAATCCCGACCTGGCACAAGAGATGGCCCGTGCACGGAACTCCAACGCCGCTTCGCGGCACCGGAGTTCCTAACCCCAACCCTAACCTAACCCTCTAACCCTAACCCTAACCCTAACCCTAACTCACTATATACCTAACCTAACCCTAGCCCTAACCCTAGCCCTAACCCTAGCCCTAAGCCTAACCCTAACCATTTTTAAATGGCGCAATTTCGAGACAAAAACAAGCCTAGGATGCTCAGAACAGCCCCTAGAACGCCAACTAACCCCACTTACCACCTCGCCAGGCCCAACCGCAAGCTGCAGGACTGGTGCTTCAAACCCAGGAAGCCAATTGTCATCCTAGGCGACTCCAATATCAATAGAATCCCCCCACCACAACCCAGAGATCCAACTGGACAGCTACCCAGGAGCAAACCTCTACCATTTCCTAAAGATTTGTGAAAAAACAGTACCCAGCCCCTCCACCAAAGTACTGATCTTGTCAATCGGGATCAACAATAAGGACCAGGACCCCAAACAAACATCAACTAAACAACTTAAGGCACTGTACCGCCAGGCCAGGACCACCTTCCCTAACGCGGATATCTACTTTCCCACCCTGAACTTTTCCACAAAACTCACATCAACACAACAGACCAACCTCAACCTGATCAACAAGGCCATTACCACCCACCTCCCTCCCTAGCCGCAATCCCTGACCATACGTTTAACACGGAAGCCGACAACATCCACTGGACAGCAGCCACAGCTAACCGAATCTTCAGCCACTGGTGCGAAAAACTAAATTTTTCTTCAATCTAAACCCTAACCCGGATCACAACAATACCGCCCAGGACACAGGCCCCAACTGCAACACTACCAACCCCAGCCAGCCCCAGATCCCCCGGACAATATCCCATCCCAGGAACACTGGATCACTGCACAACTCAGCAGGGACTCCAATGTCCTGAACCTATCAACGCTCTTCACACTATCTACAGCCCAAACACAATTACTGGAAAGGGGACTAACCTTCGTCCCACGTCCAACCAAGCACGACTGGGAAGAACTCCAGAGGGACGTACACAGATACCACAGGCGACTGAAAATCTTGGACTATTTTCACTTTCAACCCAACCACCAAAACCTACCCTTCACGCAACCATCCAACTGGGAACCCGCACTGCCCCTGCTAACCCAGCAAACACAGAAAATCATCAGGAAGGGCATACAGACCCTTCGAGCATACCACCCCCTCCCTGACATTCCGGACAACCTAAAAGAGTCCGAGCGTAGGGCCTTGAAATCACTCATGGACAACCCAAATATCATCATAAAACCAGCGGACAAAGGGTCAAAAACAGTAATACTGGACAGACAACAATACCTCTTGGAGGCAAACCGACAACTCTCAGATGAGAAGTACTACAAACCGCTCCAGCACAGTATTCAACGGAATACACAAACCCAACTCAGGGCCATCGTCCAGTCCCTTTACCACCAGAAGTATATTACATCTAAACAATGCAATCACCTGCTGGGACCCGACAACCCACGCAATAGACAATTCTACCTCCTCCCCAAAATCCACAAAGACCCCAAAACCTGGACGATCCCCTTTGAGGTCCCCCTGGCAGACCCATAGTGTCTGATTGCAACAGTGCATCCTACAACATATCCCAATACATAGACCACTTCCTGAACCCCCTCTCCACCAAGCACCCCAGCTATATTAAAGATACTTACCACTTCCTGGACACCATCAGACCCATGACTGTCCCCACCCAGGCACTTCTTTTCACGTTGGACGTGGACAGCCTATACACAAACATCAACACCGAACTGGGCATTGGGGTCGTAAGTAAGATCCTCAACAAATATCCAGACAACCAAAGACCCGACAAAGAACTCCTGCAACTTCTCACCCTCTGCCTGAACAACAACGACTTCTGCTTCAACGACAAACACTACTTACAAATCAATGGAACAGCCATGGGACAGAGATATGCACCGTCTTATGCCAACATCTACATGAGCGAGTGGGAGCAAGAAGCACTGGCAAAATGCCCCTTGAAACCATCCTTCTACCTTCGCTACCTGGATGACATCATTGGCGCATGGCCACATCACATAACCGAATTTTATGGATTTATAGATACACTCAACAACCACCACCCATCCATAAAAGTCAAATACACAATAGACCCACAGCAGGTAAACTTCCTCGACACCACAGTCTTCTTCCAGAACACCAACCCAGGATCTAAAAGAATGCTAACAAAAGTTTATTTCAAAGCGACAGACACACACGCACTCCTCCACAAATCCAGCTACCACCCTAAACATACATTCAGAGGCATAATTAAATCACAAATCATTAGATTTCACCGCATCTCATCCCTACAGTCGGACTTTCATGAAGCTACTCGCACCTTATTCCACAGTCTTAGAAAAAGGCATTACTCAAGACGATTCCTTAGGTACGTCAAAAACAGTACCTTGGCCTCACTCACCTCAACTCCCCATCGAGAAAAAACAACCTACCTTCTACACAAACCTTTGGTCGACCTCCTCCCGCCACGTCTCCTTTCGTCATGTCTCCAAACGTCCAGCAACATACCGTACCCCACCATAACCCCAACCCCTTGACCCCCTACCCTAACCAGGGTCTGTATCCCACCTCCCTAATACCTAACCCTACCCTAACCACCTACCCTACTCCTAATCCTAACCCCACCTACCCTATTCCTAACCCTAACCCCAACCCTAACCCTAACCCTAACCAGGGTCTGTACCCCACCTCCCCCAACCCTAACCCTAACCCTAACCCCAACCCTAACCCCTACCCGAACCAGGGTCTGTATCCCACCTCCCCCAACCCTAATCCTAACCCAACCTACCCTATTCGTAACCCTAACCCCAACCCTAACCCCTACCCGAAACAGGGTCTGTATCCCACCTCCCCTAACCCCAACCCTAACCCCTACCCGAACCAGGGTTTGTATCCCACTAACCCTAACCCTAACCCGACCTACCCTATCCCTAACCCTAACCCCTACCCTAACCAGGGTCTGTATCCCACCTACCCCATCCCTAACCCTAACCCCAATCCTAACCCTAACCCCTTGACCCCCTACTCTTCCCACCAGGAACAGGGATGGAACTCCACCATCCACCACACTTACCTCCATACCGGGACGATGGTCGACCAACACATCAATCTCCCTGACACCCCCAAACCACACATTTTACCACTGGTCTCCACTTTCTCCCACACTACACTGGGTCTCCTATCAACAATCAAAGACCACTTCAACAAGACCCAACCATCGCACCCTACCATCCAGAACCATAAAGTTATTTCAGCATTTAGGAAGAACCCAAACCTACGCAACATGCTGGTCAAAGCAAACTTCACAACACACAGAAAACCACCCCCAACACCAGAGGAGCAACTTTATAGAAACAGGAAATTCATCAGCAACCCACACAGCAAGCTTTCCTCCCCCTCACTAGGCACATATTCCCTAGCACACAGCAACATCATTTATATCATTACATGCACCACCTGCCACAAACACTACATAGGAGAAACCAAACATGCACTACACATAAGGCTCCAACAACACATGCGCAACATCAGGAAGGGGCAACTCACAACACCACTCGTCACCCACTTCCAACACCACTCTCCAGACCACCTCATCATATCAGGCCTCGAGTCCAATGACCACTGGACCACAGGACAGAGAAAGAGAGCAGAGAGGATCTGGATTGCGAGACTAGGGACCATCACACCTAGAGGACTGAACGACGTCCCATAAAACCCCCCCCATCCATCCATCCATCGGATGACGGCGATAGCCAAGAGACATCCTCGACCCCACAAGCCCAACTACAACAGGGGTCAAGCCCCTGGGAGCACCCCGTACGCCAACTCCTCACAGCATTAAGATACAGCTGGTGCCCCTACCCCAGACAAGTCCATGGGGGCTGTGGCAAGTCCAAGTTATTAGGCCAGTGCACCGTAAGTCCACATGTGACCCCCTGAACCCCAACCCTAACCCAAACCTAACCCTAACCCTAAACCCTAACCCTAACCCTAAACCTCGAGTTTGGGGAATTCCCCATCGTGGTAAACTCACTATATACCTAACCCTAACCCTAACCCTAACTCTAAACCCGCTTAACTCCGGATCTGGACCTCGGAGAGCCTTGCAAACCGCCTCCGTCTGACATAATTCGACCACGGGGAACACGTCTGTCCAATCCCCCGACCTTCTACGACCTTCCTAGCCCGAGATATGGCCAAAATAAAGTCCATTTCCGGTATAGCTCCCAAACCGGAAGTCGGATCCGGACCAAACTTACAGCATCTTCATCCTATCGCCCGACTTACCTGTGTACCAAATTTCAGACCTCTAGCACTTACCCTTCTCCAGAAACCTCGAGTTTGGGGAATTCCCCATCGTGGTAAACTCACTATATACCTAACCCTAACCCTAACCCTACCCTAACCCTAACCCTAACCCTAACCTAAACCCTAACCCTAACCCTAACCCTAAACCTCGAGTTTGGGGAATTCCCCATCGTGGTAAACTCACTATATACCTAACCCTAACCCTAACCCTAACTCTAAACCCGCTTAACTCCGGATCTGGACCTCGGAGAGCCTTGCAAACCGCCTCCGTCTGACATAATTCGACCACGGGGAACACGCCTGTCCAATCCCCGACCTTCTACGACCTTCCTGGCCCGAGATATGGCCAAAATAAAGTCCATTTCCGGTCTAGCTCCCAAACCGGAAGTCGGATCCGGACCAAACTTACAGCATCTTCATCCTATCGCCCGACTTACCTGTGTACCAAATTTCAGACCTCTAGCACTTACCCTTCTCCAGAAACCTCGAGTTTGGGGAATTCCCCATCGTGGTAAACTCACTATATACCTAACCCTAACCCTAACCCTAACCCTACCCTAACCCTAACCCTAACCCGAACTCCAAATAGACCAATCCCGACCTGGCACAAGAGATGGCCCGTGCACGGAACTCCAACGCCGCTTCGCGGCACCGGAGTTCCTAACCCCAACCCTAACCTAACCCTCTAACCCTAACCCTAACCCTAACCCTAACTCACTATATACCTAACCTAACCCTAGCCCTAACCCTAGCCCTAACCCTAGCCCTAAGCCTAACCCTAACCATTTTTAAATGGCGCAATTTCGAGACAAAAACAAGCCTAGGATGCTCAGAACAGCCCCTAGAACGCCAACTAACCCCACTTACCACCTCGCCAGGCCCAACCGCAAGCTGCAGGACTGGTGCTTCAAACCCAGGAAGCCAATTGTCATCCTAGGCGACTCCAATATCAATAGAATCCCCCCCCACCACAACCCAGAGATCCAACTGGACAGCTACCCAGGAGCAAACCTCTACCATTTCCTAAAGATTTGTGAAAAAACAGTACCCAGCCCCTCCACCAAAGTACTGATCTTGTCAATCGGGATCAACAATAAGGACCAGGACCCCAAACAAACATCAACTAAACAACTTAAGGCACTGTACCGCCAGGCCAGGACCACCTTCCCTAACGCGGATATCTACTTTCCCACCCTGAACTTTTCCACAAAACTCACATCAACACAACAGACCAACCTCAACCTGATCAACAAGGCCATTACCACCCACCTCCCCTCCCTAGCCGCAATCCCTGACCATACGTTTAACACGGAAGCCGACAACATCCACTGGACAGCAGCCACAGCTAACCGAATCTTCAGCCACTGGTGCGAAAAACTAAATTTTTCTTCAATCTAAACCCTAACCCGGATCACAACAATACCGCCCAGGACACAGGCCCCAACTGCAACACTACCAACCCCAGCCAGCCCCAGATCCCCCGGACAATATCCCATCCCAGGAACACTGGATCACTGCACAACTCAGCAGGGACTCCAATGTCCTGAACCTATCAACGCTCTTCACACTATCTACAGCCCAAACACAATTACTGGAAAGGGGACTAACCTTCGTCCCACGTCCAACCAAGCACGACTGGGAAGAACTCCAGAGGGACGTACACAGATACCACAGGCGACTGAAAATCTTGGACTATTTTCACTTTCAACCCAACCACCAAAACCTACCCTTCACGCAACCATCCAACTGGGAACCCGCACTGCCCCTGCTAACCCAGCAAACACAGAAAATCATCAGGAAGGGCATACAGACCCTTCGAGCATACCACCCCCTCCCTGACATTCCGGACAACCTAAAAGAGTCCGAGCGTAGGGCCTTGAAATCACTCATGGACAACCCAAATATCATCATAAAACCAGCGGACAAAGGGTCAAAACAGTAATACTGGACAGACAACAATACCTCTTGGAGGCAAACCGACAACTCTCAGATGAGAAGTACTACAAACCGCTCCAGCACAGTATTCAACGGAATACACAAACCCAACTCAGGGCCATCGTCCAGTCCCTTTACCACCAGAAGTATATTACATCTAAACAATGCAATCACCTGCTGGGACCCGACAACCCACGCAATAGACAATTCTACCTCCTCCCCAAAATCCACAAAGACCCCAAAACCTGGACGATCCCCTTTGAGGTCCCCCTGGCAGACCCATAGTGTCTGATTGCAACAGTGCATCCTACAACATATCCCAATACATAGACCACTTCCTGAACCCCCTCTCCACCAAGCACCCCAGCTATATTAAAGATACTTACCACTTCCTGGACACCATCAGACCCATGACTGTCCCCACCCAGGCACTTCTTTTCACGTTGGACGTGGACAGCCTATACACAAACATCAACACCGAACTGGGCATTGGGGTCGTAAGTAAGATCCTCAACAAATATCCAGACAACCAAAGACCCGACAAAGAACTCCTGCAACTTCTCACCCTCTGCCTGAACAACAACGACTTCTGCTTCAACGACAAACACTACTTACAAATCAATGGAACAGCCATGGGACAGAGATATGCACCGTCTTATGCCAACATCTACATGAGCGAGTGGGAGCAAGAAGCACTGGCAAAATGCCCCTTGAAACCATCCTTCTACCTTCGCTACCTGGATGACATCATTGGCGCATGGCCACATCACATAACCGAATTTTATGGATTTATAGATACACTCAACAACCACCACCCATCCATAAAAGTCAAATACACAATAGACCCACAGCAGGTAAACTTCCTCGACACCACAGTCTTCTTCCAGAACACCAACCCAGGATCTAAAAGAATGCTAACAAAAGTTTATTTCAAAGCGACAGACACACACGCACTCCTCCACAAATCCAGCTACCACCCTAAACATACATTCAGAGGCATAATTAAATCACAAATCATTAGATTTCACCGCATCTCATCCCTACAGTCGGACTTTCATGAAGCTACTCGCACCTTATTCCACAGTCTTAGAAAAAGGCATTACTCAAGACGATTCCTTAGGTACGTCAAAACAGTACCTTGGCCTCACTCACCTCAACTCCCCATCGAGAAAAAAACAACCTACCTTCTACACAAACCCTTGGTCGACCTCCTCCCGCCACGTCTCCTTTCGTCATGTCTCCAAACGTCCAGCAACATACCGTACCCCACCATAACCCCAACCCCTTGACCCCCTACCCTAACCAGGGTCTGTATCCCACCTCCCTAATACCTAACCCTACCCTAACCACCTACCCTACTCCTAATCCTAACCCCACCTACCCTATTCCTAACCCTAACCCCAACCCTAACCCTAACCCTAACCAGGGTCTGTACCCCACCTCCCCCAACCCTAACCCTAACCCTAACCCCAACCCTAACCCCTACCCGAACCAGGGTCTGTATCCCACCTCCCCCAACCCTAACCCTAACCCTATTCCTAACCCTAACCCCAACCCTAACCCCTACCCGAATCAGGGTCTATATCCCACCCCCCTTCCCCCAACCCTAACCCCAACCCCTACCCTAACCAGGGTCTGCATCCCACTTACCTGATTCCTAACCCCACCCCTACCTACCCTATTCCTAACCCTAACCCCAACCCTAACCCCTACCCGAACCAGGGTCTGTATCCCACCTCCCCCAACCCTAATCCTAACCCAACCTACCCTATTCGTAACCCTAACCCCAACCCTAACCCCTACCCGAAACAGGGTCTGTATCCCACCTCCCCTAACCCCAACCCTAACCCCTACCCGAACCAGGGTTTGTATCCCACTAACCCTAACCCTAACCCGACCTACCCTATCCCTAACCCTAACCCCTACCCTAACCAGGGTCTGTATCCCACCTACCCCATCCCTAACCCTAACCCCAATCCTAACCCTAACCCCTTGACCCCCTACTCTTCCCACCAGGAACAGGGATGGAACTCCACCATCCACCACACTTACCTCCATACCGGGACGATGGTCGACCAACACATCAATCTCCCTGACACCCCCAAACCACACATTTTACCACTGGTCTCCACTTTCTCCCACACTACACTGGGTCTCCTATCAACAATCAAAGACCACTTCAACAAGACCCAACCATCGCACCCTACCATCCAGAACCATAAAGTTATTTCAGCATTTAGGAAGAACCCAAACCTACGCAACATGCTGGTCAAAGCAAACTTCACAACACACAGAAAACCACCCCCAACACCAGAGGAGCAACTTTATAGAAACAGGAAATTCATCAGCAACCCACACAGCAAGCTTTCCTCCCCCTCACTAGGCACATATTCCCTAGCACACAGCAACATCATTTATATCATTACATGCACCACCTGCCACAAACACTACATAGGAGAAACCAAACATGCACTACACATAAGGCTCCAACAACACATGCGCAACATCAGGAAGGGGCAACTCACAACACCACTCGTCACCCACTTCCAACACCACTCTCCAGACCACCTCATCATATCAGGCCTCGAGTCCAATGACCACTGGACCACAGGACAGAGAAAGAGAGCAGAGAGGATCTGGATTGCGAGACTAGGGACCATCACACCTAGAGGACTGAACGACGTCCCATAAAACCCCCCCCATCCATCCATCCATCGGATGACGGCGATAGCCAAGAGACATCCTCGACCCCACAAGCCCAACTACAACAGGGGTCAAGCCCCTGGGAGCACCCCGTACGCCAACTCCTCACAGCATTAAGATACAGCTGGTGCCCCTACCCCAGACAAGTCCATGGGGGCTGTGGCAAGTCCAAGTTATTAGGCCAGTGCACCGTAAGTCCACATGTGACCCCCTGAACCCCAACCCTAACCCAAACCTAACCCTAACCCTAAACCCTAACCCTAACCCTAAACCTCGAGTTTGGGGAATTCCCCATCGTGGTAAACTCACTATATACCTAACCCTAACCCTAACCCTAACTCTAAACCCGCTTAACTCCGGATCTGGACCTCGGAGAGCCTTGCAAACCGCCTCCGTCTGACATAATTCGACCACGGGGAACACGTCTGTCCAATCCCCGACCTTCTACGACCTTCCTAGCCCGAGATATGGCCAAAATAAAGTCCATTTCCGGTATAGCTCCCAAACCGGAAGTCGGATCCGGACCAAACTTACAGCATCTTCATCCTATCGCCCGACTTACCTGTGTACCAAATTTCAGACCTCTAGCACTTACCCTTCTCCAGAAACCTCGAGTTTGGGGAATTCCCCATCGTGGTAAACTCACTATATACCTAACCCTAACCCTAACCCTACCCTAACCCTAACCCTAACCTAAACCCTAACCCTAACCCTAACCCTAAACCTCGAGTTTGGGGAATTCCCCATCGTGGTAAACTCACTATATACCTAACCCTAACCCTAACTCTAAACCCGCTTAACTCCGGATCTGGACCTCGGAGAGCCTTGCAAACCGCCTCCGTCTGACATAATTCGACCACGGGGAACACGCCTGTCCAATCCCCGACCTTCTACGACCTTCCTGGCCCGAGATATGGCCAAAATAAAGTCCATTTCCGGTCTAGCTCCCAAACCGGAAGTCGGATCCGGACCAAACTTACAGCATCTTCATCCTATCGCCCGACTTACCTGTGTACCAAATTTCAGACCTCTAGCACTTACCCTTCTCCAGAAACCTCGAGTTTGGGGAATTCCCCATCGTGGTAAACTCACTATATACCTAACCCTAACCCTAACCCTAACCCTACCCTAACCCTAACCCTAACCCGAACTCCAAATAGACCAATCCCGACCTGGCACAAGAGATGGCCCGTGCACGGAACTCCAACGCCGCTTCGCGGCACCGGAGTTCCTAACCCCAACCCTAACCTAACCCTCTAACCCTAACCCTAACCCTAACCCTAACTCACTATATACCTAACCTAACCCTAGCCCTAACCCTAGCCCTAACCCTAGCCCTAAGCCTAACCCTAACCATTTTTAAATGGCGCAATTTCGAGACAAAAACAAGCCTAGGATGCTCAGAACAGCCCCTAGAACGCCAACTAACCCCACTTACCACCTCGCCAGGCCCAACCGCAAGCTGCAGGACTGGTGCTTCAAACCCAGGAAGCCAATTGTCATCCTAGGCGACTCCAATATCAATAGAATCCCCCCCACCACAACCCAGAGATCCAACTGGACAGCTACCCAGGAGCAAACCTCTACCATTTCCTAAAGATTTGTGAAAAAACAGTACCCAGCCCCTCCACCAAAGTACTGATCTTGTCAATCGGGATCAACAATAAGGACCAGGACCCCAAACAAACATCAACTAAACAACTTAAGGCACTGTACCGCCAGGCCAGGACCACCTTCCCTAACGCGGATATCTACTTTCCCACCCTGAACTTTTCCACAAAACTCACATCAACACAACAGACCAACCTCAACCTGATCAACAAGGCCATTACCACCCACCTCCCCTCCCTAGCCGCAATCCCTGACCATACGTTTAACACGGAAGCCGACAACATCCACTGGACAGCAGCCACAGCTAACCGAATCTTCAGCCACTGGTGCGAAAAACTAAATTTTTCTTCAATCTAAACCCTAACCCGGATCACAACAATACCGCCCAGGACACAGGCCCCAACTGCAACACTACCAACCCCAGCCAGCCCCAGATCCCCCCGGACAATATCCCATCCCAGGAACACTGGATCACTGCACAACTCAGCAGGGACTCCAATGTCCTGAACCTATCAACGCTCTTCACACTATCTACAGCCCAAACACAATTACTGGAAAGGGGACTAACCTTCGTCCCACGTCCAACCAAGCACGACTGGGAAGAACTCCAGAGGGACGTACACAGATACCACAGGCGACTGAAAATCTTGGACTATTTTCACTTTCAACCCAACCACCAAAACCTACCCTTCACGCAACCATCCAACTGGGAACCCGCACTGCCCCTGCTAACCCAGCAAACACAGAAAATCATCAGGAAGGGCATACAGACCCTTCGAGCATACCACCCCCTCCCTGACATTCCGGACAACCTAAAAGAGTCCGAGCGTAGGGCCTTGAAATCACTCATGGACAACCCAAATATCATCATAAAACCAGCGGACAAAGGGTCAAAAACAGTAATACTGGACAGACAACAATACCTCTTGGAGGCAAACCGACAACTCTCAGATGAGAAGTACTACAAACCGCTCCAGCACAGTATTCAACGGAATACACAAACCCAACTCAGGGCCATCGTCCAGTCCCTTTACCACCAGAAGTATATTACATCTAAACAATGCAATCACCTGCTGGGACCCGACAACCCACGCAATAGACAATTCTACCTCCTCCCCAAAATCCACAAAGACCCCAAAACCTGGACGATCCCCTTTGAGGTCCCCCTGGCAGACCCATAGTGTCTGATTGCAACAGTGCATCCTACAACATATCCCAATACATAGACCACTTCCTGAACCCCCTCTCCACCAAGCACCCCAGCTATATTAAAGATACTTACCACTTCCTGGACACCATCAGACCCATGACTGTCCCCACCCAGGCACTTCTTTTCACGTTGGACGTGGACAGCCTATACACAAACATCAACACCGAACTGGGCATTGGGGTCGTAAGTAAGATCCTCAACAAATATCCAGACAACCAAAGACCCGACAAAGAACTCCTGCAACTTCTCACCCTCTGCCTGAACAACAACGACTTCTGCTTCAACGACAAACACTACTTACAAATCAATGGAACAGCCATGGGACAGAGATATGCACCGTCTTATGCCAACATCTACATGAGCGAGTGGGAGCAAGAAGCACTGGCAAAATGCCCCTTGAAACCATCCTTCTACCTTCGCTACCTGGATGACATCATTGGCGCATGGCCACATCACATAACCGAATTTTATGGATTTATAGATACACTCAACAACCACCACCCATCCATAAAAGTCAAATACACAATAGACCCACAGCAGGTAAACTTCCTCGACACCACAGTCTTCTTCCAGAACACCAACCCAGGATCTAAAAGAATGCTAACAAAAGTTTATTTCAAAGCGACAGACACACACGCACTCCTCCACAAATCCAGCTACCACCCTAAACATACATTCAGAGGCATAATTAAATCACAAATCATTAGATTTCACCGCATCTCATCCCTACAGTCGGACTTTCATGAAGCTACTCGCACCTTATTCCACAGTCTTAGAAAAAGGCATTACTCAAGACGATTCCTTAGGTACGTCAAAAACAGTACCTTGGCCTCACTCACCTCAACTCCCCATCGAGAAAAAAACAACCTACCTTCTACACAAACCTTTGGTCGACCTCCTCCCGCCACGTCTCCTTTCGTCATGTCTCCAAACGTCCAGCAACATACCGTACCCCACCATAACCCCAACCCCTTGACCCCCTACCCTAACCAGGGTCTGTATCCCACCTCCCTAATACCTAACCCTACCCTAACCACCTACCCTACTCCTAATCCTAACCCCACCTACCCTATTCCTAACCCTAACCCCAACCCTAACCCTAACCCTAACCAGGGTCTGTACCCCACCTCCCCCAACCCTAACCCTAACCCTAACCCCAACCCTAACCCCTACCCGAACCAGGGTCTGTATCCCACCTCCCCCAACCCTAACCCTAACCCTATTCCTAACCCTAACCCCAACCCTAACCCCTACCCGAATCAGGGTCTATATCCCACCCCCCTTCCCCCAACCCTAACCCCAACCCCTCCCCTAACCAGGGTCTGCATCCCACTTACCTGATTCCTAACCCCACCCCTACCTACCCTATTCCTAACCCTAACCCCAACCCTAACCCCTACCCGAACCAGGGTCTGTATCCCACCTCCCCCAACCCTAATCCTAACCCAACCTACCCTATTCGTAACCCTAACCCCAACCCTAACCCCTACCCGAAACAGGGTCTGTATCCCACCTCCCCTAACCCCAACCCTAACCCCTACCCGAACCAGGGTTTGTATCCCACTAACCCTAACCCTAACCCGACCTACCCTATCCCTAACCCTAACCCCCTACCCTAACCAGGGTCTGTATCCCACCTACCCCATCCCTAACCCTAACCCCAATCCTAACCCTAACCCCTTGACCCCCTACTCTTCCCACCAGGAACAGGGATGGAACTCCACCATCCACCACACTTACCTCCATACCGGGACGATGGTCGACCAACACATCAATCTCCCTGACACCCCCAAACCACACATTTTACCACTGGTCTCCACTTTCTCCCACACTACACTGGGTCTCCTATCAACAATCAAAGACCACTTCAACAAGACCCAACCATCGCACCCTACCATCCAGAACCATAAAGTTATTTCAGCATTTAGGAAGAACCCAAACCTACGCAACATGCTGGTCAAAGCAAACTTCACAACACACAGAAAACCACCCCCAACACCAGAGGAGCAACTTTATAGAAACAGGAAATTCATCAGCAACCCACACAGCAAGCTTTCCTCCCCCTCACTAGGCACATATTCCCTAGCACACAGCAACATCATTTATATCATTACATGCACCACCTGCCACAAACACTACATAGGAGAAACCAAACATGCACTACACATAAGGCTCCAACAACACATGCGCAACATCAGGAAGGGGCAACTCACAACACCACTCGTCACCCACTTCCAACACCACTCTCCAGACCACCTCATCATATCAGGCCTCGAGTCCAATGACCACTGGACCACAGGACAGAGAAAGAGAGCAGAGAGGATCTGGATTGCGAGACTAGGGACCATCACACCTAGAGGACTGAACGACGTCCCATAAAACCCCCCCCATCCATCCATCCATCGGATGACGGCGATAGCCAAGAGACATCCTCGACCCCACAAGCCCAACTACAACAGGGGTCAAGCCCCTGGGAGCACCCCGTACGCCAACTCCTCACAGCATTAAGATACAGCTGGTGCCCCTACCCCAGACAAGTCCATGGGGGCTGTGGCAAGTCCAAGTTATTAGGCCAGTGCACCGTAAGTCCACATGTGACCCCCTGAACCCCAACCCTAACCCAAACCTAACCCTAACCCTAAACCCTAACCCTAACCCTAAACCTCGAGTTTGGGGAATTCCCCATCGTGGTAAACTCACTATATACCTAACCCTAACCCTAACCCTAACTCTAAACCCGCTTAACTCCGGATCTGGACCTCGGAGAGCCTTGCAGACCGCCTCCGTCTGACATAATTCGACCACGGGGAACACGCCTGTCCAATCCCCGACCTTCTACGACCTTCCTGGCCCGAGATATGGCCAAAATAAAGTCCATTTCCGGTCTAGCTCCCAAACCGGAAGTCGGATCCGGACCAAACTTACAGCATCTTCATCCTATCGCCCGACTTACCTGTGTACCAAATTTCAGACCTCTAGCACTTACCCTTCTCCAGAAACCTCGAGTTTGGGGAATTCCCCATCGTGGTAAACTCACTATATACCTAACCCTAACCCTAACCCTACCCTAACCCTAACCCTAACCCGAACTCCAAATAGACCAATCCCGACCTGGCACAAGAGATGGCCCGTGCACGGAACTCCAACGCCGCTTCGCGGCACCGGAGTTCCTAACCCCAACCCTAACCTAACCCTCTAACCCTAACCCTAACCCTAACCCTAACTCACTATATACCTAACCTAACCCTAGCCCTAACCCTAGCCCTAACCCTAGCCCTAAGCCTAACCCTAACCATTTTTAAATGGCGCAATTTCGAGACAAAAACAAGCCTAGGATGCTCAGAACAGCCCCTAGAACGCCATCCCAGAGTTTTAGCTCGATAGCGCCACCTATCATTTCCTCAGATTTCCCAAAAATGTCCCTGAGACGCACTACCAATCCACTCCAAATGGCCTGAAACGTGCTTAAAACACATTTCTGTAGGTAGGTGAATTTCCCAAACCATAACCCTAAACACTTTGGAAAATTTCACCAAAAACCGCTGGCTGGCTGGCTGGCCCATTCATTTCAATGGGGAAAGTTCAAACCCGTTTAACTCCGGATCTGGACCTCGGAGAGCCTTGCAAACCGCCTCCGTCTGACATAATTCGACCACGGGGAACACGCCTGTCCAATCCCCGACCTTCTACGACCTTCCTAGCCCGAGATATGGCCAAAATAAAGTCCATTTCCGGTCTAGCTCCCAAACCGGAAGTCGGATCCGGACCAAACTTACAGCATCTTCATCCTATCGCCCGACTTACCTGTGTACCAAATTTCAGACCTCTAGCACTTACCCTTCTCCAGAAACCTCGAGTTTGGGGAATTCCCCATCGTGGTAAACTCACTATATACCTAACCCTAACCCTAACCCTAACCCTTTTCCTTACCTAACCACAACCCCTAACCCTAACCCCAACCACAACCCCTAACCACTAACCCTAACCCCTAACCCTAACCACTAACGTAACTTTAAATACAATTTTATTTTAACCCTATTCCCTTAAAAAATAACAAAAAAATAACAAAAAAATATCAAAAATTGGTTAAAAACAATAAAAAAAGTTTATAAACAAAAATATAAAAAAAGTTAAAAAAGTTAAAAAAGTCTTTAAAAACAGTTAAAATTAGTTAAAAATAGTTAAAAAATGGTTAAATTACCATTAAAAATTGTTTTAATTGCTTTTTAGGGGTTAAAAACATGTTTTTAAAATAACCGTTCGGTTTCGGTTTCTTGTAATCGGTTTTTTGTTTTTTCGTTTTTTTGGGCAGGGGAGTATAAATAGGGCTGAAACGCCGCCCCCTGCTCATTTCTACTCCAGCTCTTGAGGAGTACACTCCTTCTTCGTGTGCCATTCACCTGATGAAGGCCTAGTTTTGGCCGAAACGTTGTGTTTTTTTGTTTTGTTTCATTTTGGCACACCTTCTTTAGTTGTTTATTTCTTGACAAATATATAAATAATAAAAAAAATATAATACTTACCATGGAGTGGACAGAGGTCCGCTACGGCAAGCGCCGTCAGCGGGCCCGTCCCTTGCCAAGGGACCAGTGGGGTGGGAGGCCTACTGGGTGGACGGAGAGAGCTCCGGTCTCTTCTTACGGGAGGAGACCCATTTTCCCTTCTCCTAACCCTAACCATTTTTAAATGCCGCAATTTCGAGACAAAAACAAGCCTAGGATGCTCAGAACAGCCCCTAGGATGCTCAGAACAGCCCCTAGAACGCTAACCCTAACCCTATCATTTCCTCAGATTTCCCAAAAATGTCCCTGAGACGCACTACCAATCCACTCCAAATGGCCTGAAACGTGCTTAAAAC
Organism: Lagocephalus sceleratus; assembly: GCA_911728415.1. NCBI lineage: Eukaryota > Metazoa > Chordata > Actinopteri > Tetraodontiformes > Tetraodontidae > Lagocephalus > Lagocephalus sceleratus. Next base: position 56,348 of record CAJVRN010000141.1, read on the forward strand.
ACATTTCTGTAGGTGGGTGAATTTCCCAAACCCTAACCCTAAACACTTTGAAAAATTTCACCAAAAACCGCTGGCTGGCCCATTCATTTCAATGGGGAAAGTTCAAACCCGTTTAACTCCAGATCTGGACCTCGGAGAGCCTTGCAGACCGCCTCCGTCTGACATAAGTCGACCACGGGGAACACGCCTGTTCAATCCCCGACCGACCTTCTCTAACCCTAACCCGAGATATGGCCAAAATAAAGTCCATTTCCGGTCTAGCTCCCAAACCGGAAGTTGGATCCGGACCAAACTTACAGCATCTTCATCGTATTGGCCGAGTTACCTGTGTACCAAATTTCAGATCTCTAGCACTTACCGTTCTCCAGAAACCTCGAGTTTGGGGAATTCCCCATCGTGGTAAACTCACTATATACCTAACCCTAACCCAACCCTAACCCTAACCCCTACCCTAACGAGGGTCTGTATCCCACCTACCCCATCCCTAACCCTAACTCCAATCCTAACCCTAACCCCTTGACCCCGTACTCTTCCCACCAGGAACAGGGATGGCACTCCACCATCCGCTACACCCCCATACCGGGACGATGGTCGAACACATCAATCTCCCTGACACCCCCAAACCACACATTTTACCACTGGTCTCCACTTTCTCCCACACTACACTGGGTCTCCTGTCAACAATCAAAGACCACTTCAACAAGACCCAACCATCGCACCTGACCATCCAGAACCATAAGGTTATCTCAGCGTTTAGGAAGAATCCAAACCTATGCAACATGCTGGTCAAAGCAAACTTCACAACACACAGAAAACCACCCCCAACACCAGAGGACCAATTTTATAGAAACAGGAAATTCATCAGCAACCCACACAGCAAGCTTTCCTTCCCCTCACTAGGCACATATTCCCTAGCACACAGCAACATCACTTATATCATTACATGCACCACCTGCCACAAACACTACATAGGAGAAACCAAACATGCACTACACATAAGGCTCCAACAGCACATGCGCAACATTAGGAAAGGGCAACTCACAACACCACTCGTCACCCACTTCCAACACCACTCTCCAGACCACCTCATCATATCAGGCCTCGAGTCCAATGACCACTGGACTACAGGACAGAGGAAGAGAGCTGAGAGGATCTGGATTGAGAGACTAGGGACCATCACACCCAGAGGACTTAATGACCTCCCATAAAACAACCCCCCATCCATCCATCGGACTTCTGGCTGCAGGACCTCGTGTCAGTGACTCCACTTGTTCTGGTCCCATCACAAAGCACAGCTCCTCTCACTCTGGTGTCAGTACACTGGTTTATTGATGCTGCTGTTGCTGGTGTGGATGTGAGCTGTAGTCATCAGTAACAAGTGTCTCTCCGCTGACAGTCACAACACAGACAAAAGGAGGACGACGGTGGCCAACTGGCCACTGACTGGGAGTGCGCTGCTGGCCGCGCTGCTGTGCTCTGACCCCACAGTGTGACACCGTGAGACAAACAGCCTCCCACGGATACACCTGTACAGCCTCACTGGGTCTGGCTGTAGGTACAGCCCATCTGCTCTGCTGCTGCAGAAGCTGCTGTTGGGGAAGACCACATTGATGAAAAAATGGATTCAAATTCAAGTAATATTCAAAGGACACAAATCAATTATATTGATTTATTTCTTAATGTAGGAAGAAGCAGTATGTCAGAAAACAAAAAACCCTAAAAAGCTTTTGATCTTCTGACCATTGTAATCCTTTAACTTTGGGTTCTTTCTTTGTATTTTTGTCTTTCATTATTTCAGTCTCAGATATGCTGATCAGATCAGGTTTGCTTTAGCACCAGTTTACAGTTTCATTGTTGTTGCTGCTCCATTTATTAACATCTTTCTTGACCATTTTTCTTCTTTCTGCTTATTTCTTTGTTTCATTGTCAGAATTCACCATTCCAACAAAACTGCTATCACTTGAATCAGGATCCTGGATGGATGGCCATGCTGTCACCTGCTGGAATCATGCTGGTTGTCTTTCCAGTGTCAGCTCTGTTTGCCCTAAATGAATCAGGTTTGGTGCTCTCAAGGGTCCAGACAGGAAAATCTCGAAGCTTAAGGGACGTTTTCCATGGCTGCCTGGATCACCGAGAAGAACCTGAGCCCACTGGTCCTTCTCTCTTGTTCCCATTTGAAAAAAATGGGTTCACCAACAATGTCCTCGTCCCACAGAACATCAAAGAACATCCACAGGAGATCTGCAAAACAAAGACAACATGAGACACATTCTAGTGTTTCCACATCCTGTTCCAAAGCTCATATTAGTTCCAGCAGTTGGGAGTTCTCTAACTCTTGTTCATGATCACTGCTGTGTGGCTGCTGGCGCCTCCTACAGGTAGATGATGGAAGATACTCACATTGTCCACCGTCCATGGAGCTGCTGATCTCCTGCAGAGCATCGAGGGCCTCCAGCTGTTTGTGCTCATCGGTCAGGAACGCTTTCAGCAGTCCTGACCTCTGCAACATCTCCTGGCTGTTGACCCTGGGAACGCCACCTGAGACCACAAACGCTTGTTCACACGACTGCAACACAACTCAGTGCATTTGCTGCTCCTGAGCACATTTCTGATTGGATGATTGATCTGTACGTGATGTCAGAAATACTTACCGAGGCTAACGGCAGACTGGCAGACTGTAGACAACAGCGCCCGGACAAACACACCTGAGGACAGCTGATTGTCGTCCAGGTTGTCCTGAAAAAGGAACCAATGGAGTTTTTGCTGTTATTGCAGTGAAGTTGCACCTTTAAATGGTTTCAGGTTATAATTGATGGCACTGCTATCAGTTTTCTAGATGCCAGCTCTATATATGTACATATATCAGTACCAGCTCTGTATATGTACATATATCAGTACCAGTGATATATATGTACATATCAGTACCAGCTTTATATATGTACATATATCAGTATCAGCTCTATATATGTACATATATCAAGACCAGCTCTATATATGTACATATATCAGTACCAGTGATATATATGTACATATATCAGTACCAGTGATATATATGTACATATATCAGGACCAGTGATATATATGTACATATATCAAGACCAGCTCTATATATGTACATATATCAGTACCAGTGGTATATATGTACATATATCAGTACCAGCTCTATATATGTACATATATCAGGACCAGTGATATATATGTACATATATCAATACCAGTGATGTAAAGTGAACTTACCTGGATCCAGTCTTTAATCTCTCCGTTGGTCTTCTTTTCCTGCAGGAGCTTCTTCAGCTCTTCTGAGGGATTCAGCTGCCAAGAGTCTCTCTTGTGCTCAGGAGAGTCTCTCCTCCATCTGCAGTCTGGAGAGTCTCTGCTCCTGCTTCCATCTACAGAGTCTCTGCTCCTGCTTCCCTCTACAGAGTCTCTGCTCCTGCTTCCCTCTACAGAGTCTCTCTCCTCTTCCCTCTCTAGAGTCTCTGCTCCTGCTTCCCTCCTCAGAGCTCTCTGCCTGCTTCCCTCTACAGAGTCTCTGCTCCTGCTCCCTGTCTGCTTCCCTCTACAGAGTCTCTGCTCCTGCTTCCCTCTACAGAGTCTCTGCTCCTGCTTCCCTCTACAGAGTCTCTGCTCCTGCTTCCCTCCTCAGAGTCTCTGCTCCTGTTTCCCTCTACAGAGTCTCTACTCCTGCTTCCATCATGTGATTCTCTGCAGCCCTCAAGAGAGTCTCTACTCTTGTTTAACTTTGGAGAGTCTTTAATGCTGCTCTCATCACAACATCCTCTACTGCTGCTCACCTCAGGTGACTCTCTTCTCCACGTAAGTTGAGGTGAGTCTCTTCTCCAGGTACGTGGAGGTGACTCTCTTCTCCAGGTACGCTCAGGTGAATCTCTTCTCCAGGTACGTGGAGGTGATTCTCTTCTCCAAGTACGTTGAGGTGATTCTTTTCTCCACGTACATTCATGTGAGTCTTTTCTCCAGGTACGTTGAGGTGACTCTCTTCTCCACCTACAAGGTGAGTCTCTCTCCTCCAGGAGGCCGATGTTGAGCTGTGGAGCTTGAGGCCTGACCACAGTGTGAGTGATTTTGTTCTTTCCTTTTTCCTTTCTGGTCATTGTAGCTGTCTAAAAATGCTGCAAGTCTAAAAAATGTTTCTCCAGTGAGGTTAGCTGGGTTTAATCAATAATCATACGTCTAATATATATATATAGACTGAATGAGGCAAAATAAAAGTGATCTTTGATGTTACTGGCTTTCATGATGACCTTTCAACATAAAAATTTAAGGCTGTGACATGAAAAGTTTTTATTTTGTCAGGATAGTGGAAAAGTATCTTGTTTTAGAATTATTTTTTATTTAACTGACTGTTCCATAAGGAAATTACAGTGTGACTGAAACCTAAATTCATTGTCTTTTTTAATCCAGTTTAACTTTATTTCTTAAGCGCTTGGGAAACGACCTTAGCCAACAAAGTGCTGTCCAGCTTCATCTCTGCTCATAAAACAATAAAGGAGAAAAGACAATATTAAAACAATGAAAGGATTATAAATAACAACCACAGAATAAAACAATAGAAGCACTGAAACAACAGAATCGGTCTCCTAGATAACAGGAGCCAGCCAGAAGAGTATGTTTATGCCGAGGGGAGAGAAGAAGAGAGGAGAGGAGGGGAGAGAACAGGGGAGAGGAGAGGCACAGAGCATAGAACTACACATAGAAATACATTTTATTAAATAAGCAGCCAGTTGAGTGGGTCAGCGGGGTCGGAGGTCATTATGCAGCTTTGAAGGCAGCGATACCTGTATTTTGTCCTACAAATATTTGTCCGTACGTAATTTGTGGAAAAAGGCTATTATTATTTTGTAACTAGGTTTATTGACTTAACTTTTTGCTTTCTGCAGTTTGAATGTTAAATTATTTTTGTTACTACGAACAGTTATTCCTTTAACGTGAAAGACAATATATGTGACTATGGTAATCCAGAGGATGGCGCTGTCGACCTGATTAACTTTGTAATACTAAATGGAGAAAAAAAACTCTCAAACTGATTGATACCAAAAAGAACATCGAACTACTGAACCTGGACTATGAATAATTTCTCCCTGAAAATGTCTTTTCAAACAGAGACTGTTATATGAAACCTCCCACTTACTATATATCTAAGAAGTGACGTACGACTCGTAGAAGAGAAAGAAAGGGGGCGGAGGAGAAGAGAAGGACGGTAACAACAGAAGGACCGCAGTTGAGAAACCGGGATCTTCCATGTCTGAGCCCGACGTGCAGTGACAGTGAGAAGCAAACTCGCAGATGAATATGGGTGCTGTTCTTGGGAATTTATCATTTGCAAAATGGGTGAGTTCTATAGATTGATAGATAGATAGTCTAATATGGATGGTTCTGTTAAATAACCTGGGATTAACGGGATTACTCTGTTGTGTTGTTGACGGATTAGTCTGTTTACATCACATCATTATAACCTACAAGAACATCAAGAGAAATGCTCTGCAATTATGACTTTCCCAGGACCATTGTAAAATTAACAAATAAATGTATTTTAAAATATTTTGGACAAGTATCAGTTATAGAATGAGAACAAATAAAGTAAAATTATAATATATTTTATTGGGTCACTTTATTCTCTGAAAGCTGAAAGGTAAACTCGACTGAACACAACATCCACCAGGTCATGCTGATTATGTGGCACAAGTGAAGCATTTGTGAAGGCTGTGGAGGAAGGTTGACCTGATTTTCCTGTCAGGGTATTAACCTGTTTAGCATTATCTGTCTCGGTATACTCTGCTCAGCTGTAGGATAGCAGTCTGAACAGATGACATGACAGACTCCAACCATACTTCACTCTTGGCTGTACTCTTGGCTCCAAGCCAACACAAATTTCATATACTTACATATGGTGAACCAAAGAGTGCAATCTTTGTTGCTTTTTGTGAGGACAGTTCAGAGACTGTTTTCCTACACAAAACTGTCACGACGTGTCCGGCGTGAACTCAGAAGGGTGGACCCAAACGCAGACGCGGGGTAGCGTGTGAAGAACAGAAGTTTATTTTACAACAGAACACAAGGCGCTCCGATACGGGAGGGAACAAGGGCTCTCGGGCCAACACAAAAACACACCCGCCCGGGAAAAAGTCCAAACAAACAGAACTCTACCTCTCCACGAACCGTAATGTCCGGGGAACGGACAAGCGGGGGATCCAGGTAGACGGGCACGGGGTTCAGGACGGGAGTCCAACGGGGCAGGTGACCAACAGAACCCAAAGACATCAGTCCAACAAAACAACAGTCCAACAGACAACGGTGTACGCTCCGACAGCTTCCACTGTCGGACCCGGGCCTTAAGAAGGGGAGGTAATTGCGGGATCCAGCTCAGGTGCGCGACCACCTGCTGGCCCCATGTCAGGGTCTGGGCACCTCCTCCCCCATAGGGGGCGCCAGACCCTGACACAAAACTGAAAAAAGTGTGAAGGGCATGGGTATCAGATGGGCTCCCTGACACAAAGTTATAATTAACCCAAAATGGTCAAATAGTCAAATGGTTGTGAATAGCAGCATACACAATACTCGCTGGCAGTGGTAAAATTGAAAATTCTACCAGTGTGTTGTTCCACTTCCAATTCCCTCTGTGAAGTGAATTAGCATCATCATCGTCATCTCTGCTTTTCATAGTCATCATTAGGTATCTCACGTTGTATTGAAATTGCTAATTTATTCCAAATTTGCAGTTAGTCTTTCATTTTTAGTGACAAAAAAACAATATAATGTGTTAGGGTTTGGGTTAACCCTATTGTTTTTTGGGTTTTTTTTTTTGTTTTTGTTGTAATTGGTTTTTTTTTTCACTTGAACATGGAGGAAATGAGAGGATGATACATTATGTAAGTAGATGTATTTTCCCGCCTCCTGAGACCTGACAATGCAAAAACGTCCTTTTATAATGGACATTTCATTCCTTGTCCCTGCCCTCACTGTGTTTGAGCTACATTACAAAGTCCTAGTGAACTTTGTAAAGGACATCCTGGGCTTTCCAATGATATGACATGTATCAGGGTGGATTCTGGGAATTACTCCCCAAACAATACATTTTCCAAAATAAAACAATTTCTCCATCAGTCTTTAAAAGATGAAAGCACATATGTTGCCAAAAATCCTTCACAACTAGACTAAAACCTAAATAGGTGCACTACAGTCTCAGGACATCACAGAAACTGCGATCCATCTTAACTTATCTTCCTAACCCTAACCTTTTTAAAAATTTCCTATGTACCAATATATAGATTTTTGCTGGGTAAAACACATGTAAAAAGAAGCCAATCTTTGTTAAATAGTTGTTCAACCAACACAATGTTATTGAAATATTGTTACAAGAAGAGAGATTTATGTCTGCGCACAATTAGTCTCATTCATGAAACATGAGTAGAACAAAATTTTGGGTAAACTGTCTGCATTCATCAATATTTTAATAGCGCTGAACTTTTCTACACAAGTAAATTTAAGAAAGCATATAAATCATGTTTGTCACTCAATTTTAATTCATATTAGATGTATTTGAACTGTGTATTTTAAAAAAAACGAATGCAGCTGTTTTAGAAACATGCCAGCAAATTACACCTGGAAGCGATCTGCCCAATTATGCAGCGATGTGCTCACTTGCAAAAGTTAACAAAGTGTGAAAGTTGTTGGGTTTAGAATTAAGGTAAGGGTTAAGGGGGAGCTAGCGAATCTCCTCCTAATGAGACATGAGCTGCCCTTAAAATTGATCATATGTGTAAAATGAGGGTATTTTTAATTAATTTGAGCAAGAATTCAAGCAATTCATCATATGTAACTAATAACCATGGGCTGCTGTCTTTCTCCCTCCCTTCCTCTGTGTGTGCAATCAGTCTTCACCTATGTACGTCGTGACTGACAGGTCGGCCAGATGCATCTACATCTCCTTATGTGGTGCTCATTGGAAAAGGCATGGGTAGGGCTTTATGCTTAAAGCTGATTATTGGGAGTGCATTGTCACTTTATGATGGATTGGCATTCATGATCATCCACAATGGTTTATGAGCAGATCTGAGTTTTCTGCCATTTTCATTTGTGTGCAAATCTAAACACAAATTTGCTAAAGTTTTGTGAAAGAGACCCACTGTATAAATTCTCCTTCCATAAGAGAGAGACCTTTCTCAGTCCTTGATTTAATATGATCTGTAAGGAGTTCAGTCACTGTCCGGAATGAGTATAATAAGCTGGTGCTATACAATATGGGCAGCTTTATAAAAGTCTAAAAAAGGGTTTAAAAATATAATCAATTAAGTCTGAGAAATCGAGGACAAATCTGATAGTATTTTTTTCATAAAGCTGACTGTTTCTTCAATAAATGAATCTAAAACCATATTATATTTAGTCTTTTATCCAATATAAGAGCAATTAATGATGTGTCATTGTTAAAGGAATTCCATCGAGTAATTCTAGCAATATATTTTCATAATGTTCATAATGTTTTTATGTGAGTATGAATCTAAAAGCTGTGATTGCAAAATCTTGTGAATACAACTCTAATTTCTACAACTTCCAAGTCTTTGAACACAAACTCATGTTTGTTGGCTCAAGTAGAAAAGTGTTGAAATGACATCACCCAGGTCATTGGGGAAAGTAATCTAATTGCAGTTCCTCCCATGCAGTCAAAGATGGCTGACAATAATGGACCAGGTGAAGCTGCCAGCTCAGGTGAAGCATACCTGAGTATGCAGAGATACCTGTCTTCAAGCAGCATGCATGGCTCACTTAGATATAGATTAAAACATTCCTTAGAAGCTCTGTGCCCCATCAGTAATCCCCTTTGCCCATGCAGACTGTGGAGGCAGCCTCACTTTGCTCTGGCAATAAGAGCATATTTACCATACCATAATTCATTGTCATTTCTTTGGTGTAGCAGGGAGTCCCAGTCTTAATCTAAAATCCATTAGCAAGACCCTGTGAGAGTTTTATTAAGGTTTATCCTCAGTGGAGAAGATCTCGTACAAGATGAACCATCTTGTACGAGATCGTGATTGTGAGATTGTGCCATGAAAAGACATGGGTGCAGGGGTTCCAAATAAATATGTCCACTACACCACTTTGTTCTCTCCATCACCTGCTTGTTAGTCTATATCTTTGGAGGTGTGTCCCACTTTGACCACAGAGCTTCCAGTCCAATATTGTTATGGATGTTCCTGTACATTATACCAACTACTTGGTTTGACAGAAACCCTCTCTCAAGGGACTGTCCTGACAAGGGGCCGACCAGCTATCAGAGTCTCTTGGCGGGACAAACCCTTAGTTCTGGTCTAGGTGCTGGCAAAGGAAATCAGAGATCAACTATGGGTCCATCATGTGTCAAGAAGGGACACAAGATATTTCTTCAGGGCCATAGCCCTCCCAGTCCACTAGGTACTGGACTCCCCTTCCTCAGCAGCAGGAATGGACCAAGCATTGACACATGGAAGGTTGGATGAACCCACATGGATCAACGCAGCTAAAGTCTCACTGCCATTGGACTGATGACCCTCTGGAAAAGATTAGAGCCAATGAACCTGGACGCCAGCTCGGCAACAACGGGCAAAAGCGAGTGCAGGGGACAGGAAACTTCTTGGTCCAGTGCTGGGAATATGGGAGGTTAGGATTAGGTATCCATAAACACACTAAAATGGAGAGAGACCTGTTCCTGAGCAGGTCCGGGGATTATGAGTGTATCTGACCCACATGAGACAAGAGAACCATCCAGCACAAGGTGGTTTCCATATTCTGGGTCATTCTTTTGGACTGGTCATTGGACTGTAGATGGGGGCTGGAACACAAACTGGCTGTGGCTCCCAACAGGTGGCTCACAAAACTCTCTCCCAGTCAAACCATGGGAAGTCCATCCATCCATCCATCTTCTACCGCTTGTTCCTCCCCTGAGGGTCGCGGGGGGACTGGAGCCTATCCCAGAGCAATGGGTGGAGGCAGGGTACACCCTGGACTGGTCGCCAGCCAATCGCAGGGCCCATGGGAAGTCTGTGCAGCCAAAACATATGCTGGATCATCAGCTTGGCTGGCTCCTTGACTGAGGGGAGTTTAGGCAAGAAAGCAAGGTGGGCCATTTTACTGAACCAGTCCACCATGGTGAGGATGACTGTGTTACCGCCAAAGGGAGGTAGCCTCATTCACACAAGTCCAAGTAGATGTGCAATCACAGTCAATGGGGAACTGGCATAGGCTGGAGGAGTCCAGCTAGAACGTAATGGGCTGGTTTGTGTTGACTGCATGTGGGGCAGGCCTTAAAGTCACCAGAACCATTGGATTCCTAGATGACAGGAAAGCTTGCAAGCTAGAGCCCATTCCAACACATCTGACCGCAAGTACTGCAGGGAGGATCAGGTTGACACACAGTGGCAACTCAGACTCTTTCTTTGATGTCCCATGTTAGGGTGGCAACCACACAGGGAGGAGGACTTTTGATATTTCTGTGGAGTCTACTTCAGGAACAGTCAGGACAGGAAGTCCAGTTTGATGTTTCTGGAACCTGGACAAAAAGAGAGCAAACAACAAGAGTTCAGCCTCCTAGCAGAGCTCATGTACTCCAAGTTCCTATGGACACCAGGAAAGTTTGTTTACCACCCATCAGCCAATACTGCCAGTCTTTGAGCACTATTTTGACTCCTAGTAGCTTCTGGTTCTCAATATCCTAGTTCCTTTTGCTTGAGGACAGTCATCAAGACCACCACTTTGGTTTGATTGGTTTACAACCAATAACAGATCAGCTGACTTGGGCAAATGTCTAACACAACTGGTTATTAACAGTGGGGCTGTTGCAAGCTTTCAACAGAGGTCCAACACCAATATTCATGTTTTAAAGAGGATAAGTGTGATGATTCTAGTGAGTCATTTAAAGTTTTTTTTTATTTTTCTGAGGAAATCTGTCCAGCAAAAGTTTTGTTGATTATAATCAAATTTCTGCTTCAAAATTAAGGTTGGTGCCAAGAGCTCAGCAACCTCCCTCCTGTTCCTCTGTCCTCTTTCTGTAAACCAAGAGCAGTTTCGCTTAAATGAGGTATTTCTTTCAGGTTCCATGTTTATGCGGCAGTGCAACATGTTTGATGTGCAGTTGCTGTCTGAGCACCAGGAACTCTACCATAACCCGAATCATCTACTCTATCATCCTCCTGCTGGGGACCATTGTGGCCTGCATCATGCTGTCACCTGGTATTGATGATCAGCTGAAACGTGTATGACTGACACATGCACACACATACTCACCCACCCCTTATATTGAGGATTAATGTAGTTGTCTATTCTTCCTAAACAACAAAACTGCATTACCTTTGAAAGCGTAAGGAATCTGTGGCCGCAGAGTTTTAAATGGCTCAGTTTCCAACATAAATTAGCAGGAAGTAGCGTGAGTTATATATGGCTACAAGACAGTTGAACCTGATTCTGGCCAAAAACACATATATGTTAACAGTCTCATTGGCACATCAGAACTTTTAATTTCTGTGACCCTTGCACATCTTTATAATTGTTTTTTCTTCACCACTTCTTCCTATGAGAGGTCGTGTGAAGGCTACTGGATCCTACACAGGCAGAGTACACCCCTGTACAATTCACTAGCTTGTCACAGGGCCCTGTTTCAGCTATCTTTTAGGGTTTCAGGACCTTGCTCAAGGGTACTTCAGGAGTGCTCTGAAGATGCCCTCATACCTCTCCTTTTATCAGCATGCCTTCCAACTTTTTATCTTCAAATATTCTTTTGTATAACTGCATGGTTTGCACTATCTCAAAGGAGAATGATTTGCATATTACTTATAACTTCGTACTTTTCTACCTCATTTACTGTTGATCATATATTATATCTTATGATACATTTTGGTTTCTGAGGCCTAAGAATTTAATTGCAAATTATTGCTGCTGTCATTATTGTGCACATAACAATAACAGCTTGAAACTTGAATTTTACTAACTGAAACAGGACTCTATGTCATCAAGATTCCAGGATTTTGTCAAGATGGTGCTGGCTCCTCTTCCCTGGGCTTGCAGATGAACCTCAACTGTGAGATGTTTACAGGCTACAAGGCTGTGTACCGCATATGCTTTGCCATGAGTGTGTGGTTCCTGACTTTCTCCCTTCTAATGATCAATGTCAAAAACAGCCGAGGGCCTCGTGCTGCAGTCCACAATGGGTAAGTTGTGTGTGTGTGTGTGTGTGTGTGTGTGTGTGTGTGTGTGTGTGTGTGTGTGTGTGTGTGTGTGTTCTTGTACATATTAAATACCAAAATAATCATTCTACTATATTTGGAAAGTGAGGGTCCTCACAATGGGAAAGGACTCCCTGAGACCAGGGTCTGTATTCACTAAGAATCGGAGTTTAAGATTTAGGAAGGATAAGTTAACCTTTTTGTCCAATACTGCCACCTGGTGACTTACACCCCAGGAGATAGTTATTTTAGCTTGTAAAATTATTATTTTGAGCAAATGTCTAAAGTTGTGCGATTCAAAATACCACCAGGCAGAGACTGTTCTCTTTATCTGCAATAATCTTTATTCATCAGATATCACAATCATAAAATAATATCTCTTTAAAACAGTTTCATACAAACCACAAAGCTAAAAGGAGGAAATTAAAGGAGACAGTACTGGAGCCTGTCACAATGACCCAAAATCAAAACAAGGATAAGGGTGTGGGGGGGGGGGGGGTTAAGCAGCAGTTTGATTACTGCAACCTTGTAAGACAATGGTTCAAACCTGTTGCTGAAGACGGGACCAAGAAGAGAAGTGCCTATTAATTTGAAGTTGTCCTTCATTAGTGTGAGGGGATGGGCTCTAAAGACATGTGGTAGACTTAGATCTTTGAATTAACAATGACATCTCAGTCAGATCTCAAGTGTTAAAAGAGTATAAGGGCTCAGTGGAGACCACGTATGATTCTAAACTCAACATAGCTGACCACCATCTAACAGCTGATTCACATTTTCTCTAACAGTAAGAGCTTTACAAGTGAAGAAGCTCAGAAGTTCTTCATTATCAATTGTAGAAGGAATACCTGGATCAAAGCACTGTGACTCCTGGTTAATCTGGCTACAGTGCTGAAAAGAAACCAGGGGTTATTCTGGTTTTGTTACATTAAAGAATAATATTGGGCCATTCTGGTCTTATGGAGCCTAAAAGGCCACCACACTGTCTTTCCAGGCTAAATGATGGTTGTCAGGTTTGTAGAATACTGGGTTAAATCTAAAATTGTCATTTTCAATATCTACATGGATATTAATGTCACATACAATAATGACATTATCTGTTCTGAGCATCAAGTCAGAAAAGAATTTGGAGATCCCAGGCAGAAACTCTGAATGTGGACCAGCAGGGGCCGATACACAACCACAAACAGAATCGGCTTTTCTGTCCTCCAGTTCAGATGAGTGATGAAGAGTCTGGCTTTTAAATGGGTTTGGCCTTAATTAATAAATTGGAGGAATTGGAGGAAACCAGGAATATGATAATTTAGATGGATAGGAGGAGTTGATTCATTTAAGCCAACATACTCTCCTGCTGAAGCCAGGTCTCAGTCAGACCAAATAAATCAATATGATGATCAGCTATCCTTAGCTAACATACCTACACTAAAGAGATCTAATGTTTAACTGTCCACATCAAACTGTCCTGTTGGCTTCTTGTAATTGGGCTGTCATACAAGATTATTGCTATTGACTGCTCATTTGCTCTCTGCCTGGTGAACTATTAATGGTGGAACCGAAACTCTATAGAGCTAAAAGTGTTCATGTTGGTGGGTGATGGTTCTACAGAAACAGCAGAGAGGTGTTTAAGATTACAACTCTGTGTCCTGGCCTGGACTCTGGTCTGTCACATTTGTTGCATCTAGTAAAACTTTCGAAATTAATAGAAATGAGAGAGGTGTCACCCACCCTGGGTGGGATGGACACCTTCTCTCCTTATCAGACTATCAGACTATCTCCGAAGGTCACCTTGATTTCAGGCACCACCATGACACCCAGTGATGACATGCCAGTAAACATTTCTTTGCTGTCCAGATTGGGAAGGGAATGCTTGATTGTTGCTTATTGTTATGTATGCTGGTGGAACTGGTGGAACTCTGCGTTGTGTAAATGAGACTCTCACATCCAGGACTTCTCTCTTTATTCTGGCAACTGGCAACAGCAAACAATAATATGAACACACAGTTAACAGCCCGCTTCGGTTCCTAAGACGTACATTAGCGGGACTCGTTATGGCGAGTAAGCTAGCGGTCTAAACTGTTTAAACTTCATATTTAAGTGCTGGTATGTTCTATTGTATTTCTAACATGAATAAACAAACACATTAAACAATTAATTAGAATGCGTAAATGTATGAACAGAGCACCAAATGTAACTAATCTGAACTGATGTGATGGAAATGAGACACCCACCTCTCCCACAAAAGTATAGTGCAAAAGGGGAGAAGCGGAGGGATCATCATCACTTTTATAGGGGACACCACAGAAGAAGAAATGCAGGACACCGGAAATTCTGTATAGACAATATTTTGTGTAATTAAATGGCCCATAACGTATTATAACACAAAGGCCCTGTTACACTGGCCATGCTGGTCATCCATCCATCCATCTTCTACCGCTTGTTCCTCCAATGAGGGCGGAGGCAGGGTACACCCTGGACTGGTCGGCAGTCAATCGCAGGGCTAACACAGAGACAAACAACCATTCACACTCTCACCTACGGGCAATTTCGGGTTTTCAAATAATCCCCAATTGTGCATGTCTTTGGACTGTGGGAGGAAGCCGGAGTACCCAGAGAGAACCCACACAGGCACAGGCAGAACATGCAAACTCCACACAGAAAGTCCCCAACCTCCATTCGAACCTGGGGCCTAATTGCTGAGAGGCAACAGTGCTAACCACCACACCACCGCGCCCAAATGTAGTGAATGAACAAAAAAGAGTAAGGTTAACTGGACAGAAGAGCAGTAAATTCAGCACAAGAGGCAAACTTGGGACAAATCAATGTGTTGCTCTCTCACCTTTTATACACAAGTGATGCATGTGAGTTGGTTCATGCTGTAATCCAAAGGGAGAAAAATATAGATATAAATATCTGGATAAATCCTCCATTTTTTGTTTTTTAGCTACATTTATTTACATTTTTTAACCAGCTTTACCCAATTGTTAGTGTAGTCACAACTGACAACTGAAACCCCATGTACACAACAACATTTCCAGGTGAAAATGATTTGTTCTTTGCACAGAGATTATTACCTCCGCCAGGAGGTTATGTTTTTGCCGGCGTTTGCCTGCCTGTCTGCCTGTCTGCCTGCCTGTCTGTCTGTCTGTCTGTCTGTCTGTCTGCCTGCCTGTCTTTTAGCAACATAACTCAAAAAGTTATGGACTGATTTTGATGAAATTTTCAGGATTTGTTGGAAATGTAAAAAGGAATAAGTGGTTTCATTTTGGGGGTGGAAGAAATCCTTGATTCTGGATCACTTTGAAATTTTCGTTAACATTGTGGTAAATGGGGCCAAAATGTTGTTTCTCAATATCTCGGTTAATTATTGACCAAACCCCATTAAATTTGACTTAAGGATGGACAGTGGGATCCTCTATCATATTCCAAAGGCTGATCCGGATCTGATCCAGAAGATGGATTTTATTGCAATTTATATAAAAAATGGGGGTGCTCTTATATTTTGGCCTACTGTGCCTTTTATATTAGAGGTAGAAATTTCTAAAAAGCACCGTCATGTAGCTGAGTCAATTTTGCATCTGTAGTATGTCAACGGATCATGGCATATGGAGCAAGATCCAGATGAAAACCGCCAAAACAGAAAATACGATTTTGGTGAATTACTACTGAACTAAGACGTATATTGTTATGATTCCAGTGGCTAACAGTATGTTTTTATGGTCAAGGAATCTAAATATGTAGTCAAAGTATATGTGGGACTAATATTTATGGCGGAAATCACAATATGCCAGGAATTGTTGCGCTTGGCAGAGGTCTGCGCTCTTCGAGTGCTTTCTAGTTTTCACTATGTTATCATCTTTGCATGGAACAGTTTCATTGTGGATTCATAAAATGTTGTGTCAACGTGATTTGAGTTACACGGGGAAAAAATATTTCTATTATATGTAATCATCTTCCTTATATTGAAAAACAGTGTTGTAGTTTTTATTATTCAAATAAAATCTAATTTTTGTTCCTGTTCTTGTTTTAGGGAACACATCTTCAAAAGATCTGAATGTTTAATCTTCTTCTAATGCTTGTGTTTGTGCAGATTTTGGTTCTTCAAGTTTGCTGTTCTAGTGGGTTTGAGTGTGGCAGCGTTTTACATTCCAGACCAACCTTTTACATACTGTAAGATCAGAACCTTCTGTTGACTGATCCTGCTTCTGAAGATGACACCATACATACAAATCTTGTTTGTATTTGTGTGTTACAGTGTGGTTTATTGTGGGCTCTGCTGGAGCATTCTTTTTTGTTCTGATCCAGCTGGTGCTTCTGGTCGACTTTGCTCACTCCTGGAATGAGTCCTGGGTAGAGAAGATGGAAACAGAAAATGCACAATTCTGGTATATAGGTGAGGAGCGGAACCTTGGAAAATGTTTCTGTGATAGTGCTGACACTGATAACGTTGCCTTTTCTTCAAACTTGTGTTGATAGCGTTATTTAGTACTACCGTCTTCAACTACATCCTGTCATTTACGGCCATCGTGCTCTTCTTCTTCTTCTACGCTAAGCCTGATGGTTGCCTCATGAACAAGTTCTTCATCACTGTCAACATGATTTTATGCGTGGCTGCTTCTGTTGTCTCTGTGCTGCAGAAGGTTCAGGTACAGTTTAGTGTTAGCAAAAAAGGTCTAATTGTATTGTTGTGATATGGTTTGACATGATGTGTTTTTTCAGGAGTGTCAGCCACGCTCAGGTTTGCTACAGTCCTCCATCATCACCCTCTACACCATGTTCCTTACCTGGTCTGCCATGAGCAATGAGCCAGGTTTGTTGTTCTTCATGTTATGCAGCCGAGCAGCTGCTATGATTGGTTCTTCTTATATTTGAGAATCAGCTATATTGTTGCAGTTGCCACACTGAGCTGCTTTAGTTCCTCTCTTTTGTCAGACCGAGCCTGCAATCCCAGCCTGCTCAGTATCTACCAGCAGATAGCTACACCCACAATGCACCCACTGCAGGTGGACAATCAGACTGCAGTGGTAGTCATTGATGTGGAGGAGCCAGTCCTCACCTCGCCATACCTAGAGTTGTGGGATGCCGAGACAATCGTGGGTCTTGCCATATTTGTGGCGTGCATCCTGTACTCCAGGTAAGTAACTCCAGAAGGCAAGTCTCCTCACAGAGACACACACAGCCAAGCTTGGTTGGAGATGAGTTTCCATGTCTGACTTGTTGTTATCTGATGTTTTACAGCTGAAATAAATACTTTTTAATATCTGTAATTTTATTTATTTTACTTAGACCATAATAAAAGTCAAGAATAATTACCATAAAAGTTGATGCAACAAAAACAGTAGGTGTTAGAGAAAAAAAAATGTGAGATGCTGTGACGAATTGACAGAACTACTGGTTGCCAAAATGTAGAGATGAGGTTCAATGTTAATCCTCAGGGAATGAGCTGCAGTGTGCCGGCCTTTTTAATCTTTTTAACGACTGTGAGCTAAACTCCAGGCATGGAGATGGTGGAAAAAGCCCTTTATACATTGATTCTCACAAGGAACGTCAACTCGTCTACTGAAGAAAGCTGGTGGAACCCGTGAAGGGCCAACAAATGTTTAGCAAAGGCCTGGTGGACTGATGCTACCACTGACTATGTATACTTGGCCTCTCTAAGCTACGTGTGGATAGAGACGAGACCATGTGGCAAGAAAAAAGGTGGATGATTATCATATTTGTGAATCACAGATGGTGTAATCTGGGCCATGTCCCAGTGAAGGAGAGACAACGTAGTATTGACATTGAACTCCTGGCAATGGTCTGAGACCTTGGAATATGTACGATGGTGATGACATGTTCTTATTTATATCCTGCCACACATATGGGTTTAAGTGAAACTGACACAATCCATGACACACTTGTAAGGATACAGACACAACACCCTGGCGTTGTGTCTGTTGCCAGAGACCATTGTCTCTGGCAATGTTAATAACATCATTCTCATCATTCTCTTTCCATTTGACTGGCTTCATCCAGTCCGTTGAATGTCCCATTGTGGGTCAGGACCCTGGACCTTTTTTTATTTCCAATATCAAAGGTGATTACACTGCTTCTGACTTGCCATCACTTGGCAGGCCTGACCACACGTTGGTGTTTCCTCAGCCCTCCTACAAACCCAGTCTGAGTAGGCAGCCTGTTGCCATTACGAAATGGTCCCCAGAAGTCAGTGAGACATTCAAGGGTTAAGCCTGTATGGATTGGGATATTGAGAAGCAAAAACATTGTTGACTGAACCACTCAGTCTTTCTGTTGGGACATTGTAGTTCTGGTGAAGACTGTCAAGTGTTATCCAAACAATAATCTATGGATAACGAGTGACATTAAGCTAGGAAAGCTGAAAAGCATACAGCATGAACTGAACAGGGCCCTAAGACAAACTAGGCTGGCTTACAAGTGGAGAATAAAGGGAAAGCTTGGACACAAAAACCCAAGGGAAGCATGGAAGGTCATATAGGTTACTACACTAGTCACTTTAACCTGGTAAGACCTGGCATCCATATATGTGGACATCACATTTTGGGTCACCTATAGCATAATAGATAATTCTGCTTAGTATGGGGCCAAATGTCAACATATGAGTACAAACTGTCATGTAAATAACAATGGGCAAAATTAAGGTTACATACAACACCTCACAGTGACATTAGAGCAAAGAATCAATCAAAACAAAGTCTCATGGTTCACAATTCTTGCACCTGTCTACGGGCATTGTTTTCCATCTTATGTGGAAAGGTATGGGTGTGTGTTAAGAGAGATGGGCCAATTTAAAATAAGGAGGACAAAGGAGGGCCTGTTGTGACCAACCAGACTACTGTGTGGTGCTGCTATAACATGAAAATGAAGCATAACTGTGTGGAGGAAAGTCTTGGGGGGTGGCTATTGTTTAGCTAGGTCCAATGCAAATGTATGTGAATGGGAAGAACCAGTACAGACTGGCTGGGCCAGCTAACAAGTAGCAGGAGGTTGTCTGGAGGAAGATTTGTGTTGATGGTGAGAAGAACTCTCTGTTTGTGGAGAGGTGATGTTGTGGAAATGTGTGTGTCTGGGAGCAGCAGGATGGCCTTTGAGTTGCAATGTATATATGAGTTTCCTGCTCTGCCCAGACTTTAGATCCCACCAATGCAGAAACCTAACAATGGTGATGACCTTGGCTGCTGTGCCCAGGCCGCAGCCACGCTAGATGATGGCTGGATGCTGTACATACAAAGAAGATCAGTAAAACTGGACTGCAGCTATGCTGTTGGTAAAAACCCAAGGATTCACTTAACATCATGTTTTAAGGGTGTTATTGTCCTTCTTTTGTGTGGAAGCAGAAAGTAAAATCAACATAAATGTTTCAATTTGAAATGTTGGTTTGTTCTGAAACTAACATCATTCCAGGGGTCTACCATGTTTGTATTACCGTCAGATGTTGATGAAGTTGCAGTGGAGAGCAGGAACAATGTTTTCAGACATTTATGACATGTATGTTTTTTCTGTCCAGCATTCGCTCTTCCAGCACCAGCCAGGTCAACAAACTGACCATGGCCTCCAAAGACGCAGTTATCCTGGCTGAAGGGGGCAGTAGCGCTGACCTGTCAGGAGAGCCGCACGCTCCACACCAGCTAGAAGACAATGAGTGGGACGTGGTCCAGTACAGTTACTCCTTCTTCCACCTGATGTTCTTCCTGGCTTCATTATACATCATGATGACGCTCACCAACTGGTACAGGTCTGTCTACAAGCCCAACTGATGACATTGGCTCATGGCAACACACTGATGATGTTGGGAAGGGTTAATAGTCATTGCCAATCTTAACTTCTTTAAGATGATTGTGAACTTCACCCATTTACAGGTCGGTTTATATTTAATCTCAATTGTGACAATGCTACACATATTTTTAACTTAGTATTAGTGCCTTCCTTTACTTTAAAATGTCGCCCCATTAGTGGTCTGAAGACATATTTGGAGATGACAATTTCAGAATCTGAATATTAGGTAGAGAATCAAGCAGGGTCTGGATACTGACATGATTTACAACCTTCAGTAGAGCTAGATGAAACCCTAACCCTAGATGAAACCCTTGTGTCATGTTCCTCAGTCCTGATGCAGATTACACCAGAACCAGTAAGTGGCCAGCAGTTTGGGTAAAGATCAGCTCCAGCTGGGTTTGTTTGTTCCTCTACATGTGGACCCTGATGGCCCCCATGATCCTCACTAATCGAGATTTCAGCTGAATCCTGCTTTTGTCTGGAAGTTGGACTTGCATCAGAAGAAAATGTTTCAGACCAATGAGATCATTTTGAGGAATCATACACCAATCAACACCAAGGAAAAGGTTTCTTCTGTTGCCTTGTGGAAATGTGCTGCTGTTTTAATTTGTACAGATTGAACAAACTGTTGGATTTTACATTTATTAAAAAGAAACATTTTCATATGAATGAAGGATGAAGGTTGTTGCTTTAACATTAAAAAGTTGAACTGTTTGAGATGACAGCTCAATTATCCAGTTCTATTTTTCCTCCATCTTTGATTTGAATCCAGAAAGGTGTGATTCCATTAAAGCCATTGCTAAGAGGGAGCAGGTAGGTGATGAAGATAAGCAGTCCAAACACAGAATCCAAGAATTTTGGTGCTGAAATAGAGAAATTGGTCCTAACATGAAACTCCAGTTCATCACTATTAGATCACTAATAGTGACTGTAGTTCATCACTATTGGATCACTAATCAGATTATTTACCACAGCCATAGCAGCATTATCAGATAATAATTTTATGCTTACCTGAGCTTCCAGAATGTTGGCTAGGACTGAGGGCCTGGAGATGGATGATGGTCTTGGAGCTCAGAGGGATCAAGGGAGAGCGATGATCACTGTTGGGTTTGGACCCGTCTACCTTGAGCGAGTCTTCAGTGAGTCTCGGACAGTCAGGACAGGAGTGTAGGATGGAGAAAGGCCTTTTAATTGAGCTCATCACAGAAGTGATGCTGCTAACCCTAACCCTGGACTTGTGTTTATACCACCTGAGCTCCACAAAGCTTCTCTGGATTCTGAAGTCATGGTTATAGAATCTAGATGTTTATTTTCTTGCACTGATTATTACAAAGAAACATTGTACATATCCAGCCAGGTGACAAAACACAGTAAAGTTCTAACTGAAGCCCAGTATATATAGTCTACTTACCCCAGCAAAGCCAGTCCAAATATTGTCTGTCCCACCACTGTAGTTTTCTTCATGGGTAGATTTTTTGAGATTTTTATTTTACTTTGGCTTTTTGTTCCAAGTTAAAAATAATAAAAAGGAAAGAACTTCTCAAAATCAAGTCTTTGTAGGTTCTCAGTCCTCCAGGTCATGTAATTCTGGTAGTTCAATTATAGCAACTGGACGGGTTGAGTTTCATGAAGATGTTTCCCCTCTCATCTCAGGCTTCATCAGTTCTTCATGAAGAATAATGAGAAGTGAAACATCTTTGTGAAACTCAACCAGTGTAGTTGCTAGGATTCAACTACCAGAATCTCAAAATCAAGACAGCCACATCATCATTAGGAAAGGAGACCCATAGAGAGACCATCACAATGGCATCAAAGATAAACCCAAACTTCTGATAACTTATTCTATTTTGCCAGGTCATGATTATTAATGACTCACTTGGACATCAAGTATCACAGGATTTTACTCAGTTTTGGTTTATGTCTCACTCACTCACCCCATAATCTTAACCAATAGCAGAGCAGCTTGTTTATAAAAGTCAAAGCTGATTATTTTAAAAGCTATTATTTTTCAGCAGCGACTTATTCTAATCACAGCAGTAAATCCAGAAACACAGCCATGGTTTAAAACATGCTGAGGGTCACCTGACCTCTTCTGTAATATCAATAATGACAAGTGCATCAACACTGACAACAGAATAGCATTCTTTATTAATTTGTTACGGTTTTCCCACAGCCACGGGTTCGATCTTCACCCAACCATGGACCTCTTCCTTCCTCTCAACCGAACCTCATCCAGCTTCTTGATGACAGCTGAAGAGTTGTTAGATGAGGCCGTGTAGCTCTTGAGAAGCTTCTCGAACAGTTCCTCTGTGTTAGGGTGTGTGCTGAGAAAAGCCTTCTCGAGCACGTAGAGGTCCACCCCTTTATCCTCCGGCAAATTGGAGATGTAGCTCAGCCCAAAGTCTATCACAAACATTTGGGACTCACCATCCTGTTGGCCAGGCCTCAACAACATATTGGAGGTAGTCAGGTCTCCGTGAATTACATCCTCATCGTGCATTTTGGCCAGGATGTGGCCCATCCTTTCTACTAGCTGCTCCAGTTCCTGGTCAGAACACCGAGAGGAGGCAATGTGTTCCCGAACAGTACAGGAATCTACGATTTCCTCCAGGAAGATGCAGTGAGAGCTGTAGTCAACAAAATACACAACTGGGGCTAAAATACCTGAAGAGACAATGTGAAGAAAAATTAGGAGACCAATTAAAAAAACAAATAAAAATCATCAAATCAGGGTATTATGGAAGCACAGGTAGCTTCTGGATTTTTATCAGCTCAGGAAACTAAATTGTTACTTATGTAACTGTGCCATTGTCCATCACCAAAGTGCCAACACGTAGTGAAGGAAACAAACTTAAATCCACTGCAATTAGACCAGGATGCTGGTCTACCATCTATTTTTGGGAATCTGCATGTCCAAACCTGATGCACTTGACAAAAAAAAAGTATAAAAACACAGCTTCCAATCATGAACGACAGAGGTATAGGGAGGGCTACTGAAACATGAACATCATGACAACAAGAAAATAATAACTGGCTAAAAAAAAAAGAAGAGAAATTCCAGATTCCACATGCGGGTTTTGGCACCAAAAGCTGAATGACAGATGACGTGACCGGCAGTTATGAAGGGACCACCTACAAATACTTCCAAACATCTCCATAGTTTGAGTTTTTGAACTGATGAAGCCTCTTGGATAAGAGGCAAAACGTCTTTGTGAAATTCAACCAGTCAAGTTGCTGTGATCCAACTACCAGAAGCTCCATAGTTGAGTGACTGGATTTTTCTATCTATGAGCCAACAGCCATGGTGGAGGAGCTATTATAACTCTTCTGGTAACTACCACCCATGGTGAACTTACTAACTCTTTTCTTTAGTCTTTCTAACTCTTTTATTAACTCTTTTAATGACTCTTAACCCTAACCCTTTTATTGACTCCTAGCTCTAACCCTTTATTAACCCTAACCCTGACCCTTTTATTAACTCTTAACCCTAACCCTTTTATGAACCCCAACCCTTTTATTAACTCTTAACCCTTTTAACCCCAACCCTTTATGAACCCCAACCCTTTTATTAACTCTTTAACCCTAACCCTTTTTAACCCTAACCCTTTATTAACTCTTAACCCTTTTAACCCTAACCCTTTTATGAACCCCAACCC
>CAJVRN010000141.1:82500-190000 GCA_911728415.1 Lagocephalus sceleratus
CTTCATCACCATCATCTTCATCACCATCATCATCTTCATCATCATCATCATCATCTTCTTCATCTTCATCATCATCATTTTCATCTTCATCATCATCTTCATCACCATTTTCATCTTCATCACCATCCATCCTACAAAAGGAACATCAGGAAAAGTAAACGCAGCTCAGGGATGTCTTGTAGTCCGCGGACCCGCGCCTCCCCCCGCGGACCCGCGCCTCCCCCCGCGGACACCCGCGCCGCCTCCGCGGACACGCGCCTCGGTGCGGCGCCACGTTGCTCAGCAGCCTGCAGAGGTCCTGAGAGGACCGTGGAGTTTCAAGACTTTTCCTAAACGTCTTCATCCGGTTCCACTGACGTTTCCTGGAGTTCCGAAGCATCCGGAAGCAGTTTTCCCTCAGGATCGTTCGAGGAATTCTTTGTCAAAGACTTTTTTGACTTCTGGAAAGATCCGAACTGGACTGGTGCGTAAACTCGCTCTGTGCCTCATACTAGGTTTAAAGGTTTTTCTGTATGTTCAGCTGGTAATAAGAAGTCTGTCCTGTCAATGACAGCCAATAAATGTTTGAATAGAAATATGAAACAGCAAACCTGGCTAACAACGTTAACAGGTGACTTTGGTTGGTGATGTGCTCAGTCTGTTACCTCTGATCAAAAGGACACACGCACCAGGGGAAAGGACCGAAAATGAGTTTCTGGGGCAGCTGTTGGTAATCCAGGAGTGTCTTATTGAAATGTGGAAGTCTTTTTTATCCTGCAGCCTCTGCAGCTTTGTGTCTGTCAGGACCTGTTTGGGGTGTATTGTTGAGCCCATCTCAAGTGAACTCCTCCAATCCGATCACAGGGTCAACAGGATGGTTGCCTTGGTGACGGTGCTGCATCAACAGTGACAGGATGCAGTAGAATTCTGGACCCAGAAAACAGACGAGTGCAGACGGACCTGAGCCTTGAGGGAACACAAGACATGGGTGAGCAGTTTGTTCAAGGACGCTGAAGACAAAGCAACTGAATTACCTGTCAATTACATTGTTATTACCTCCCGTTATCTTGGGCATTGAAGAAGCAGCTTTATCTGTAATTATACAATTTCAATTGTCCAACTAAACCATGAGGTCAGCTGGAGGGTCGATCCGAGCCGCCACCACTGTTGATCAACCCAAACTGTCTGTTCTTCAAAGTTGGGGGGACACCGGGGCCCCCGGCCCCCCACAGACAGGAGTGGTGAAAGAAATGACACCAACGGCTTTAAACTCAATTGTCTGACTGCAGATGTTTGCTGCTTCTGTATTTCTGAGTGTGAGACTAAGGATTGCTCAGACCTTTTAAATAAATAGTGTGTAGCTGTTGTCCTTGACCTTGATTGTGGTGTGATGTTAGTGATGAGCCCACATCTTGAACCAGCGCAGGGTTAGGGTTAGGGATGAGGAGCACATGAGAAAGAGTGTCCTTGTAAGAACAAGTGTTGTGGGTGAACAACATTTACATGACGATTCTCTAAAAAGGAAACTGAACAAACTGAACTTCTTCATGGGTTGTTGGTAACCCTAACCCTAACCCTAACCCTTTCCTCTCCACTAGTGAAGAGAACTAAGCCCACTGGTCTTTTGCAGGCTGTTCCGTTGTCCTGCTGGCCAGCCTGGTCTCCTCTCTGGGTGGGCTGGTGTTCGGCTATGAGCTGGCCATCGTCTCTGGCGCGCTGCTGCAGCTGAAGGTCCACTTCGGCCTGACGTGTGTCCAGCAGGAGGCGCTGGTCAGCTCTTTGCTGATGGGCGCTCTGCTGGCCTCCCTCGCGGGAGGCTGCCTAATTGACCGAGGACGCAGGAGGTCCATCCTGCTCAGCAACCTCCTGATCCTCAGCGGAAGTCTGGTCCTCCTGGTCAGCTCCTACGCCGCTCTCCTCCTGGGCAGGGTGATGGTGGGCTTTGGCATGTGTCTGTCCTCCATGTCCTGTTGCATTTTTGTGTCTGAGATGGTGGCTCCAGATTGCAGGGGCTTCCTGGTCACACTGTACGAAAGCGGCATCACCGTCGGCGTCCTGGGAGCGTACGCTGTCAACTTCCTGTTGTCTGATTGGACGGCAGGCTGGAAGTGGATGTTTGGGTTGGCTGCTCTTCCCACGTTGATCCAGCTGCTCTCCGTCTGTGGCATCCCATCCACATCAGAGACTTTGGAGCAGAGAGAGGCAGGGAGGTCGCTGGGTGGGGGCGGAGCCCCCGACCCCAGAGGGAGCCTGAGCGTCATGGACTTCTTCAGGCACAAACACAACCTGAGGACCAGGACCGGCATCGGCCTGAGTCTGGTGCTCTTTCAGCAGCTGACAGGCCAGCCCAACCTTCTGCTCTACGCCTCCACCATCTTCCGCTCGGTGGGCTTTCGGAGCGACGCCTCGGCCCTGTTGGCGTCTCTGGGATTGGGCTGTGTCAAGGTTTGTGCGACTGTGACCTCCACCGTGTTCTCAGACAGGGTGGGCAGAAGAGCCCTGCTCATCGGCGGGTGCTCCGTCATGGCGCTGGGGCTGCTTGGCATCGCCCTCCTCACTGGACAGTCCACTCTGAACGCCACAAAACCGTGCACTTCTCAGCTGCTCCTCGTGAACGGAACCGAGAGCCTTCGTGCAGCCGTAGAAAATCCCAGTATTGAAACTTCATCAGCTGGCATCCACAACGATGGACTGGAACCACTGGAAGCACATCTGGAATATACGAACGGTCAAGATTCACTCATCAAGTGGATCATTTTCCTGTGTATGATGGCCGTCGTCAGTGCGTACTCAGCTGGATTTGGACCAAGTATGTACTTTGATTAATGCCTAGACTGGTTAAACTGGACAAACACACTGGGTTTACTGGGATTTGGCTCTATAATCATTTTAGTTTTAGTTGGGTTTCATTTGTTATCAATTTAGGACTTTGGGGTGAACACAAGTCTATTTTTGCTGATGGAAATGTCCCAACAACAAATAACTTGTTTTTCCTGTGGGACCAGTGACTTGGCTCCTCCTGACAGAAATATTCCCATCTGAGATCAGAGGACGAGCTTTTGCGTTCATCAACTGCTTTAACTGGGGTGCTAACCTCTTGGTCACATTTTCCTTCTTGAACTCCATTAGTAAGTACTCGATGTTATTAATATATGTGCGTTATATATAATACACACTGTTAATCATGTAACCCCTGTATGACGAACAGAAGCCCTCGGTGTGTCGGGGATCTTTTTGCTCTATGGGGCGCTCGCCTCGGTAGCTGGAATATTCTTCTTCTTCATACTTCCAGAGACCAAAGGGAAGACTCTGGAGGAGATAGACCAGGAGCTGCGCTTTAACAGGTATGACTAAATAAACCCATTATATTTGAAAAGAGACTACAAATGCTGATGTGTGAGATGATGACTTTGTCACTGCCTCTAGGCTTTACCACAAAGAGCAAGGCTGCAGTTTCTTCAGGTGGAGGAACAATTCGGCAAAGTACCAAAGAGTGCCAGTCCAGACCGACCCCCGTGAGCAGGCGGCACACCCGTGAAGGTCCACAACCAACCTGGTGGTCGTCTGGATCACAGGATGTCAGAGCTGGCCAGAGGGAACCGGTTCCATGTCTGCAGTATCTGCAGTGTTTACTCACTCTGGACTTCACCCACCATCTTGTAGCACAAACTTGTAGCAACTGAAAGTTAGCTACAGATATTTTTCTATTAATAGAATTATTTTTTATCATCAGGAGACCAGAAAGCAGATTTTATAGTCTTCATTAAAAACTATGATCACTTATTTAAAATGAATACAAATGCACAAAAAAATTACTATATGAAATAAATCATATGTGTGTGTATATACACTCACCGGCCACTTTATTAGGTACACCATGCTAGTAACGGGTTGGACCCCCTTTTGCCTTCAGAACTGCCTCAATTCTTCGTGGCATAGATTCAACAAGGTGCTGGAAGTATTCCTCAGAGAGTTTGGTCCATATTGACATGATGGCATCACACAGTTGGCGCAGATTTGTCGGCTGCACATCCATGATGCGAATCTCCCGTTCCACCACATCCCAAAGATGCTCTATTGGATTGAGATCTGGTGACTGTGGAGGCCATTTGAGTACAGTGAACTCATTGTCATGCTCAAGAAACCAGTCTGAGATGATTTCAGCTTTATGACATGGCGCATTATCCTCTGAAAGTAGCCATCAGAAGTTGGGTACATTGTGGTCATAAAGGGATGGACACGGTCAGCAACAATACTCAGGTAGGCTGTGGCGTTGCAACGATGCTCAATTGGTACCAAGGGGCCCAAAGAGTGCCAAGAACATATTCCCCACACCATTACACCACCACCACCAGCCTGAACCGTTGATACAAGGCAGGATGGATCCATGCTTTCATGTTGTTGACGCCAAATTCTGACCCTACCATCCGAATGTCGCAGCAGAAATCGAGACTCACAGACCAGGCAACGTTTTTCCAATCTTCTATTGTCCAATTTGGATGAGCTTGTGCAAATTGTAGCCTCAGTTTCCTGTTCTCAGTTGAAAGGAGTGGCACCCGGTGTGGTCTTCTGCTGCTGTAGCCCACCTGCCTCAAAGTTGGACGTACTGTGCGTTCAGAGATGCTCTTCTGCCTACCTTGGTTGGAACGGGTGGTTATTTGAGTCACTGTTGCCTTTCTATCAGCTCCAACCAGTCTGGTCATTCTCCTCTGACCTCTGGCATCAACAAGGCATTTCCGCCCACAGAACTGCCGCTCACTGGATATTTTTTTTTTTCGGACCATTCTCTGTAAACCCTAGAGATGGTTGTGCGTGAAAATCCCAGTAGATCAGCAGTTTCTGAAATACTCAGACCAGCCCTTCTGGCACCAACAACCATGCCACGTTCAAAGTCACTCAAATCACCTCTCTTCCCCATACTGATGCTCGGTTTGAACTGCAGGAGATTGTCTTGACCATGTCTACATGCCTAAATGCTCTGAGTTGGGCCATGTGATTGGCTGATTAGAAATTAAGTGTTAACGAGCAGTTGGACAGGTGTACCTAATAAAGTGGCCGGTGAGTGTATATATACACACACATATATACATACACACACAAGTGTATACATATATGTACACACACATCTGTTGAGAACATTCTTCTTATTTGACAAAGATGACCTGGCATATTGTCAGTGTACAGTTTGTATATGTGCAGAAAGCAGAGCTGCTGTACCTGATAAATAAAACACCTTTATTTACAGTGTCAAATACGAGGTTTCTACATCAAAACTTAAAAATATTTACAATAATGCAGGGGCAGCGCCATTTGCAGGTAAATGTACACATGATCCGTTTGAGTGACAGGCTCTGAGCTGCTGGAGCGTTCAGGTGCTCATCAGGTGTGTTGGTGGAGGCTAGCAGGGACCAAGCACGGCCACGTCAGACGCGTACAGTACGTGGTCATCAGCTCGCTTCTCATCTGCCGCCCAGCGTCCAGCTGTGCTTCCAAACTTTGGCTCGTCAGGAATCGACCCTCACAACGTGATGGTGCCCACATCCAGCTAACAGCAGTGAAGAGCATTCCTCATAGGCTGGAGGACCTCTGACTGACGGTCTGAGCCCTCCCTCAACCCCCACCCAGCAGAACATCTGGTCTCCATCCACCCCAGGCTGATGAGAAGATGGCTGAGATGTGCTTCAATGTTCATCTCAGGCCATCTGCACATTCGTTCACTCACACGTGCCCCTTCACGGAGGCTAAAGGGGGATAAGAGCTCACGTTTTGATTTGACACTACGTTGGTGACCTTTGGTCCATGACAGTCAGCTAGTCCCTGACTGGACCGGACCCCCGGTGTGGGGTCCTGGACCAGGGTCCAGGACTCAACCGCTGGAGCAGAGCGCTCCCTGGTGGCTGATAATGAGGGCACGTGTTTCTGTTGGGTGTGGTGAGGGCCTGCAGACTGGTGCGTGTCCACTTCTCCACGTGGGCCAGCTGTTGATCCAGATGTGACAGGAAGCAGGAGTCACTGTGGGGCGCCAGCAGCAGCAGGCACAGGGGTGCTCAGGGCAGTGGTGGCAGCAGACAGGACCGGGGAGCCCGTCAGAGGACCCAAGGCAGTGGAGGCCGGCAAGGCAGAGATGCCTTCAACGTACAGGGCGATCGTTAAGCATCGTCTGCTCACATTGTCTACATCTCTTACATACGCATTCAACATGAAGAACCACAACCATCACCTGCTTAAGACACACTGCAGGGCTTTAGTTGTTGCTGTGAAAAGACAAATGTTACTAGAAATCAAGTCCTAATCCAGCGTGTTCTCAGGTGGACAAGCTAGCGTGGTGTAAAAATAGAAGCAGCACCCTTTTCCTTCAGCCCACTCTAACCCTAACCCTCATACCTCAACCCTCCCTCTTCAGCAAGCCAGGTCTCTCAGTCACTCTGGCCACCAGTGGCTTCGTGCTGGGGTTATACTGGTTCATACCATGAGCTTTGCTGCAGCTCAACCACAAACACGTTCTAGAATATCAGGAACGCACTCGTAACTAGTGCAGAGGCACGTTGAGTGGTGGTTGATGTTCAAATGTGTCCAAACACAATAAGGAAACAGCTGGGTTATTAACCCGAGCTTGAAGCAACAGTGATTCTATAAATGAGCACAACTAAAGGCTTCTGTATTGTGGCTGCAGCGGTCTCGCTCCTTCACTTCGTTACAACCCTCTTTGTCAACCTCACGGTTTTGTGGGCCACGTGAACCCGTGTGAACACGAGGACGGACACCAAGAAGACCGTCCTCACAGCGATGCTTCGGTGACGGCCAGCGGCCCCACGACGATATCTACACGTACCTGTCAGCGCTCCACTACAAACACAGGTGAAGGAATGAATAAATGAGTGTGGTGGGAGCAGCAGAAGGAGGGCCTCTCACCAGTGATCATGCTGGTTGTGCTCACGGCCGTGTTTCCACCCACGAGGCCGGCGGAGCCACTCACACGAGACTGGTCTTTGATGATGGGGACTGTGGACACATCAACAATCACCCTCTTCCTTGTCACAGGTGTCAATAACAGGGACTCTTGGCCACGAGGACTTACAGAAGTAGGGGTGATCCATAGCTTCACGAGCGGTCAGGCGGCTCTGGTGGTCGTAGCGCAGCAGCTTGTCCAGGAAATCTAGAGCCTCAGGACTGACCAGATGCTGGTTCTCACTGTGGACAAAGCGCTCCCATCGTTTCCGAGAATGCCTGATGACACCAACACACGTTCCACAACGGATTAAAGTGTGATGACCCATGTGAACTGTAGACAGCTGTCACTGTTACAGCTCTTTACATAAGAGGAGAGATCATCTAAAGAGTCTGGAGCTCCCAAAAAGGCCCAAGCCAGTGCAACCACGACTGAACAGGAAGGTCAAACTGGGGCTTGTGGAGGCAAAAGGAGAGAGAGAAAAAAAAAATATATATATAAAAAAAAATATATATATATATATATATATATATATCAAATATTGGACAAGACTGAGCGAATGAGAATAATGGAGTGAACGAGAAAATAAAAGCAATTCCAACACGAAGGCTCTACACACGACTTGTTTCTGTGAGACAAACAGGTCTGATGTGACAATGAGGCTCAACAGTCACAGTTAAGCCTGTTTCAGCCTCCGTTGTTTCCTACTGCACACACAGCATGGATGCTCCTCTGTGGGCGTCTCTTCCCACAGATTACCAGCTTTAATAGAAGCCTTCAAACACCTGCTGCGCTTCCTCACTGCCTTGGCTCTATACAAGGATCCACAAAAGAACCACACTGACGCACATCCAGATTAGGTTCATAAGTCCTTTGTTTCCAAGCACAAAGACCTCCAGCTCCTGCTTCACGGAAACCACAACCAGGATGCTTCGGAGCAGCCAAACCATTGAAGACATGAGTTCAGTGATTCTGGAGGAAAACTACAAAAACATCAACGTAGGGCCGTCACACCGCTTCAGATTATTGTCAATTAATGATTTGTCTTTTTCTGATCATCTTATGTATGTTTGAGTTGGCCCAGTTGAAATGCTCTCCGTTGGCGAGTACCACATCCCACTCTCCCGATAAATGGATTCCCCTCTGTCCTTCTCTGGGCCCCGGTAGGCTCCTCCCTCCACCCAGAGCGCATTCCACCCGCTTGTGTAAATTGGTGTCTGCTGAAGAAAGAGGTCATCTCATCGCTAAAAATAAAAAGGGCAAGAAGAGGAAGTCAGCCGTGAGGAATTGGTACGGCTTTGCAGTTTGGGACGAAGAGCTGACCATTAAAGAAGCAACACACGCTGGAGGGGCAGTCCAGTGGAGGGGGGGTGAGGTCTGGTTCAAGCCCTATTGTGGACCTGGGAGGTGTGCTGGTAGCAGAACAGGTGCAGGTCACCTTCTGAACAAACTCTGCCGAGGTGCCCTTGAGCAAGGTATCCAATGTGTGCAGGTATTCCACTTTAGGAGATTCTATCTGGGGTCACCAGAACCAGGGACACCCTCAGAGCTCTGACCACCTTTCTGCCACTAAACAGCCACAGCACACACATATGCATGCACGTATTCCAGAAACCAGTGAAGAGGTCAATAATAATAAATGTCATCACCCAAATCACAAAAAACTGGTGTGTGTTGACGTGTAAAATCAATACATGATCAGCACAACCTGAGGAGCACAGGTGTGTTGATAATGATCAGGTGACCAACTGTTCCATCCACTCAGTTTTCATAGGTTCACCAAGTTGGGCCTTACATTCAGGGATACTAACAAATCTGAAAAATAACCTCCCCTAACCTCCCCTCCGGGGGTCACAATATTTCTGGGTTTTGGAGGGTGGTTTCTCACCTTCCCAGGATGTCATTGAAGCGAGGTTCCAGCTCGATGTTGTACTTGTCAATGTAGTCGTACAGATCTTCAGTGCCGAGAACCTTAGCTATTCTCACCAACTGCAGGAGACAAAACAGCCACATGACCCCAGAAAGGACACAAAGAGTCCAGGCTGATGGAGTGAGTCACTGGTCTGTGACACATGCATGTACCTGGTCATAGTTGTCGTGACCGTGGAAGAAGGGCTCCTTCCTGAAGATCATGCTGGCCAACATGCAGCCCAAGCTCCACATGTCTAGACTGTAGTCATACATCTACAGAAGACAAACGCACAGAGAACCTTTTCTCCTGAAACACTCCCACAAACATTCATCAGTGCAGTAAATCTCAGATTACTCTCAGATTACTCTTGGATTATTGTCATTCCTCAGTGAAACACAGCATGAACCCAACTCATTGGCCTCATACCTGATAATCCACCAACAGCTCGGGGCCTTTAAAGTAGCGGGAGGCCACTCGAACATTGTATTCCTGTCCTGGGTGGTAAAACTCAGCCAGACCCCAGTCAATGAGCCGCAGCTACAACCACAGCGGACACTTCATGAGCAGGTACATGAAACAGCAGAGCAGCATGAACATCCACTAACCTTACGATGTTCGTGATCGATCATCACGTTGTGAGGCTTCACGTCTCTATGCATGATTCCCATGCTGTGGCAGTAGTCCAAAGCCTGGAGACCACAAAAACAGAATCACCATTAGTCTGGACTTGAACACAAACGACGGCAATGGAACAACTCTCAACACTGACACCCACTGATCAACATGTGCTTTACAGTTGAGTTTGTTTGACTGATACAAGATCTCTCTCAAATGCGAGATTTGCAGTGTGTAGCGAGGGATTTCCTCACCTTGAGGTGGTGTTCCCACCGGTGCATGCTTCAGTTCACTAGAGCTAGCATATTAATCACAAGGTGTCGGCCATGTGGGCTACACAAGCACCATCTTTGCACCACAACAGACAACCTTGCAGTAAATTCATCAAAGTGAAACTCCTAGTGGACTAACAGACAGATGGACAGGGCAGAACTACAGGGTGATAAAGGAAGAAGGTTGTGGTTCCTTTGGGCTGATTTTCTGTTTATCAATGAGCATTAATCTTGTTACAGTATTAATAATAATTACATATTTATGGGTATAAATTGACTGTTTCTGAAGTAAGACTGACTGCAGAAGGACTCACCTTGAGAATCTCGTACATGTAGAAGCGGATGTCAAAATCTGTCAGAGTCTGGTACAGTTGCTGTAGACCACAACCACATCATTTAACTCAAACATGACAATGAATGAAGACAGGCTCAGAACAGTAGCACCAAGAGAAGGTTCAGCTCGTACCTTGAAGTCAGTGTTGTTCACGTGTTCAAAGACCAAGGCTGGTGTCCGGGACTGCAACAGGATAAATCTCGATTTTAATGATCACATAAACAGTACAAGTAAATAAATGTGTTGCACTAATAGAACAAACTCTGTAGAAACTACTGTGGCAGCCATTTACTGTCATAATGTCAAGTACAGCTGCCTTTTCACCACGTCTGAACCCAACTGGTGTGTGTGTGTGTGTGTGTGTGTGTGTGTGTGTGTGTGTGTGTGTGTGTGTGTGTGTGTGTGTGTGTGTGTGTGTGTGTGTGACCACAACACCTCTGCATTGGGTAGCGACAGGTTTCAAACTTACAAAGGCGAAATGAAACTAGTCAAGATGAAGACACAGGAGCACCCAGGGACCTGGTTTACACATGAGACGTTCAGGTAATGTCTGATCACACCTCCAGAAAACACAATCACAAGTCTTCACTTTCTGCTGCTAAGAGAGGGGCTGGAGGAGATCTCACAAGTCATCTCCTCCAAGGGAGGAGGTGCACCATGGGGTTAAAAAAACAACCAAAAAAATCCAACGTGGTCCACAACATAGCCTGTGTACAGTCCACACACACGTGTACACACACCTTTCTGTATCTAGTCTACCAGGAGGACGACAGGGGTTCCGAGAGAGTCAGCATCTACGAATGTGAAGGGAAATCCACTGTTGAAGCTGCCTCCACCACATGGACATCTGATGTATGGCAGCCTTTCAGGTTTGCAGAGGACATTAACCACAAAACAGTATTCAAGCACCCATTTTGTCATTCATTGCAGCTAACACTAGCTGATAGTTGTGTGGTCCTTTTTTGTCATAATCAGGTTGAAACTTAAAAAGCTCATAGAGCATGTAGGAATATGAAAAGTGGACATTGCAAATGCCCAGGCATTGTTGAAAAATTCAAACAAAACTGACTATTGCTCCAATTACAAGCTTCTTTTTTTCCCTTTTTCCAAATTGTATCAACATATTGTATCAACCTTGTGAACCCAACATTGTGTGTCATTTTGTATCGTAAAGTGAGAGTACATCCCACCCTTAATTACAGACTTTCCAATGCTTGGGAAGAAAACTGGAAATCACTAAGTGTTTTCACGGCTGTGTGGTAGGAAGCAATGCTCAAACTAACAAGGCCCTGATGAGAACTGGTAAAAGTTCAAGTCACCAAACAGGGACAACACCATTTGTTTTTTTGTAGTGCTTTCTTAATTTCTTATCATCAGCATCCAAAATCAACACCATAGAAATGATAAATGTGATGTTTTCTGAAGTTTCTGGTTCCTACTTTTCTACATGCTTTACACACAAATTGCTAATCCAAACCATAAAGTATCAAAACAAAAAAAACATTATCTTATCTTGGACCACAAGTGCTCAGCCACAGATGGGACAGGTAGTTGTGAACTGCAGTATTGGTTGGCTTTAATTTCATTAATACAGTCATTTCCACAAGCTGTTCACTCTACATTGCTTTGTGTGAGTCTCTAAGGCACACGTGAATGCACCACGCCTATAATTAGAACTCTTATACTTCACATATTATGTGAAAAAATGTCTTAATGTCTTTAAATCTGTGGTATGGAGCTTCAGTGACCAGGTACGGGTAAAAAAAACAGCAAATCTTGTGAACGCATTCCAAAAATCCCACGGTGCCAACAAACCCAAAAAATGATTTATGTGGTCGGGATGTTGATTGCTCAATACTGGAAACCCTGTTCCATGGATGGAGACAAGGATTTAGTCACCTGATTAAACACTCGACCCACATTATGCCCTGCTCTCTCACACAAAGGTAATTCCTTGGATGTTTGAAATAACTTGCAAGAGTATCAAGGACAATTCTTTTGATTTGTTTTATTTTAATTTACCCAAAACAGTGCTCCAGTGGGATTAACATCTTGGCTAATAAAATCTCTATGTCCCCTCTGAGCTGTATGTCCTTCTAAACTGTTGAATGCGCAAATCTGGTCTCAGACACTAGATTTCTCCCATTTTAACAAAGTAAATCCAATTACATATACATGTACAAATGTACTATTCTAACATTACCAGGAGAACATGAAGGTGGTCTAAGACTTTGACTTGACTGCGTACTTACAGTCACATACTTCCTGAATCCTATTGAAAGGGTTAGACTTGCACAGTTGTTGGGCTCTCCAAGCTATTGGTACATTCATAATGTTTCAGGAGAACAGACAAGAAATACTTAACTTCTGTTAACGTTCTGCGCAACTTACAACAAAACAATTCAAAATGTCAAGATAACTTACCACGGGATCTTTGACAATATCAATGAGGGAAATGATGTTAGGACCACCACGCAGGTTCTCCAAAATCTTGATCTCCCGCTTTATTTTTTTCTTCTTCACAGGCTTTATTGTAACACACAACAGAGTGGGTTACACTGAGAAAATCCAAAGACATAAACCTGAGGTCACCTCAACACAAACCTTTAGAATCTTCACCACCACCTTCTCGTTGCTGGTGATGTTGATGGCCTCAAAGACTTCGCTGTACTTCCCACGGCCCAGTTTCCTCACCAACTGAAAATCATCTTGGTTTCTGTGTTACAAAAGACCACATATCAATGAAGCTCAACAAGCTGACGGCATTATGTGTCAACAAGATACTCACCCCCACTCAACGACATGAGACTCATAGTCCCAGTACTCTCTGGGCCGGTGAGTGTTGACTTCTGTGTACACTCTGGCCCGGCTCGGGACTGGTCCTGACATGTCCGACAGCTTGGCAAAGATGGGAAGAAGGTTTCAAGCAGCAGACAATGGGTATGGGACAGGAAGAGGAGGAGAAGATGGGGTCTTAGGGGTACTGGTGCCAACAGGGCAGGGGTAGGGGAGGGGCACAGAGGACAGCTGTCAGAGAAAGGTAAGAAAGACAACTGAGAATATGAATTCAGAAAACAATGACAATTGAGGGATTACTACGAAATGGGATTATTCATTTTCCTTTGAAGCATCAGCATCTGAGATTTATGCTTTCGTAGGAGATCTTAATGAAGGCACCAGAAAAATCGGAATTCATC
This sequence comes from Lagocephalus sceleratus, assembly GCA_911728415.1. NCBI lineage: Eukaryota > Metazoa > Chordata > Actinopteri > Tetraodontiformes > Tetraodontidae > Lagocephalus > Lagocephalus sceleratus. The sequence goes on from CAJVRN010000141.1 coordinate 95,759, forward strand.
CATGAACTAAAACACCAAAGGTAGGGAAGAAAAAGCTTGTTCACAGTCGACGGTAGGAAACTATATTTGTTCATAATTGTCATTATGATGACATTTATTTGAAAGCACAGATCTTCCATCGAGTCAATGACAGCATGTCGCCGTTTGGTAAAGCCGAGGATTAAAGCTGACCGGGTTGTTACTGAAAGAATAGATCGTTTTGTGGTGTTAATGATGAATAAAGTCATGGTGACTGGATGGAGAGTTGACGGCTACACAGGCCCAATGAGCTAACAGCGGGCTAACACCGGAGCTAAAAGCGGAGCTAACCGCGGGTAAACACCGGAGCTAACAACGGAGCTAGCAGCGGAGCTAACAGCGGAGCTAGCACGGGAGCTAACAGCGGAGTTAGCACGGGAGCTAACAACGGAGCTAACAGCGGAGCTAGCACGGGAGCTAACAGCGGGGCTAACAGCGGAGCTAGCACGGGAGCTAACAGCGGAGCTAGCACGGGAGCTAACAGCGGGGCTAACAGCGGAGCTAGCAGCGGAGCTAGCACGGGAGCTAACAGCGGGGCTAGCAGCGGAGCTAGCACGGGAGCTAACAGCGGGGCTAACAGCGGAGCTAGCACGGTAGCTAACAGCGGAGCTAGCACGGGAGCTAACAGCGGGGCTAACAGCGGAGCTAGCAGCGGAGCTAGCACGGGAGCTAACAGCGGGGCTAACAGCGGAGCTAACACCGGAGCTAACAACGGAGCTAGCACGGTAGCTAACAGCGGAGCTAGCACGGGAGCCAACAGCGGAGCTAGCACGGGAGCTAACAGCGGAGCTAGCAGCGGAGCTAGCACGGTAGCTAACAGCGGAGCTAGCACGGGAGCTAACAGCGGAGCTAGCACGGGAGCTAACAGCGGGGCTAACAGCGGAGCTAACAGCGGAGCTAACAGCGGGGCTAACAGCGGAGCTAACAGCGGGGCTAACAGCGGGGCTAACAGCGGAGCTAACAGCGGGGCTAACAGCGGAGCTAACAGCGGGGCTAACAGCGGGATAAAACCGGGGCTAACACCGGAACTAAACTAAAAACGGAACTACAAGCCGAGCTAACACCGGGGCTAATAGCGGAGCTAACAGCTGGGTAACCGCGGAGCTAAAATCGGGGCTAACGGCGCGCCTTAATGGAGCGGAGCTGTCGTTCTGAAAAGCCCGCAGGACGGCACGCCTACCCGCGGCTCTGTTCCAGCAGCGCGCCCCTCAAGTCTCGCCCGACAGCCTCTCTCTCATCCTCCGACCGAGCGGGGATTTTCTGCTGTCTCACACACAATATGGCCGCTCGCTGCCGCCCACCATAACGTCACGACGGAAACCGCGGAGGGACAAACCCCCCACGAGCCTGCATCTTATTTATATCTTATATCCTATTTATATCTTTCTTACACCACACACACACACACACACACACACACACACACACACACACACACACACACTACTTTACTAACTGTTTTGGTTCAGTTCTGTTTCTATTTCTCTTTGGTGATTGTAAAAACGTTTTTATTATTGTCTGAGATCTCTCTCAGGTGAATACTAAGAGTCTGGATCAACAACAACCTGTCAGAACAGAAGTCCTCACCACCTCCACAGGCACCCACGGGACTCTGCTGTCCTCCGGTCTGCTCCACCCAGCACCACGGACCTGCTCTGCTTAAGCTGAGCTGACCAAGGAGACAAGAGGAGTCCACCACTATTTATGAGGCACTAGTGGAGACTGTGAGGGAGTACAAATACCTGGGGACCATCAATGACTACCTGAAGTTCTCCTCCAACATCAAAGTGATCTTGAAGAAGGTCCTTCAGAGAATGAACCTGCCGAGGAAACTAAAGTCCTCTGTCAGCAGCAAGATCCTTCCGATCTTCTAGACATCAGATCATTGGGCCTCATTCACCGATATGTTCTTAAGAATCTTCTTAGATTCTTTCTTAAGTTGTTCTTAAGAAGTTTCTTAAGGAAACCCTACGCCAGATTCACCAACGCGTTCGTAAGTATCAGAATTGTTCGCAGCTGTGTTCGTAGATTGGTGAATGCCATCTATGCGTACGTTGGGAGCGCGTGCGAGGTGAGTCTAATTAACATACGATTAGCATAAGTCACCGCCCACTAATGCCCATAAAAGGAGCTGCAGCAGGGCCCTGTAGACAGAGCACAAAGCAGCACAACGCCCAAAGCAAATCTTTTTAAAGTGAATCAAGACTGTTAGACTGAAATTGTGACAATAACGCATTTTATTCAAAAACGGGTGAAATAATTGTGCTCGAACGTGAACCGTGTGCCTGCAGTCTGGCCCCATCACTGCGTCAGGACGCACATCCTCACGGGGTTGTGGCTGAGGGGGAAGAGGGACACCACGCTTCATAGCGATGTTGTGCAGGACACAGCAGGTCATGGTTATCCTACAGACCTGTAATGGTGAGGGAGACTCATACGTTAGATGAATAAACGTAATCTAAGCAGGTTTTATAACAAAAACAGTGTGTGTCACCTGCTGTGTCCAAACACATCCAGCGCCCCTTTAAAATGCCGATGGTGCGTTCAGTGGTGGAGCGACTGCGCGCATGCATCTGGTTGAATAAAATGTCCTGTGGAGTCTGAGGGTTGGTCACTGGTGTCAACAGCCAGGGAGCCCGGGCATATGCTCGATCCCCTAAAGCCCTCGCTATAACTATAATCACTTCTCTCGGCTTCACAGATTTTTTTTTTACAGTGCATCAGTATTACGCAGCAGTGCACCTGCGGTCGCACCCAAAAGACGGAGGAAGAAGTTTGAACTTTGAAAGTGTTTAACTGTGACAAAATGTTAAAGCCTGTGAGAAAAGGGTATAAAAGTGTGTGGTTAGGGGTTTTACGGCCTTAAAACCTGTGAAATAATTGTACAAAATAAAGCTGTTTACTTCACGAATTTCGTCTATAGCGGGTTATTTGCGGAACGTAACCCCCGTGATAAACGAGGGTTTACCGTATTGAATTTTATTGAACTGCACAAGAGAAGAAAACACAACCATGACAACATGTCGACACTGAAATGTGCGTAGGAGTGCTCCTGAGTGTTCGTAGGATTTGTTCTTACCTACGCATAAATCCAGGATACGAAGAAAATCATGAATGCCACAATCTTCGTAAAATGTTCGTAAGTGGGACTTAACAAATTTGTTCGTAAGAACGATTCGTGAATGAGGCCCATTGTTATCATTCTCAATGATATGCTGGTTTTACCAAATTTCTACTCCTTTATTGAATCATTTCTCATCTATTTTCCAAGTGCAAGTTGCACTAATATTTTCTTTTGTCAAGCTACTTTAACCTGTTCTATCCACCTACTCCAGATTGATCACAACCAAGCTAATGTTTTCAACACATCCCTAGTGGCTATATATTTTTTGGCAATATTAAAACACATATCTCTCTGTGTCTCTCAGGTATTTGGGTATGAAGTACTGTTGTTGGTTGATTCTGGTCCAACTCTTGACATCTTAGTCAAATTGTATCAATTTGGTGTATTTTGTTCTGAAAATGTGAGAGTGACTGCCCCCTATGGACTGAGAAGTGCTATTTCAATCAAGTTTTATCATTGGCTGATATGGAGGCCAATGATCTGTCGGAAGCAGCGTTTTGGAGGCCATATTCAAACAGTGGGTATTCAGTAACATCTTGAAAGAGTTCAGGATTTTGGCATTTTGGATTTCTGCAAGTAGAGAGCTCCAAAGGGTGGGGGCCACCACACTGAAGGCTCTATCCCCAAAAGTCTGCAGTCTGGTGTGAGTGTTGTATCTAACACCACCATGGGGAATGGAGAGCTGACCAGAGTTGGAGGAATGCAGGGACCACAAGTGTGTGTAGTGGTGAAGGAGCTCTGTCAGGTAGTGAGGTGCCAGCGCATGGGGACTTGTAGGTGAGGAGGAGGATTTCCAAGTGATGCAGGATTTGATGGGGTGGGTGATGAGCTGGCAGGATTTGGTGAGAGTAAGAACCTTGAAACCTTTGCACAGTCATGATGTAATGAAAGACTTCTTAATAATAAAACTCCACCAACAACAAAAACAACAACAGCAATAATAGCAGCAATAACAACAGCCGCAACAGTAATAAGAACAGCATCAACAAAAGCAACAACAGCAATACTAACAACAGGAATAACAGCAACAACAATAACAACAGCAGTAACAGTAATAACAACAGCAATAACAAAAGCAACCACAGCAATAATAACAACAGGAATAACAGCGACAACAATAACAGCAGCAATAACAACAGCACCAGGAGCAACAGTAATAATAACAGCACCAACAAAAGCAACAACAGCAATAACAACAGTAATAACAACAGCATCAGTCACAACTGCAATAATAACAACAGTAATAACAGCAACCCAAACAACAGCAATAACAACGACAGCAATTACAATAGCAGCACCCACAACAACAGCAATAACAAACAATAACATCAACAGCAGAAACAAACTAACTAACGAAAGAACAACAGCAACAAGTACACAGACTCACAATCACATTTCTTCATATACAATGTAAGAAGACAACAACAAAACATTTTTGTTTCTGGAGAATTGCATTCCTGGAAAATGACCGACAACAGCAATAACAACAACAGAAATGACAAAAACAGAACCTGTAACTACAACATCAACATCAACAGTAATGGCAAAAACAACATCCATGACAACAGCAACTAAAATGACAGCTATAACATCAACACCAACAGCAGTAACAATAAAACTACAGAATTAACAAGAGCAATAAGTACATAGGCTCACGAGCAAATTAGACACTTTCAGGAGTTTCTGTCAAAAATATTTCATATACAAAACCTTCCTTTGTTCTCACCTTCCCCAACCCACCTCTGAATGTTGCAGCTTTACTTCATTACTGGTGTTTCACAATACATGAACAATCGGAGTAAAACACAAAGAACGATTTTTTATTTTTTGCCCATGGGGTTTGAATTGGAATCTCTGAATGACAGAAATGATTGAAGCAAGAAATGCACGTTAAGTCGAAGGGAATTCAGAGGCAGTTGTAGCTCAGTCTGTAGGTGGCTGGTAGCAGGAGAGGTTCCAGGGCACTGCCAAGGTACCCTAGAGCAAAGCAGAAAAGCCCCAAATAGGGCCCTGCCATGAATTGGTCGCTCATCCAGGGGTGTGCCCTGCAGATGGGATAGGTTTGAGGGAAAAGGGTTAGAAGATGGATGGATGATAGCTGGATGGAAAAATGTGGGTCATTTTGAAAGAAGATTGTTTTTTAGTGTGTCACACGTCATGTGTGCACACACGTATATACACACACGCACGTACATTTGAATCTGCGTAAACACACCAACAAGTGAGTGTAATTTGAATCCAGTTCCATTTCTTCAAAAGCCCAGTAGAAGTCTCTGTGCACCGGCCATTGCTCAGCTGATGCTGCCTTCATGTACTGTAGGAACATTACCCAAGAATAGTTTCAGAGTCGACATTTCTTTCTCTTAAAAAGAAAACTAAAAATATATTTATGAACTCTCGGTCAAAACATATTCACGATAACAAAAACAGATCTTCTGGCTGAGGTGTTTGATTTTCAAATCAAATTTTATATGTGATAACTACGAAGAATCGAACGGCTGGACACCACTACACAAAAGGTGCCAGCCCAGCCTCCTACCAGGTCCACATCGACATTCAACAAGCTGGACACACCTGAGGAACGTCTTGTGGATCCTGTGGACTGTCCGGACCCGAAGATCAGAACCGAACGCAGACAGAAACCTTCACAGCTGAACATTCCGAGGCTGTTATGAACGCAGCACGCCCCCCCGGTGTCGGTGCCCAGACCAGCAGCTCCCTCCCAGTGTTCCCAGTGTTCCCAGTGTTCTGCTGCTCCGGCTCCGGGAGGACGGGATCAACATGCGGCTCCAGCTCCCCAGCTCCTGTTGACCCGTCTGGATTTAGGACGAGGAGGCTGGAGGAGGACCGGCGGAGCGGAGATGTTCGGAGACCTTCGGCTGGAACAAGTGGAAAGTTTTGTGGCTGCGAGCGCAAGTGAAGCGGCGTCTGTCCGGGGGGGTCTCCACGGAGCACGGTGAGTCCTGGACACGACCCTCTGCTCCCAGAGCCTCCGGCCCCAGAGCCTCCGGCCCCAGAGCCTCTGCTCCCAGAGCCTCTGCTCCACCTTCTCGACCTTCTCCTCCACGCGGCTCCGCTTTTAAAGGTTATTATTAGCACCTGAGCTAACTCGTCGTCCACTAGCCGGCGGCTCCAGACCTGCACCTCCTGCACAGTTCCATGGCTCTGCTCCGAGGAGCCATGGAACTGTCCTCCTGCAGCTCCTCCAGCAGATCCTCCAGCAGATCCTCCTGCACACACCGGAAAACTCTCAGAACTTGGCTTGTGGTCTTCAGCCTCTATTTGGGCTTCAATGGGCTGAATCTTTTGCTTTGATCTCTTCATCAGAATGACCAGAACTCCTTTGATGTTCTCCTGACTGCTTCACTATCTGCTTTCATGAGCTCATTACCCAAATGATGGATTATGATGGAGCAGCAAATCCCTTCACAATGACTCTGCTGCTGGTGATGAAGATCATGATGGTGATGGCTGTACTGTTCTGGTCTTCTGTGTTGCTACATGAGGTCAAACCTGTTCCTGCACACATCTGGTGCTCTGGAGGCTCTCTGGAGGTTCTCTGGAGGTTCTCTGGAGGTTCTGTGGAGGTTCTCTGGAGGCTCTGGTGTTTCTCTGGAGGTTCTGTGGAGGCTCTGGTGGTTCTCTGGAGGTTCTGTGAAGGTTTTCTGGAGGCTCTGTGGGGGTTCTCTGGAGGTTCTGTGAAGGTTCTGTGAAGGTTTTCTGGAGGCTCTGTGGGGGTTCTCTGGAGGTTCTGTGAAGGTTCTGTGAAGGTTTTCTGGAGGCTCTGTGGGGGTTCTGTGGAGGTTTTGTGGAGGGTCTGTGCGGTTGTTGTAATGTAGTGGCTGTCAGACTTCACCCCCTCCTGCTGCTGGTGCTTTTACACACAGGTGAAACGTAGATTTTAGTGTGCGAGACACGTTTCTGACGGTCAACTGAACTGGTAGAGGTAGCATGAATCCCAGCCACGGCCGTACTGGCTGTTCCCAGCAGGGATCCAGAGCTCCTCCAGTCGGGAATCCAGATTAAATTCTCAGTTTAATTAAGTCACCATACATTAAGTCAGTAACCCTATCAGAGGACTCCAACAGATGTACTCAGATTAGCAATAATCTGCTACTGCTTTAAAGCTAAAGAGGGGTGATGATACACAGGGTCCATGTTCAGGTAGTCGCTCTATCAGCAGATACCACAAGCACAAATGAACCACAAACATCACATTCATCCTGCCATGGACACTTGTATCTCCGTACAGACAAACCTTGAGATAAAGGAGCATTTCTACAGGTCAGAGAGGAACACGTGTGTTTCATTGAGCAAAAATCTTCACGTCTTCTTGTGTTGTTTATTTGTTCAGTAATGGGGGGGGGGGCTCAGGTGACTTCTATCAAGGTGAGCAGAATTATAGGCAGCTTCTTTTCCTCTGACAAAATGGGCCAAAAAAGAGATTTCAGCTGAAATAACAGCTGAAAAACTTTCTAAAAGAAGCAGACAGCAGTCTTGAAACAGAAGTCCACAGTGTTCAGGGGCGTGGCCCAGGTAAGGAAGGCTGAAACCTGAGCACCAGTCCACATGACGCATACTTCAGGACATCCCGACTGGGGCAAGAGTACAGGAGTACACAGAAGTAAGAGTACACAAAAGAATACAGGAGTACACAAAAGAGTACAGGAGCACACAGAAGAGTACAGGAGTACACAGAAGGAAGAGTACACAAAAGAGTACAGTAGTACACAAAAGAATACAGGAGTACACAGAAGGAAGAGTACACAAAAGAGTACAGTAGTACACAAAAGAATACAGGAGTACACAGAAGGAAGAGTACACAAAAGAGTACAGTAGTACACAAAAGAGTACAGGAGTACACAGAAGGAAGAGTACACAAAAGAGTACAGTAGTACACAAAAGAATACAGGAGTACACAGAAGGAAGAGTACACAAAAGAGTACAGTAGTACACAAAATAATACAGGAGTACACAGAAGGAAGAGTACACAAAAGAGTACAGGAGTACACAGAAGGAAGAGTACACAAAAGAGGACAGGACCCCATGATGGGTCACATCCCAGCAAGATGGAGGTGGGCTACTGGTGAGGGTCGCTATTTTTGCTGACTGAGTTGCACTCCTTAGGGTTGAAGATGAGGCCTTAAAGATGACCTCCTGACCTGAGATTGACATTGAGAACTTGTGGGCTCTTCTCAGAAGGCTTATTTGACAGAGTCTGGAAGTCTGCGCTTGGGAAGAGAATTCCTGGATGGAAGGCTGCGTGTTGGGGAGGACGGCTGTAGCTGTTTCATCTTTACTTTTTGAGCTTTGTGGTGTTCCCACTTAAAGAAGGAAAATAAAGATGAGAGGGGAACATTTTTCTTTTTTAATTTTTTTCATATTTCATGCAGTGGTTAATAACATCTTGATTTTTTTTTTCCAATAATGAAGATACCTTTTAAAGTGTGTGTGTGTGTGTGTGTGTGTGTGTGTGTGTGTGTGTGTGTGTGTGTGTGTGTGTGTGTGTGCACATGCATGCTTACCAAGACATCCGTGGATGCACACAGCATTCCAGAAGCAGCTCCAGTTTGTGTTAATGTGCTCCACACACACGTGGACGATGACCTTCGCCCAACCGTCTTGATGCACGGTCGTACCGAACAATGACTGACTCACGTTATCTCCCGCTGAACATTAATCGCAGGAGAATATGGCAAACCAGACTTGTTCACCTGCATCTCAGTTAAGCTTTTGGACAAACATAAAAATATGACCAAATAACATTACTTTAAAATGACATCCAAATATAAACTTGAGTCAACATTTTAAATGAACTAGAGAAATTATACCAACTACTGACAAATGTGGCACATTTGCAGTTTCTGGAGTCTTTTGCAATTTGAATCATATAATTTGATTCAAGCAAATTTGGTCAAAGTATTTGGCCTTTGTGTGCGTGACCAAGGAGGTTGGGAGGTTGTGTGTGTGTGTTTGTCTGCGTGACCAAGGAGGTTGGGAGGTTGTCGAGAGCCTTCAGCAGGTGAAGCTCTCGTTCCTGGTTGGTAACTCTGCTCATGTTCAGTGCGTTCATTCACTGGTGATCGGGCAGGTTTGTTCAACTGCACATAATGTTTCCTAGAACATTATTTTACCAGTACTGGCATCTCTTAAGATACAGAACCTTCCCTTCAGATACAGAACCTTCCCTTCAGATACAGAACCTTCCCTTCAGATACAGAACCTTCCCTTCAGATACAGAACCTTCCCTTAAGATACAGAACTATCCATTAAGATACAGAATTATCCATTAAGATACAAAATGCTCCCTGAAAATACAGAACTGTCCATCAAGATGCAGAATCGCCCCTGCAGATATAGAACTACCCCTTAAGATACAGAATTGTTCCTTAAGATACAGAATCCTCCCTTAAGATTCAGAACCATCCCCTAAGATGCGGAACCTTCCCTTCAGATACAGAACCCTCAAAACCAAGTCTGTGAGTCTAATTATGGTGCGCATTGTGGAGAGGTGAAGCTTGTCGATGATGCAGGTTTGTAGTTGCTCAGTGTTTAGGTTTTCATGGGAATCGGGGGCGGTTGGAAGAGGCGTGTCTGAGGACAGTACGGTGTTTGCACCTACTCGTGCATATGTTGTAGTGTGAGGCAGCCGGCATCTGGGTCGGGGGGCGGGCCCAACAAGTTATCCTCAAATGTTTTGATATTCTTTGTGTTCTTTTCCAGTCATTTCCATGGATACAACTATCCAATCTATTGATGCGGATCATGGTTTCACTTCCCTTTGAATTGCTAGCTGAACATGAGGTCCTAACGTAAGAAACCAGGAGGGGCTCGATTACGCTCCAAAAAACAACAAACCAGTCAACCAGCTGGTCCAACGTGATATATTTTGGGTAACGGCCAATGGTGACGCTGGGATGAATATAGGGAGAGGAATGAGCAAAGCTCTGCCTCAAAGGTGGCGAACAGAAGGGTGTTGGAGTCACTGGAAAGGTTTCGTAATATGTTCGCCAAGACAAAAAGATTTGACACGTTCGCCAACAAAAAACCTGAAAGAAAGGTGAAAGAATCGATAAGTGATCAAAAAAAAACTAACCAGGGCTACACAACTAGGGGTACGGAACCACAGACACACAACCAGAATAATAATGATAATGCTAATATTGACGATGTTAATCACAACAATATCAATAATAATGATCAACAGGTTGATGTTGCGTGTTAGCTTAGCTTAAGGTTGGCCACGCCATGTGAAAGCTTCCTTTCACTTTGTCACTTTTGTTAAGAAACACACACATGCGCACACACACATACACAGTGTGTGTGTTCTTTTAGCTGGGGGAGGATGGGTAAGGAGAGTGTGGGGAGTAAGGCCACCCCCTTTGTTTCTTTTGTTGAAGATGATGATGAAGATGAGGCTGCAGAGGATTGTGGGAGCTTAACTGTTCTTCTCTCTTGTTCCTCTTGAAGTGAGGAAGAGGAGGGTGATGTTGTCCAGTGAAATCTTTCATCACAAACATTTCAAGTCCCTGCAGGAATCTTTGAGGGAATTTATTAGAGCTGCAGCTAACGGGTGTTTTAGTAATCAGTATTCTACTGAATTCCTTCACAGATATTTAGATGAAATACAGTTTTGCTTGGTTATCAAGCAGTTCTAAACACAGATGTGAAAATAAGGCTTGAAGATGGCAACCAAAGACACCTCTTTCTCCTCTTCCTCATCTTTTTCATCTTCCATGTACAACATGTAAATGTGTTGTGCTTCTAACTGAACCATTAGATAGATGCTTCCTCAAGCCTGAGATGGGTTAGGGTTACTGGAGGAAATGGGTTAGGATTAGGGTTACTGGAGGAAGTGGAGGAGGTGGGGGTTAGGGTTACTGGAGGAACTGGAGGATCTGGAGGAACTGGGTTAGGATTAGGGTTACTGTAGGAACTGGAGGAAGTGGGGGTTAGGGTTACTGGAGGAACTGGGTTATGGTTAGGGTTACTGGACGATCTGGAGGAAGTGGAGGTTAGGGTTACTGGAGGAACTGGGGGTTAGGTACTGGGGGGTTCATTTCAGCTCTGTACAACTGTTGTGTGATAGCTGCTAATTCTAATTATAAATATACCAGTGGAAATAGTTCTGATGTATTTGCTTCTCACCTCCCATTCTACTATTTGTTGTGTGTTGAAGCTTTATTATTCTAACATTTAGCTTCTGTTGTGAATTGATGAAAGTTTTTAAATCGGGGTTTTCCTGTTTGATGGATAATGAGCGTTCAGCTGTGTTGGTTTGTATATCGTGAGCTTATTCCTGTTAACATTAAGTGGACACCGACCGTGTCGATCAATAGTTTTCTATATTGATTCTGTAGGTCACAGAAATAGGCTATGAATCCTAACGGGACCTTCTGATCAGTGAAACATGATATTCCCGAATCGCAGCACAGCGCCCCAACAGGACTGTGGCAGCATTACAACACTGCTTATTGTTTTGAGGATTTTCTGGTTCGATATAAAATTATTAATTTTAATTTTCCATCCTGCAAATCGGGTGAGGACTTAGTGGTCCACATGCTGGGATTAGTGGAAACACTTATCCTGTGTGTGTGTGTTTGTGTGTGTGTGTGAGAGAGAGAGAGCAAGAGAGAGAGAGATTAGGATAAAAATCAAATAAATATCATTTACATGATGCGAAGCTGCTAAAGTTTCAGCAGTTTATGAACCCCTACAGCAACAATGGTGACGGGGTCACCGCAGCCCCGCCCTCAACTCTGTGTGTCTGCATGTACATGTGTTTCTGTGTGTATGTTTGTGTGTGTGTGTCTGTGTGTGTGTGTGTGTCTGTTTGTATGTGTTTCTGTGTGTGTGTCTGTGTGTGTGTGTGTTAAAGCCTGTTGCTTAGTTGCAGCTCTGAAAGCTGTTGGAGAACAGTGAGGCTCAGTCTCCACAGTTTTGCCCCCTCTTTAAATGCCCTGGGGGGAGGGGGGAGGGGGAGGGGGCCGTGTGTCCTGGGAAAAGTGCAGTTGCTATGGAGAGCTGAAGACAAGTGTTGGACCGAGTATTCAGAGTTCAGGACCTGGACTTTTCCAGTTTGGGTCTTCTGGTGAAGCCGGTGAAATGAATTGAACTGACCTTGACGTGACCTTCATAGTTCAGGAGGTTCCATGAGGAACCTTAATCCGACTCTTCTGTTCTGATGGCAGCTCCTGTTTGTGGAGCTGGGCTTGTTCGGGTCAGTCAGGCCCGAAGGCCTGGATCGGCAGGGGGCTTGTGGGTTTGGGTCCTGAAGCTTCTGTCTAGGTTGACAGCTGGCGGGACCATCAGACACAGTCTGCCTGTGTTGGACAGTTCTGGTTCTGGTATTTTATGGTTTGTGTTGTTAAAGTGGATCTAAGACCCTGCTTGTGTTCCACTCAGTAAAGGTGGAGAACAGAACCAGAACCACACTGAGACCCGGTGACAGTCTGGAACTTTGAAAGAGTTCCCTGTCTGTGTTCTGAAGGGGGATTAACATTTTCTGTTTTTGCTTGGTGGGAATAATCTTTTCCATCCAGCCCACCTCAGCAGCTTAATCTGGCTGCCGATGAACCGGGCCTCTGTTTCCAGAACTGTGGAGCTTTCACAGGGGGTGCCCCCCCGCCCCAAACCAAACAGCACTTACATTTGGAGTGGAACGAAAAACGTGTTTATTGCAGGTCCAGTTGTGTTGTTGGTTGTTCCTTCAGAGAGAGAGCAGCTCATCCCCCCGCCCCAACTGGCCCCGCCCCAACTGGCCCCGCCCTTGCTATTCCTGTCATGTGTATGCACACCTCATCCAGTTACATGTCCTCCTGTCCACTTTGATAGATAACTTTCCAAATAATAATCATGGTGATGGATGTTGGGGTGAGAGGGTTAGGAGGGTTAGAAGATTAGGGTTAGGGGTTAGGAGGGTTAGGAGGGTTAGAAGATTAGGGTTAGGGGTTAGGAGATTAGGGTTAGGTGTTAGGAGGGTTAGGAGATTAGGTTTAGGGGTTAGGAGATTAGGGTTAGGTGTTAGGAGGGTTAGAAGATTAGCGTTAGGATTTGAGGGTTAGGAGAGTTAGAAGATTAGGGTTAGGGGTGAGGAGGGTTAGGAGATAAGGGTTAGGAGGGTTAGGAGATTATGGTTAGGGGTTAGGAGGGTTAGAAGATTAGGGTTAGGGGTTAGGAGATTAGGGTTAGGGGTTAGGAGATTAGGGTTAGGGGTTAGGAGGGTTAGGGTCAGAGGGTTAGGAGAATTAGTATTACAGGGTTAGGGTTAGAGGATTACAATATTAGGAGAAGTTAGGGTTTGAGGATTAGGGGGGTTAGAGTGTTCAGTGGGTTAGGGTTAGAGTTTTAGGGGTTATAAGGGTTAGCATCACAGGGTTAGGAGGGTTAGAGGGTTAGGGGTTCGGAGGGTTAGGAGTTAGGAGGGATAGCATTTGAGGGTTAGGAGGGTTAGGGTTAGAGGTTAGGAGGCTTAGAGGGTTAGGGTTAGACAGTTAGGAGGGTTAGTGTTAGAGGGTTAGGTTGAGAGGGTTAGAAGGGTTAGCCATAAAGGGTCAGGTGGGTTAGGTATAGAGTGGTTACATGATTTGGGAGAGCTAGAATTTAGGTGGATAAGATTTAGGATGAGCGGAGTTAAAGGGTTAGGAGGGTTAGAGTGAGAGTTAGGATTGTTATGTTTAGGGGTTAGAGGGTTAGGGTTAGGGTTAACACCTTAGGGTTAGGGTTAAAAGGTTAAGGTGAGAGGGCTAGGGGTTAGAGGGTTAGGACAGGACTATTCTCTCTGAAACTGGACACTTTTAAATGCTCTCATGGCTGCAGGTCTGACTGTTTCCAGAGAAAAGTCTCATTTATTGTCCAGAATATAAAATATTTAGTGAATTTCTTTTAATGCATCTTCAACTGAGTTCAACAAGATCCAGAATTGTTGATGTACTCGACTTCTATGTAATCCCAGTTAATCTGTTACATCTGGATGGTACGGTGGTTCTGATGAGGGAGGGGTTGGAGGCGTGTCCATCGTTGTGAGCCTGACCAATATGATGTGTTCCTGAAAAGCTTCCTGCAGCACGCTACTTTATTGATTCTGCATGTTGAGTGAACAAACCGATGACCCGGTGACCTCGTGACCTGTGGCGTGGTGGGGGGTCGATGCTGGTTGCATCTGTGTTGGTGATGCTGCAGGTCAGGGTTAGGCTGCTAATCTTACTGGAATAAAACCGCAGGGACGACGATCAGGAACACTGTTAGTCTGAGTCATGTGACCACAGAGCCTGGTGAATTACCAGAGATAGCCACTCCCCCTTTTTTCTAGACCAAGGTGTGCTGGCTCCGCCCACAACAGTCTGCCCCACATCAAAGGGCCGTACTTGAGCCTCACATAACGCCGATTTGGAAAATGTGGGAACAAAGATAAAAAGATGCGTGTGTGTGACCTCTGACCTGAATGTGACATGTCTGTATGTGTGTGTCTGTGTGTGTGTCTGTGTGTGTGTCTCTGTGAATGTGTATGTGAAAATGTATGTGTGTATGTCTGTGTGTGTCCGTATATCAGTGTGTGTGTGCGTGTGTGTGTGTGAGCGTGTACGTGTTTGCCTCTCTATCTGTGTGCGTGCGTGTGTGTGTGTGTACCCACTGTTGCTGAAGCTGATCTAAAGGATCAGAACATGTTCACACTTGACTCTTTGGAATTTTGCTGTTAAATATTTCAGCTGCAGGAAAGAACGAGTCCAGAGTCTAACCCAGCATCGTTGATCACATGACTGATGACATCATCGCTACTCGATTCTCCTGGTTACACAAACTTCCTGGCTCTAAATTTGGAGGATTTGGTTCAAAGACCCAGGAGTGAAGCTACCGTTTCAGCTTAGGGTTCTAAACAAAGATCTACAGCGTGTAGACAGCACGGGCTCTTCAGACCAAGAGGTGGGTTTCAGGCTCTAAGGCAGGGGTCACCAACCTTTCTGAAAGCGAAAACTTCCTGGGCACTGATTAAGGCAAAGAGCTACCAGTCTGATACACACTTCTGAAATAGCCAGTTTGCATCATTTAGCTTTAACTATATGTTATTATTAACACTTAATGGTATTTAGCTGTGTGAAGACACTGATCATGTTAATGATTTCTCACAATAAATAACAACAACGATAATAGGATAGATATACATAAATAGATTCATGTCAATATGCAACACTTTATTTCTATATTTTCAAGTGCGTTTTTCAAATTGAACATTCAAATGATCATTTTGGGAGTTTTTTCACCGGTCTCGTGAAAAAAGATTGCTGTTTGCTCAAAGGTGCCTTTAAATTGTGAGCTTTTCGTGCTCGTGGTGCGCTGCCCGGTGGGTAGCTATCACAGTAGCTTGTGTGAAGTTGTGAAACATCCCACATTGTCCCTTTGCCGTCGCTACAGTCGCCCCACAAATGAGACACACTCTGGCTCCTTATACATTGGTAGAAAAAAACTGTACCTCCCATTCATGGTGAAAATTATAGGTTTTCTTTCTTTTCTCTGCTGTCTTTTCTGGGGTCAATCATCTTGTTTTTGTCGCTCCACAAACACTTCGTTTTGGACATGCGTATCATACTGACCCTTGAACTGTAGTAGGTCAGAGTTCATTCATATTAATAATTTTAAAAAAATTAAATTCATATATTGTCATTTCCAGTTCACATGTAAGTGTGATTTAAACAAGAATAGCTAAAATAAAATAAAAGATGCAGCTCACTGATATTTGAGCTAATTTTAGAAAAGTCTGCGAGCGACTCACGTGGTCCTGCGGGTGACCTGGTGCCCGCGGGCCCTGTGTTGGAGACCCCTGCTTTAAGGTAATGTTGGAAAGTTCCCAGTGGAGACTCCATTCTTTACTAGGGCTGCTCCAGTGCTGATGAGCAGGGTCAACATAGATACTAGCCTTTATTGTCACGTTGCAGGAGGAGAGGTCTGAAGAAAGCACTCGACCAAGATGCAGAGGCCTCCCCACCATAAATCAGAGTAGCAGCAGGCCGGTGGGCGGCTGCACCACCTCTGACACCCGGTGGCTGTTTCTGTGTGTGGCTTTAGTGCGCCTGACAGGGCGGGACCGGCTTCTATTTAAAACTGGCCTTTATTTTCCAAGGAACAGAAACGGGAACAGGAGCTCCTTCATGACAGTAGCTGCAACCACAGACTCACCATCCAGGTCTGCATTAGACCAGACGTGTTACCAGACCAGGAGCCACAGGTTTGACAATGTCAGGCCATGTTCTTCAATTAAGACCCTGGGAGGGAGGGAGAGAGAGAGGGAGGGAGAGAGGGAGGGAGAGACGGAGAGAGAGAGAGAGAGAGAGAGAGAGCTTGCTACATATTAAGTACCAAACTCCTCGCTCTACTATCAACGTGAGGACATTCTGTGAAGTCGTCTGAGCATTGGGCCTTGAGCATTGGGCCTTGAGCATTGGGCCTTGAGCCTCAGGCCTCGAGCCCTGAGCCTTGGGCCTTGAGCCTTGAGCCTTAAACCTTGAGCCTCGAGCCTCGAGCCTTGAGCCTTGGGCCTCAGGCCTTGAGCCTTGAGTCTTGGGCTCCTGTGCAAGGCGAGGCTCCACTTCTTTGGATCTATTTCCAGCATGCGTGGCTGCTCTAAGTATCCCTCCCTGTGCCAGAGTGGCCGCCGCGGCCTCACCACCACTTTTATCTGCTTTCATATTTGGCTCCTCGTCAGCTGCTGCCAAGGACGTTTGTGTTTCCTTCCAGCTGAGCATCGCTGCTGTGACTCTGTTCTTCAGTCTCACTTTAATTACTCTGAGAAACTGGAGCCGAACTTTGTGTTCCCAGTTTGGGCTGTTCTGCTCTGATTCTGAGGCTGGTGGCTTCAAAGAGCACTAATGAAGTCTCACAGTCCATCATTTTAGAAAGTGAACATGGAGAAAATGTTCCAGTTTGACCCTCTCAGATGTGCAGGACCAAGGTTGAAGAAACCATCTGAAAATCTGTTGGAGACGCGTTTTCCATGTAAATGCCCTAATCCATTCCAAGCCCCCAAAAATTCGGACATAATTTTTTAATAAATCCTAAAAATGCATCAAAACATGTAACAAATACATGTTACGGTTAGATTAGCGCATAATAAATGTATGAATTCAGTGCAAGGCTTCTTCAGGAACAAAATGAACTTTATTACAGGCTAATCTTACAATAGCCGTCAATACTAGCAACAAACGTTGTTTTAATACCGTGCTGATCATTGATGTATTATGGCCGTATTCTCTGGAGAGATCAACCAAACGCATCCCTTTTTCATGCTTTTCTATTATTTCTTGCTTTGTTTGTATGAACAAAAAAAGCTCTCTTCTTCTTCTTCTTTTCTTCTTTTTCACTTCTCTCCATCACTTTCCTGGGGTCCATAGCGAATAAAAGTTAAACGAAGACGACGCTGGGATACACACACCTGTACATATTGACGTCCCTCCTAGCCAATGGGATGACAGGAAGTTGCGAGGTGACAGCCAATGGCAGAGCAGCTACAAGCACGTTTACGTTCTCTAAACTCCGCGAGCTGCGAGTAGCAGTGGTAGCGTATTTTTGCCGAGTAAATATTTTCCTGTTGAGACGTGTCGTAACCTGAAAATTCCGCATGTAGAGACGTCCGTACGTAGAGGTCCCACTGTATACATGAAAACACTTGTGTTGATGAGTAATAGCCCCTCTCCCACTGATGTAGATCCAAGGACTCCATAAATGTTCTGATTACTGAAGATCAATCACACCATTAAATTATTTAATTAAAGTTGTGTATGTTCAGCTCTTGACCTGCCATCTGAACCTTCCCCATGTCCCTGACAACCGCCCTCCTGCTGAATAACTCCTCCCACACCACCACAGCTACCTGTGCAAAGACTAAGTGAAGCAGTCCTCCTGTCAGAAGAGGTGGGCGAGGCAGAGTGTCTGTGGGCGGAGCTATACAGTGCCTCATTAGCATTCAGCAGTAAAGCCATCAAAGCCGTTCTGAGCTGGGCTGTAAACTGGTGTCTTTAGAGTCTGACTGAGCTCAAACCTTCAGGTTTCAGACCAAAGAACATTACTAAAGTTTCAATTAGACCTCAAGGAAGCAGGGTAACTTAGAAAAGGAGCAGAACATGGCAGCTTTAATATACTCAAGATAAAAGAGAAGAGTGAATTGAACAATTTTGCCATTGGTTGATTGGTTGGTAAGATACGAGCAACGGTTCTTTCCATCAGTGTGGGTTGTACTTGTTGCTGCTGCACGTTGTCATTTAAACCATTGTCTTTCCTGAAGTGGTTCAGTTCCCGAAGCGGGTTGACTCCCCTGTGTCTCATCTCTGTCAATGAGCAACGGTTAGTGCTCAGAGGAACTCAGCACAGAGCTGAGGCGATCAGACATGAGCAGTCGAGCATTAAATTCCAGAGCAACACGGTCAGTGACCCCACTGTCAGAATGGAGGAAACCTTCTGGTGGTTTCAGTCAGTCTGGAATGACAACCGGCTCCTGGTTTTTAAAAATGTTTTTCTTTGAAAGCATTCAACGTGCTTGTGTTTCCACGGAGTGTGAACCCAGGACCACGTGGGTAGCATCCATGTTATCCACTCTGGTTTGATTGTTTTCTTTTTCAGAAAGACTCCTGATGGCTCTCTTCGTATTTCTGCCCCTGTAGCCCCCAACGGAGGCATTCCTAACCCTAAAGGAGGCATTCCTAACCCTAAAGGAGGCATTCCTAACGCTAAAGGAGGCATTCCTAACCCTAAAGGAGGCATTCCTAACGCTAAAGGAGGCATTCCTAACCCTAAAGGAGGCATTCCTAACCCTAAAGAAGGCATTCCTAACCCTAAGTAATTCCTAAGTGTTCCTAGAGGCATGCGTGTGTGTGCGCGTGTGTGTGTGAGACAGACAGATGTCGCCTGTTTCCACGCGCGCACTCTGACATGAGGTGACTTCTTTTAGATGTGTCTGCATGTGAACATCTGATGACAGAGCAGATGCAGGAAGAGGGCGGTCTTTTATTTCCTCAAATGGAGAGTAACGTGGAGTGCGGTTGGGAATGTCAATGACGTTCCCTCTTCCAGCAGCCTCGGCTTGTTTTCCATTAAGCTCCAGACTTAATTGTGATATTGTCCTTCTTGAAGGTGCTCTCAGCCTTGGGACACAACCAGACTGAGTGATTACTTCTGATGGCGATGTCCTGTGTGTGTGTGTGTGTGGATGTGTGTCTGTCTGTCTGTCTGTCTGTCTGTCTGTCTGTCTGTCTGCCTGCCTGCCTGCCTGCCTGCCTGCCTGCCTGCCTGCCTGCTTGCCTGCCTGCCTGCCTGCCTGCCTGCCTGCCTGCCTGCCTGCCTGCCTGTCTGTCTGTCTGCCTGCCTGCCTGCCTGCCTGCCTGCCTGTCTGTGGTAGGGAAAAGGTTCATGTGCAGGGTTTTTCCTGTTGTTTTGTTGTGGTTATTCCGGGAGCCCGTTTTAGCAGGGCGAATCGTTGGTCTGAACCGCTCAGGTTGTTGGACCACGAGGACATGAGACCTCCTCAGCCGGTCCATCTTCTCCAGATGTTACTCAAAAGTGGGATGTATTCTATCAGCTAATGGATCTTGAGATGATATTTTGTCACAAGTTTTCAGTGGAGCCAAAGTTTGGGCCAGTTTCTGTGACTGAGACCAGTTAAACAGGTGGAAAATGAAAAAAGACATTTTTATTTTGAGCCAAGTGTCCTTCAGTTCCAGTTTTTCTTCCTCACTAACATCTTCAGTTCAGGACCAAAGCCTGATGGATCCGCCCTATCATTCACAGCTGGTCAGATGTTCTTGAAAGCACTTTAGAGTACAACAATCTCATGACTCAATTGAGTCAAAGCAAAATGCTGAGAGGTGGGTAGACAGGGAACACAACCCCCAACCCCGCGGGCTACCGTGCTATCAATGGGGGACACTCGCTGTTCCTCCACTAAAACAGTAGTTCAGTCATATGTCAAGTTCCAGGATATTCAGTTAAATGTACCCACGGAGTGTCCTGTGGAGATGTCCCACACACTGTGACACTGTGCTGCGTTCACATGGTGTAACCTGCTGAGTAATGAGTAAAGCTCTGGAACTCACTAACATCCTAAATAGGATAGGAGAGGAGATGGGACATCGGCTGAAGTCAGCAACCACCAGAACAAGGAGCGACGCCACTCGTCCTTTTCTGACTCCAGAGAGTTTTCTAAGGAGTTTTTCTGATTCTACTGACGGCATGTGACTGCAACATCCACAGGCCGTCCAGTTGTCAAGGAGGACCGTTTGACTTAAAGAAGGACACATCTGATACTTTAGGTTTCACCGGAGCTCTGAGGATAGTGGACTATCTGAATGACCAAATTAACACCTTAGTCTGACTGTAACTGGACAACTGGAGCACATGTAAACATCTCATCATAATCATCAGGAGCTCCTGAAGATGTTCTGATGGTTTTCGTGCTCTCCTATTCAGCATCTCTATCTCATCAAGGTCCTCTTAACTTTTAAAAGCACTGATGATCATCATACGATCTTTATCATTCCGATGAATATTGTGAATCCTTCGTCTGGATGGAGGAGAACCCAAAGTCAGATCAGGGATCCTGCCTGAACAGTGATGAAGACAAAGACTTCCTGCTGTGTTTAGATCTTGTGTTGATGTTCTTGAAGAACAGAGTTTACAGGGAGGTGAAATGTCCCGACGGGCATGTGAAGAAGACGAGACCAGGAATGCTCGGATCACTCATTTATGTCCCATGTTGTTGCTGCGAATTTGAAAGAGAAAATAGATGTGAATATTTCTCATCCACTTTTTAACGTGCTACAGTCAGATGTGGTGTTGTCACTTTGTTCCAGTGAAGCTGTAACTTGAAACCTTCAGGGTCATCATAATCAGCAGCAGAGAGAAGCTCGCTCAGAAACAACTCCTCATCTTCACAGACATAAACAAGTTCTCTGAGACAAAACCACGAGCAGCCACATCTACACCGCGCTCCTGCTCTTCTTAGTTGTTGTACTTTCAGCCATCAGCTCAGTACTTGTGGATTCATGGGGTGGGAGGGGTCTTCTCCTGGATCCTACATCACAAAGGGCCTGACGTTCTCCTGACACACACCTGTTTGCTGATGCTGAACAAACACAGCCGCGCTCATTTCCAGCCGTTTCAGAACAAGTGTTGAAGGTTTGTGTCCGGCTGACAGAGGCAGCAACACGCTTCTATATGTACATCTGCTCCTCAGTGTACTTGGACCCTCAACCCCGACCCCTGACCCCTGATCCAAGCCCTGACCTTAGATTACAGCCGGGGGGGGTACCTGGGTACGGAGGCTGCTGATCCTTCATAGTGTTTGTGTCAATGTTTGGAAAAACATTTGGCAGACCAGATGCAGGAAGAGGGCAGCCTCCTCTTCTTCCTTCTCCTCCTCCTCTTCCTCCTCTTTCTCCTTCTCCTCCTCCTCCTCTTCCTCCTCCTCCTCATCCTCCTCATCTCTAGCTTCGTGTCAAACCGTTATGACATTAACACATCTGCCGTTTGTCCACACCTCCTCCTCGAGAACAACACGGTTTCCTTCCACCCAGCATTGTTTCTGTCACAAAGTGATTCTCTCTCTTTGTTTCTCTGTGTCATTACTGATGGGTCGACTGAATGCATCTATACTCTTTATGTGATGCTCATTGGAAATTCATAAAGTAAAATTGTCCTGTAGAAAAAGTAAAAACAAAGAATAGTCAATAATGACAGCAGGTGAATGTGGATCACATTTTCACATTAATTAATCATCAGGTCAGAAAAGAAGAACACAACAAACACACAATAGAGACAAAAGATCAGATGGTTCAGTGACCACAGACATGACTAATGGAGGGGGGTAATTAATTAAAATTCCCACAATGCCCCATTTAATGCCTTTGTAACACAACTGGGACAGGAAATGAAGTTTTAGTGCAGTGGCATGAGCACACAATAGACAACACAAATACTAAACAACTCAATACACCACACAGCAAAAAAAGTGCACAATACAATACACAACACAAACACCACACGAATACACTAACACTACACAATGTATACGTGTAACAGAGAAAATTGGATGACTGAGGGGACCAGGTCCTCCTCAACACTAGGTTGTGAAACATATCCTGTCCTAGTTAATTTGTCCCTATCTGCTACAGTCAGACGACACAACAGCAACAGGAAGACAGAAAAACATATGGTTTTGTTTGAATCTCCCCTTGTCCAGTTACAGTCAGACTAAGGTGTTCAATTGCGCTCCAGTTGTCCAGTTACAGTCACACTAAGGTGTTTACATGCACTCCAGCTGTCCACTTACAGTCAGACTAAGGTGTTTATATGCACTCTACTTGTCCAGTTACAGTCACACTAAGGTGTTTACATGCACTCCAACTGTCCACTTACAGTCAGACTAAGGTGTTTATATGCACTCTACTTGTCCAGTTACAGTCACACTAAGGTGTTTACATGCACTCCAAGTGTCCAGTTACAGTCAGACTAAAGTGTTTAGATGTGCTGTAGTTGTCCAGTTACAGTGAGACTAAGGTGTATAGATGTGCTGTAGTTGTCCAGTTACAGTCAGACTAAGTTTTTTACATGCACTCTACTTGTCCAGTTACAGTCAGACTAAGGTGTTTACATGGACTCCAGTTGTCCAGTTACAGTCAGACTAATATGTTTAGATGTGCTGTAGTTATCATCTTATGCTTCTCTTACAACTTCCAGATAATTTAAATCCAGATTTAGATTCAGATGAAGAGCGTACTTCCAGCCAGTCGCTCTGGGTTTGATTAGAAAGGCTGTGTTAGCACACAACTTACATGCTACAGCACAGCGCTTGTTGAACAGTGAGAAAAAACAGCATTTCAGCATCGATCTGTGAAATCAAACTGTGTCTTCTGATGATGCATCAGTCTGAGCAGAAGGTGAAGGTGTTGGTTTGGAGGTGGAAGACCCTGTTCTGTAGGTCCAGCTAATGGCCCGGGTGAAGTTTCCGTATGTGAAGACACCAGGTAGATCCATTAGCTAAAGTAGCAGAGCAGATAATAACATTATTACAAATAAATCACTTTAAAAAATCTCTGCTGGAGCTGAAATATCAGGTTTTATGTGAAGGAATTGAGTCATGGTCCATCCTGTGGTTCTCGAGTGTCTGGACATTTTATGAGATGATCAGGTCCAGGAAATGGAACACGTGTGTTGCAGTGTGGAGACTTCCTCCTTTACTGCTGATTCTGTCAGCAAATAACAAATAATGTAGCTGATTCCTGTCTGGAAGAACATGCTGGAGATGCTGGAGGAAACACTACATGGACTGACTGTTCCGCAGTAGAGTAGAGCACACACACACAATCTCTCTCTCTCTCTCTCCACAGTAGAGCACACACACACAATCTATCACAAACAGCCTATTTCAGTTTGCTTGTTTTCAATAAATTACTTTTTCAAAGTGCTTTTTGTCACACTCCCCCTTCTTGCTTTTGCATATTGTACCTCTACATAAAACCTCATTAAGATCCAATTGTGCAAAAGGTAAATTCGAGCAATTTTTCAACTGGTCTTAAGATTTTGAGCAGGTCTGTACTACAGTCTCTACATGGGCTTGTTGGGGAAGCCAAACAGAAAACCATTGCAGTAATCCAGCCAGGATGATATGAAAGTGTGAATGAGGGTCTCTGTACCAGAGTCCGGGAGTGACAGGCAGAGTCTGGAAATGTTTTTGAGGTGGGAAAATGCAGATTTGGTGACCAATTTGATGTAGGATTGAAAGGAAAGGGTAGAGTCCAGGATGAAACCCAGGTTGGTGAACTTCAGGGGATGGAGAGATGGAACAGCCATCCACCTGGAGAAGAAAATGTCCCATCTTCTAAAGTTGCACCATGGGTTCCATGACCATGAGCTCTGTTGTTTTGCTCTTCAGTTTGAGGATGGTGGTGGTTAGGGTTCAGGTCTTTATTTCATGAAGGCAGTTGACTATGGACTGTGGAGGGCGCAGAGTGGTAGGTGTAGTGCTGAGATTCAGCTGTGTTTCATCAGCATAGCAGTAGAAATGTAGGTCATGATGGTGGATGATCTGACCAAGCAGAAGCATGTAAATGGAGAAAAGAATGGGATCAATAACAGAGCTTTGTGGCACTCCATGGGTTCGCATAATTTCTGTCTGAACATGTGCTGATGGAGCCGTGTGGCTACTTCTCTTTCCAGGGTCTTACTGATGAAAGGCAAGTTGGAGATTGGCCAGTAGAACTTCAGTGATCACAGTGATGACCTCGCTATTGTCAATAGCGAGGTCATCACAGTCCAAACCAGGCTTCTTCAGGATAGGGGTAACATAGGTAATTCTGAGACAGGAGGGCACAGTGCCTGATAGCAGAGAGGAGTTGGTGATATCTGCTATGATGGGGCAGAGGCTGGGGATGCAAGCTTTCACTAATGTTGTGGACATTGGGTCGAGGGTGCAGGTGGAGGGTTTAGCTTTGGGGACTAATTCAGTAGTCAGAGCCTCCTTGTAGACCATTATGTGGTCTTTGAAAGCCAGATGGTGTACAGTGAGGCTAGTTTTCCTGTGGAGCCTCTCCAGCCATCGTCCATCACCCTCAATGACTCAGAGCTCAGTGGTGAACTAGGGGGCAGGGTGGTTGAATGAAACAGTCTGGGTTTTCATGGGGCAAGAGAGTCAAGGCTATGTGATAGTGCAGTGTTGTAGTTGGTTACCAGGTCATCAGGCATGGGGTCAGGGGAAACCCTAGCCAAGTGGGCTATCCTGGTTGATAGGACCTGAGCATTCACTGTCTTTGTGTTCCTAAATGTGATGGTAAGCCTGCCTGGGCAGATAGGCAGGAACACTGAAGAAGATGGTGCGGTGGTCAGATGCCTTAAGGTCCAGACAGTGCAGATTGGTACCAGTGGGGCACACCGAGTCCAATGTGTGACCTCTTTTGTGGGTGGGGCCACACACATGTTGGGTAAAGTCCAAACAATCCAACAGTGACAGAAATTTGATGCCAAATATGCGACTGCTAGAGTCCACATGCACGTTGAGGTCCCCCACCAGGAGTGTGGGTAAGGGTTAGGGTTACAGACAGGGGTGAGCAACACAAACAGTTCAACACAGAAAGTTAGTTTGGGCTGAGCTGGTGTTTTAGATGGGCGGACGTAGCAGGAACGAGTGTTGTTACAATCCAGATAGTGTGAACACAACACACTCAAATGAGGTAGCAGTGGTTACTGTCACCTCTTTAATGAGGATAGAGTTAGGGTTAACCCTAACCCACCACCACCTCCCTTAGAGTGAGGCTTCTGTAAATGTACACAGCCTGGGGGAGTGGCATTGAGTGCCTTGTAGTCCTGTGGTGCCTGCCATGTTTCACACAAACAGCAGATGTCGATGTGTCTTTCTTTGATGATGTCATTAATTAGTCCAGGTTTATTGTTAAGAGATTGAGTGGTCATCGGCATAAATGAAGCTGCCCAGTGGGCAGGTGCACACATGGGTTTTGTTCTGATGACGTCATGCACCGGAGGGAGCTACAAACGTTATGGAGGAAATGGGTGAATTGGAGTAAATAAGCTTATGTCGGGAACCCCGATGAACATGGGTGACACAAGAGGCCCAGAGATTTAACGACCATGATGGAGATAGGAATGAGGCTGACGAGGTCACGAAGTTCTGTTGAGGGAGTACTGGATTGCCATGGAGAGCAAGGGCTAACAGTAGCTAACGCTACTGGTGGATGGAAAAACAACCAAGGCAATCAATTTTCCCAAATAACACCATAGAAGACAGGCCGGTGTCATCTCACACCAGAAGTCCCATGACATAGAAACAGGAGAGGTAACTGGACATCACCATAGTAACAGGACTGGTTACCAGTCATCACCATAGTAACAGGACTGGTTTCTTCATGGTTGTTGAGTAACATGACTGAGTCCCCACAGGACTTTGGAGTAACCTGCTGAAATCCTTCATCATCAAACATGTTGTCTTCCTATATTTAACATGTTGTTGAGCGATGTAACGTTCAACCTTCTGAACACTTTTTTGGTTAGAAAAACAGGCATAATCCTTTTGTTCATTATTTATTTTATTCTTGGGTTCTGGCCTTTACCCTCATTCCCACACAAGGGACTGTTGCCAACAAAGCTTCCTGTGTGTGTGTGTGTGTGTGTGTGTGTGTGTGTGTGTGTGTGTGTGTGTGTGTGTGTGTGTGAGAGAGAGAGTGAGTGTGTGTGTTTGTGTGTGTGTGTGTCTGTCTGAGACTGTGCCTGTTTGTGACTGTGCAACACACACACTCACTCGCTCACTCACTCACTCACTCTGAGGTGAATGGTGTCTTTTGGCTCCGCCTTCACTCAGGCTGATCGTGCAGGAGATAATCCTGCTTCTGTTCTGCTGATGGTGTGATGATGGATGGATGGAGGGAGGACAGGAAGAGGAGTGATGTTGTACTGTACAGTCTTTTATTCTTGCCTTGTATATGGGACTGATTTTTTTTTGTTGGCTTCACGCGTCACTGTTGACGTGAAGCTGAAGCAGGAATGTCACTGGGCTCCGGTTTAAACAGGCGTGATGGTAAAGTCTGGTAGTGGCATTGTCCTGCCTGCCTTTGATGTCATCAGCGATCACAATGTTGTGTTGTTATGTTACAGGTTGTGGCCAGAAGCACGTGTGTTTAAAGCTGAGCTACTGCTGGGTGGAGAGCTGATACGCCTCCTGACATCTCCACTGGAAATAAATGGTATGAAGCTCTACCACACAGTAGTATTGTTCCTCAGAGCTCTCCAGCATTTGTAGATCTTCCTGATGCTGAGAGTAAACTTTTACAGAGGCCTCGTAGGCCTTTAGATGACTTAATAACTGATGAAATGTCATGTCTGACCATGTTACATCCACGTGTTCTTTGTGTGACATGAAGTTAACATTTGGAGAAAGCAGCATCAGAACTCAGAGGTGAATGTGAAGTTTAGAGGAGCCTGTCAGCTAACTCCCAAAGTCAACATTAGACTGGACGATTTAGGTGGACCCTCGACTCTCTCATCCTAGTTTGGTGCCAACAAGCCTGGCCTGGAGGACCTCTGGTGTCATTCTGAGGGATGTTTTAGCTAAAAAGGCTGGTTGCTATCTGCACCTGACGAGATCCAGAGGATTCCTTTCAGCCAAAATAAAACAAAATAAAATTTTCTTTCCTCTGTGTCCGCCATTCCCTCAGACACTGTCTGTAGGCTGGAGAGGCCACGCCCACTCTCCACCCAGAATCAGGGATTGGTCTAGCATAGCCTTTTCATTTGACTAATATGTTGGTCATCGACAAGCCATGGGTCCAAGGCTGATAGGTCCATATCACAGCTTCAAGTCACACCTGGAGCTTCAAAAACACTGTTATCTTGCATCTTTCAGGAGGTAATGGGTGTTTCTGAAATGTTTTCAAGATGACCTCTAAGCCTTTGCTGTCCTCTGTCCACTAGCGTTGCTGCCAGGCCTACGGGAATGGTGCGTCATCTTTTGGTTTTGGCATTGAAAATGCTTCTGTCCATCCTCCTGCTCGCCATCGGCTCTTCTTTTAATGCTGTCAGAGGGATGCGCTCGTCTCCATCAAACCTTTATCCCACCTTTTCCCGGAACGACACCTTGTTTGAACACTTGGCATTACATCCCGATCCCAGAGTCGGTCGGATCTATGTCGGAGCCCGAGACCGCCTCTTCCAGCTGGATCAGTTCCTCAAGCCTGAACATCAGGATGACACTGGGCCCGTCATTGATAGCAGGGAGTGTTTACCTCCAGTAACCGAGGGCAACTGTCCTCAGGCAAGGATTACAAGTAACCACAACAAGCTTCTGCTGGTGGACCCCTACTCCATGGAGCTGATCATCTGTGGAAGTGTCAACCAGGGCATTTGTCAGAAGCGTAGCCTGAACTCGGTCAATGTCGTTCTTTTCTCCACAGAGAGGCCAGTGGACACTCAGTATGTTGCAGCTAACCATCCTAATGTTAGCACAGTTGGATTGGTGGTTCGCCCCAACCCAGACAGGCAACCAGTTTTGTTTGTAGGTCGAGGATATACAAGCAGCCATCCACCTATTTCCACACGGAATCTTGCTCAGGAACCTGTCTTTTCCTATGAGGAGACTGCCAAGTTGGCGGTGGCGGGCCGTTTGTCGGAATATGACCACCATTTTGTTGCGTCCTTTGCGCATCGTCAGCACGTGTACTTCTTCTTCTACAGGCGAGACCTGAAGTCACTGTCGCGTGAATATCGTACCTACGTCTCTCGCGTCTGTTTGGACGACCAGGCCTATTATTCTTATGTGGAAGTACCCATGACCTGCCGCTCCATGGCAGGAAAGGTTTACAACCTCTTACAAGCTGTCCAGTTGGGACTTGCCAAAGATGGTGGCATAGACTCCGAAACTCTGTTTGGGGTCTTTTCCACTCATTCCACTTCATCCTTCCCGCCTAGCGAAGACTCAGCCCTGTGCATGTTCAATCTTGAAGATGTGGATCGCAGGATCAACTCCACCAGAGACCTGTGTTACACTCAGATGGGGCGAGAAGCTGGTGTGGAGGTTGCCTACATCGAATATGAAGTCAAGTCCAACTGTGCCAACCTGCCAGAGGTGAGTTTCCTTCTTTGGGCTTCGTTTAATTTCAGTTTTCAGCCAACGTCATATGTTTGTGTGTTTCAGCCTTTTCCTGTTTTTCCTGTGATTAGTGTTTAGCTGTAGAAAGGGGCGGAGCCTTTAGCTATCAGGCCCCCTGTTGTGGAAGCAGCTCTTGTTCAGATGCAGGAGGATGACTCCCTACTTTTATCACATTCACCTTTTAGTCATTTAACATTTGGCTTTTTTGTCCAAAGTGACTTTGATTGAGACTCAACCAGCTACTGTGTCATCAAGAGGCATTATTTCAGAATCTTCAGTCCTGAACTACCTGGTAGTTCTGAACAGAGCTGTGGAGAGCGAGTGCCTGTAGTGGCGATTATGGTGACCAATTCTGATTCAGAATCCTTCCAGTCAACGACCTTCAGCTTCCAATACCCAAAGTTCAGCCATAAACCGGGAAGCAAAACAGGAAAACAACAATCTGGTTTTACCTGAGCCAGAGTTAAAAAAAATGGCCTGAAGTGCAGTTATAATGCCAACCAGTTGTACAGGGTAGAGAGGAACCAGTACCACAGCAAAGAGGACCCATTTTAATGTCCCTGATTGTCTGTGAATGAGAGAGATGCTTGCTGAGAGTAGAGATGGGTCATCTGCAGAACAACTCCAGTCTACTCCTTAACCCTCGGTTGACTGGTGTCCCAGCTCTCTTCAAGGTTAACGGGAAGGGTTCCTGGAAACAAACATATATTATCAGTCATCACACCATTGGCTCTACACGGAAATAGTTCGCCCTGTTTGGAAGTCTTATTTGTACTTTAAAATGATTTGCTGCTAAAGGAAGAGGTTGTCCAGCAGGTTCTGGCCTCCAGTGGTTCCAGGACAGAAGGGTTAGGAACTCTCAAATGTCCTCAGCACTCGTCATTACTGGTGATGAAGTGATGGCTGCTACAGGGCTTTGTCCAGAACATCGGGTACTTATCAGTAGCCACTATTCTTCTCGGGCCTTCACTTCCCTCAGGACATTATTTTGCATTTCCCTTATAGCCTTTATATTTGTGTGAGCAAAACACTGGCACGAGATCCAAAGAGCCTTTCCACCTTGTCAGTTAAAGAGAGCTGCGGAGCTAATGTTAATTTAAAAAACAAAAAACAAAAATAGTTTTGAAGGGTATGACTCAATCATGAATCGTAGAGGACAAGAGTCACAATTCTTACATGAATCGACCCCCAATAACAGCTAACGGTCAAGTCGATATAAGTGTCAACTGTTGGGTTGTTAGTCGTCATAGTAGCGACAGCCACAGCGTTGACAGGGTGGTAGTCCGGGGGGATCTGAGGGGAGGTGTCCTGTTGGTCCATCATGCGTGAGCTTGAACTTCCAGACGATGTCCATCCATGCTGGACTCACTCTATGACCCACGGCGGTGGGAAACGGAACGAGAGCCGTTCAAGGGCTGCAGGTGAAAGCACCAGAGGTGGAGGAGGTACCCGTCGGAGGTGTCTCGCCTCTTCTGCTCTGCTTTTCTACACATCAGCAGGAGGTCCTCCCTGTGGGCCCGGGCCTGCTCAGGGTTTCTTCCTGTTAAAGGGAGATTTCCTGGGGTCAGCCTCTGGGTGTGGAGGCAACACTGATGTCACAGAGGCTGTTTAAATAAAGTTCATCTGAACTTGGCAGGAAACAAGATTTGGTTGGGGGGGTCAGTGAAGTCTTCTGTCTGCCCCCCTGTCTCTCTCTCTGTCTGACTGTCTCTCCCTCTGTCTCTTTCTCTCTACCTTTCTTTCTCTCTCTACATATCTCTCCCCCTCTCTCCTCTCCCTATCTCCCCTCTCTCCCTATCTCTCTTTCCTTTCTGTCTCTATCCCCTCTCTATCTCTCCCTCTCCCTCTCTACCTTTATCTCTATCTATCTCTCTCGACCTGCTCTCTGAACAGGCAGGGAACCTTTAAGTAGGTTTACGGACATGTTGGGGAGTCAGGGAGACAAACGGTCCAACATTCCTGATGTAATTCCAATCATCAAAGTCTAGCCTGGGGGGGGGGTGACCTTCTCATTAAGATGTCAGATCTAAATTGGATCTGCTGAAGACAAACAACAGCAAATCAGCTTCATCCCTTCGCTCCATCTGCTGGTTCAGTCACGCCAGCCTTGATGAGGAGGAGCTCAAATCCAAATGGACCAAACCTGGATGTCTACATGGCCCTCACACTGACATCATCATCATCATCATCATCATCATCATCATCATCATCATCACCACCATCACCATCATCATCATCAACATCATCATCACCAGGACACACACACTCACACACACACACATACACACATTCCCCCTCTCTCTCTCTCTCTGAGAGAATTTAAATGGATTGAACAGGATTATTAATCCCACACATGAAAGAACTGCTCATGTATTTAAGAACACTGGATTGGACAGCAGTTGGCTGACAGATGAGGGTGATTAACATCGTCGTGTGTGTGTGTGTGTGTGTGTGTGTGTGTGTGTGTGTGTGTGTGTGTGTGTGTGTGTGTGTGTGTGTGTGTGTGTGTGTGTGTGTGTGTGTGTGTGTGTGTGTGTGTGTGTGTGTGGTTCGACTACATTGGGGCACCAGTGTCAATGAGAGCAGAATTTCCTTGTATTACTTTTGCTTCAGCAGTGATAGAGTTTTTGGGAGTGTGTTTACTCTCTAACTCTCTAAGTCCATTCACAACAGGAGAGGAGCACATTCCCACAATGCATTAGGAGGAGGAGTGCGAGCACTTCCGGTGCTCAGGTTCCTTGCCTCCACTTCCCGGAGATTAAAGTGATGAAGCAGTGACCCCTCGTTTAATCATCCGAGCTGGAAAAATAAATCTCCTGCAATGAAAAACAACAAGCTCCCATCTAGAGTAAAGACCCTCCCTCAAAAAGCTGCTTCAAAAACACTGGCTGAGCCCCCCATGACCTCAACAGGGCCGCTCCACTTTTAGTAGCTGCAAAAATACAAGTCAACCAAGAGCTTGAACAGATCCTCCTTGTGCTGCTACTGCTGTGTTTCCAGAACACCCTGGAGACGTACGCCTGTGGCTCTGACCACACCCCCAGCCCGATGGCCAGCAGGGTGCCTGTGGAGGCGCAGACCATCCTGGACAGCCCCTCGGCCCGCCTCACCGCCGTGGCCGTCAGCGTCAGGGCGGGTCAGACCATCGCCTTCCTGGGAGATTCCAGAGGGAACCTGCACAAGGTAGAGAGACACCCACACACCTACACACACATACAAACACACACACAGTGTTGGTTTAGTGTGTTTCCATTCACAGCCCTCCCTGTCATCAAAGAACATTTGTGGGGATGCTCTGTCCTCAGAACTGAACGCAAAATAAAACAGTCGTGAAAGTGTTTCCATCTTTTGGGCTGTAGCTGCATGTTACCAATCCTTTGATAACGGTGTTTCTCCCAGTGAGTGAGTGCACAATCATTGTAGTTATGCTGTACACAGTAAATAATCTGTAGTTTCTACAGTGACTCTACTGTAGTTGTACTGTAGCTACAGTATATCTCCTGTCAGTTTCCTGGTGTTCAGTTGTACCATGATGATTCTGCTGTTCCACTATAAGTCCGATCGGTTGTGGTGTTGTTGTTGTGCTACAGTTGCTACTAGTTTCCCTACAGTGGTACTGTAGTTATATTGTAGTTACATTGTAGTTTTGCAGAAAGAATACTGATGTGAGTGTTGTTTGACTGTTGTGCTGTGGTCTTGTGTGTGAAGTTGTATTTTGAGCCAGTGGGTGATAACATCAGTCAACAGTGTGATCTCCAGGATCCACCAGCTGCTCCACACTTGCTTCTTTTTGTGTCATGTTGTTCTTCTGTGGGGGTTTGGGTGTTGAGGCCCCTCCACAACGGGCACAATGAGCTCCATTAATGTAGTTTTGACGATGACATCATGCGACAGGATCGCTCCGTTCAAGCTCACATTCTGACCGTCAGACGGCTGTTTGTGAGGAACCTGCGCATGCACACACACACACACACACACACACACACACACACACACACACACACACACGTACACACAGACACACACAGGCACGTTAATTGTGTGGGGGGGTTATCATGTCTCCAGGTGTTTCTGGGGCCACACGGTGAGGTGGAGGAGTACTCTGTCATCTCCATTGAGAAGAATGCAGCCATCAGTCCAGATCTGATCCTGGACCAGAACCAGGAACACCTGTTCATCATGACTCCCAGCATGGTACTTGCCTGTCCCAGTTCTCCCAGTGCTCCCATCCTTCTGAAGCTCCTGTGCCACAGGTGAGTTGGAGTGGATGAACCTGAAGGTCTGATTATTTGGTTCCTGGTTCCAGCTTCAGAAGAGGCCTGTTGCTGAGTGTGAGCAGCACCAGGACTGCCAGGCCTGTCTGCTGGCCCACGACCCCTACTGTGGCTGGTGCATCCTGGAAGGACGGTCAGTGCCCCCACCCCCACAGCCTCATCTTCATCACGGCCTGGAGCTCATCTTCATCACTGTCCACTGCCCACTGCCCCGTGGCATAAGATAAGCTCCAAACTGATGAAGAAGAGTTTCAGGCTGTGATAAAAATGAGGTTCAGAGTGATGAAGATGACCATCAGACTAATGAAGAGGAGCTTCTCCCTGCAGGTGTGTGCTTCAGTCCCAGTGTTCCCGTGGGCAGCGTCCCTCTCAGTGGCTCTGGAGCTTTGATATGGATCAGCAGTGTCTCCTGGTCCAGGAGCTGAAGCCCTCAAACCTCAGCAGGGACCAGAGTCAAACCGTGAGTCTGACCTGAGGTTCTCATTCCTTCATTGTTATCATGGATCAATTATCGACGAGTGCGCTATCCTCAGAGCTCCGGTGAAACCTAAAGTATCAGATGTGTCCTTCTTTAAGTCAAACGGTCCTCCTCAAACTGGATGGCCTGTGGATGTTGTCATGTGCCATCAGTAGAATCAGAAAAACTCCTCCTCCAGAGTTTTACTCATTACCCAGCAGGTTACACACAAACCCCAGAAATGTGAAGAGAAAGAGGTCGGGATTTTACCTCCTCATGTCCTATGGGTGATTGTACCAGGACCTACAGGACCTAACCCTCAACCAGTTGCTCAGGCACATGTCCTTCCTGCTCTGCTACACAACCCTGATTCAGATTCCAGATTGGATTTCATTCAGGGATCCATCAATGTTCCAATTTCCAGGTTAATCACAGGTAGACAGACAGACAGAGGTCTAGACTCATTGCTCCCATGTTCTCCCTGACTGTCTTCGTCCACTGGGGTGTCCCCCCTTCAGAGGTTCTGGAGTGTACACGTCGTTGGAGTCTGAGCCCGCTGCTTTGGTCACATGATGTGTTGAGGAAGGACTCCAGCCTGATCTGGACGGATGGTTGATGATCTGAGCAGGACCGGTCGTTGGGTCCTGACTGGTGTGGCCAGGTTGGCCTGACCACACATGCGTGTTCCTCCGCAGGTGTCTCTGTCCGTGCCTGGCCTCCCCCTGCTGGACGACGGGGAATCGTACGCTTGTGTCTTCGGGGACGTCCACAGTCCAGCTGTGGTCAGCGGGGACAGGGTGTCCTGCCAGTCCCCCAGTCCTGGGTCGTTACCCATGGTGCCTCTGGGCCAGGGTGAGCAGCTGATTTGTTTATCAGAGCTGAAGCCTGAACGCTGTCATGTGACTGCAGCTTCACTGCCCGTCCTGAAGGGGGCGCCACCGTCACCATGTCTGAGCTTCTCCTCTCAGCCTTTGGCATGGGTCAGTGAAGGAGGTGCCTGGACTGTTGGTGGAGACATCACCTCCCTCTGCTCTTCCTCAGACTCCATCACCATCAGCCTGTCTCTCCGTTTTCATGGCGTCACCATCACCGTGAGGGACTTCACCTTCTACGACTGCACCGCTGTGAAGCACTTGTCTGGGAGTACACCGTAAGTTCACACCTGTCAACCGCTGGTCGAGATTCTGAGGGAAGACCAGCAGGGGGCGCTTTCTACTATCTGTCTGTCTAACTCTCTCTCTTCTCTCTTTCTCTCCCCTCCTGCTCTCTTTCTGCTTACAGTTGCCGTGGTTGCGTTCTGAGCCGATGGGGGTGTAACTGGTGTCTCCAACAACACGTGTGTACCCACGCGTCCAGCTGCGAGGACGGTGTGATCATCTACAACCAACACGTAGGTGACGGTTCCTCTGTTCCCGCCTGCCTCACCCTTCTCGTCATATTTGAGTTATTGGTTTATGTCCCATCTGCCTCCATCACCCTTCCCTCCCCAGTTTAAACTTCCCACCTCAGCTCCCCCCACAACCAAAGCTATCACTCCAAAACCCATTACCATGGTAACAGCCACCCTGCCAACCACTACCCTGACAACGAGCAGTCTGATGACGAGTGCCTTGCCCGTCACCGTGGCAGCCACTGAGGGCCCAACCACACCCTCCCTGAAGACCTTCAGCCTCCAGGAAGCCAGCAGGCCCCCGAGCCTCGAGGTCACCACGGCCCCCCCCCCGTCTGGTGGGACCGGGGGCCTGTCTGTTGTCAGAAGAGGCACAGAGGCCTCGCCGGCAGGCCCTTCGTCTGGCCCTGGCGCCGTGGATGTCACTGAGGGCCTGGAGCCCACCAGGCCTCTGGGCGCTCCTCCCCCTGATCCGGCCTCCCCAGCCTTGGAGCTGGTCACAGCCTGGACCACCAGCACCCCCCACGGAGCTAAAGAAGCCTTAAGCCTGGAGACCCGCACCTCACCGGCAGATGCTTCGCCCTTAACCACGCCCTTTTCCGTGGTTGAAGCTGTTGACTCTGAGCCTTTGTTGGACCTGGCCACGCCTCCCAGTCCAGGACCAGGGCAGCACTCCCAGACGGAGGCGGGAAGACAGGACCCCGACCCTCAGGTGCCCCTCTGGACTCCAGAAGACGTGGATGTTGTGGCTCCGCAGCCTGGAAACGACACGGCCACATTCTCAGCTGCCACCGTGCTGTCAGGTGATGGTGAGATCGACCACGCCCCCCAGTCTAACCCTCACGTACTGGATCCAGACCTGGACTACCAGTATGATCCAGCTGATGGCTTCCTCCCGGTGAGTCCAGCCTCCATCTGCTCCCTGTGTCCCCCTCCGCTCCCTCACACCCCCTCTTGTCCTCCCCTCCCCGCTTGGCGTTTGTGTTTCTGTCATGAGCTTTTCTGTTTCCTCTTTTATTTGCCATCAAACTAAACTAACCGTGGGTTCTGCCTGGTTTTGTTCTGGTTGTGGTTTGGGGGGTCAGAGGGTCAGAGTTGTAGACCCATCCAGAGGTGCTGCAAAGACCAGACAGCTGCAGATGCTGTTCTCTGAGCATTAGCTTAGCATCAGGATGGCTCTGAACTCCCCCAGAGGACAGTCTTCATCTTCAGGTGGAGAAGCTCCTCCTGGGCCTGCCCCGGAGCTGCTACATCAGGGGGATGAGTTAGCAGGAGGACCGGGCTTCTCCCGCGCCCCCTCGTTCCCGCTGTGCCCTTCTGATGCCATGACCTTCATGACCTCAACAGAAGCTGGAAACTGTTCAGGACAGCAGAGAATGTTTCTTCTCACTTCCAGTTTGCTCCTCAGCTTCTAGTGTGAGTCCCTGACTCCCATCTCACCTGCCGAGAGTACGAGGGGTCCATAGGGACCTGGGCTGGAGAAGGGATCCTTAGTGATGAACGTCCAGGAGCTGTTCTGACTGACCCAGGTTCAGCTGCTGTCAGCCACAACCAGACCTGAGGGGCTCCTTTATGTTGTTCCACATGAAGCAGTCCTGCTCTTAAGACCAGTCAGACCAGTAGAACCTGAGTGTGGACCAGCAGGAGGCCGACAAAGCTAGAACAGCAGCCAGAGTTCTGTCCTCCTGTTGAGGCAGAGTCAGACGTGAAGCAGGTTTGGGTCTGAGATTCCTTCATCAACTCCAAATTAAGATTTGAGTGTCAAAATCACCAAGATATATAAACAAGGATTTTTTATGTTGAAAATGTTAATTTGATGATTGAAAGTTACTTTTTGAGGTTGATGAAGCCACCCTGAGTGTATTCATAGCAACTGTGAATTTTTCAGCATGTAAATATAGAACTATATCATCTGCATACATGCAGCTGTGGGAGCTCATTCATTGACTCAGTGGTTCTAACACGGACCCCTGAGGACCCCCACAGAATACGTTTAGAACTCGAACACTGGGTCAGGGTTGGGTATGAAGATGAAGATATCCAAGAGAGAACTTCAGGAGAATATTTCAACTGAGAAAGTCTGTAAAGGAGGATAAGACGGATAACTGTATCTCCTGCTTTAGTCCAGAATCTTTTCCACAAACTTCCTTTGGATCTAGTGCTAATCCTTTCATGGAATTACTCTTCTCATGGAGTCATCATTTATCATCATCTTTGTCTTCAGTGGAAACATTGACCCTTGAACCTGTGATGGTTGGATGGATGATGATCTGAGAGTTCATTCGGTTTAAGGTTTGGTGATTGTTTCTGGGGTATCTGTCAAGATGAGATTTATCTGCTGGGTTTTATAATCCTTGTTGGTGCTTAACTGATCAAAATGAGATTTAAAAGAACTTTCAGTACTTTTTTCCTCTTTAATTTCATCACAATTTAAAGCTGCCATGTTCTGCTCCTTTTCTGAGTTACCCTGCTTCCTTGAGGTCTAATTGAAACTTTAGTAATGTTCTTTGGTCTGAAACCTGAAGGTTTGAGCTCAGTCAGACTCTAAAGACACCAGTTTACAGCCCAGCTCAGAACGGCTTTGATGGCTTTACTGCTGAATGCTAATGAGGTACTGTGAATGATTTTTTGTTGCTCTTTTAGAATCAGAGAGTGTCAGAGAATAAAGGTTTTAAAAAGCCATGATGAAGAACAACATTTGAGGCCATTTGAGGTTTTTAATCGTTGATGTACATCACCAGTAGGGTGACCAAGTGGTAACCACCTGGGACGCCCCTGTTGCTTGGTGGCGGGTGGGGCTGGAGGAGGAGTTAGGGGCGGGCGTGACCTTTGACCTCAGTCTATTCAGCATGAGCACAAGTTGTCCCTGAAGGGACACTCATTGTGTGTGTGTGTGTGTGTGTGTGTGTGTGTGTGTGTGTGTGTGTGTGTGTGTGTGTGTGTGTGTGTGTGTGTGTGTGCACGTGTGCACGTGTGCACGCGCGTCTTAATAGGGGGATGAGGGCTCATATGTCAGTTGGGGATCTTCAGCATGTCCTTGTGTGGAGAAGGTTCAGGGTTCATCTCTGCTTCCTGTTGGAGTGGAGAGAAAGATCACCTTACTGGCCCAAAACCTGCACTTGTACCAGGTAGAACACACACACACTCAAACACACACCCACACCCAGCCAGCTTTGTCAACACATGGTGTGTGTCCTTAGGATGTGGAGCTGGACTACGAGTGTGTTCTGGTCATCGAGGGACACACAGTGGTGGTAGACGCCTTCGTAGAGAATGATGACAGGAATCCATCCAGCTTTGACATCACCTGTCAACTGCACAAGGTGTGATTACAGCATTACAGCTCACCAAAGGCACAATACACAGACACGAGTGTTCGTCACAGTCAGGACTGTTCACCACAAGACAGTGTTCACTACAAACACCACAGAGAGGAGTGTTCACTACAGAAGTCCTCTTATATGTAATGATGAGTAAATGCTTTCTTTTTGTCTGACCCTTGACCTCGGACCTTTTGATGGTTGTTCAGTATGTCTATTCTGGTGCGGGGAGTGAGTACAATGCCATGGTATACGTCAAGAGGAGAAACACTTTCCACCTGGACAGTTCTCCAGACCTGTTTGGTAAGTTGATGACTTTCAGACATCAGTTGTTTGTGTTTTTCTGACAGTTGTAATGTTGTGTGACCTCCTTTGATGTGATGTTTGACCTGCTTTGATGTTTTGTGACCTGCTTTAGTGTGTGATGTGTTGTGATATTGTGTGACCTGCTTTGATGTGGTGTTGTGTGACCTGCTTTGATGTGATGTTGTGGGACCTGCTTTGATGTTGTATGACTTGCTTTGATGTGATGTTGTGTGACCTGCATTGATGTGGTGTTGTGTGACCTGCTTTGATGTGATGTTGTGTGACCTGCTTTGATGTGATGTTGTGGGACCTGCTTTGATGTGATGTTGTGGGACCTGCTTTGATGTGGTGTTGTGTGACCTGCTTTGATGTTGTATGACCTGCTTTGATGTTGTATGACTTGCTTTGATGTGATGTTGTGTGACCTGCATTGATGTGGTGTTGTGTGACCTGCTTTGATGTGATGTTGTGGGACCTGCTTTGATGTGATGTGGGACCTGCTTTGATGTGGTGTTGTGTGACGTGTTTTGATGTTGTGTGACCTGCTTTGATGTGATGTTGTGTGACCTGCTGTGATGCTCTTCCATCTCACTGTCTTCCAGTTACGCTGTATAACTGCTCCGTGGGTCGCTCTGACTGTAGTCGGTGTCACACAGCTGACCACAAGTACGGCTGTGTGTGGTGTGGTGGTGCTCAGGCCAGATGTTTGTACTCCCAGGCGTGTGGTGAACCAGTGCAACACACTTGCCCCGCCCCCGTCATCCACGCTGTGAGTCTACCTCCACAGTCATACATGTGACCACGCCCACAGGTTTCAGCACTTCCTGCTCCCCTCAGATTGAACCGCTGTCGGGCCTGTTGGAGGGAGGAACCATGGTGACCATATCCGGCTCCAACCTGGGCCAGAAGGTCGAGGACATCGCCCGGTCGGTGGCGGTGGCCGGGGTTCCGTGCGCGGTGATCCCTGATCTCTACGAGATCTCGTCCAGGATCGTGTGCAGGACCGGAGCAGCGGGGGGCGAGAGGTCAGGGAAGGTGTCCGTGAAAGTGAGCGGAGGAGAGCTGGGCTTGTCCGCCGACACCTTTGCCTACCAGGTTTGTTCACGTGCGCCGGACCCTCCACCCCCGGGGAGAGGCCGAGGTCGCTTGATGGCTCTCTGCCTCTCAGGACCCGTTTGTGATGTCGGTCTCCCCCGACCGTGGACCGAAGGCCGGAGGGACGCTTCTGACCATCGGCGGAAGAAACCTGCTGACAGGACGGCCGTCTGACATCAGTGTCACTGTGGGCGGAGTCTCCTGTCACACGTAAGGCTCCTGTCCATTGCTGTCAGCTGTTCCCATCTCGACGTTGACCTCCACCTTGACCATGACCTCCTGCCCCCAGGCTGCAGGTGCACGGCGCCGGTGCTCTCCAGTGTGTGACAGGAAGCAGCAACCACACGGGTCAGTACGGCATCACCCTCCACTACAGCGGCGCTCAGCGACACCTGCACACCTCCGCCTACAGATACACTCACAACCCCAACATCACCTGGGCCACGCCCACCAGGAGCTTCCTCCGGTGAGCACCTCGCTCACATCTGGAAATACAGATGTGGTGTCTGGAGGGGTCGGGGGGGACCTCACCACTGGTGTTGGTGCTTCTTGAACAACGTGTGTTCGTAGTGGTGGGCGGCTCATCTACGTGTCTGGACACAACCTGGATGTGGTTCAGGAGCCGCGGATGCTGGTGACCATCTCCTCCTTCCATCTGGTCAACCAGAGGAGGACCAGGAGGACCAGGACCAGCCGGAGGAGCAGGATGGTTCCTGACCACTCACACTGTCCTGAAAACCTGCACTGCTCCGAGAGAGAGGTGTGTGCGTGTGTGTGTGAGAGTGTGTGTGTTAGAGAGAGCTCTCTGTTCTACTCCCTGTTTGCATCTGTGTGTTAGTGTTCAAGTGTGTTATTGTTAGTGTGTGTTTGTGTGCTAGTGTGTGAGAGCCCCCACAGCCCCTCCCCATCATGACTCTCTTTGACCACGCCCCCGTCCCTCAATGCTCCTTTCCTAGTTCTCGGAGCGCTGTGACGTGAACTCCTCCTCTCTGATGCTGTGCCGCTCCCCTTCGGTGGACTCTGCTGGCATGGGTTCAAAGGTCACTGTTGAGTTTCTTCTGGACAACCTTCGATTTGACTTCAGCAGTCTGAGTCCTCAGCGCTTCACCTACGAGCCTGACCCCCACCTGAGGCCCCTGAACCAGCAGGACCCTCTGAAGGCCTACCGCTACAACCCTGGGAGCTTCATCCAGCTCGAGGTCAGAGGACACAGCGCACTCGCCATGACACTAGCACAGTCCACGGTCGGCACAATGCTACCACGGTGGTCGCCATGACACCGCCGTAACCCTAACCCTACCCTGACCTAACCCTAACCCTAACCTGACCTAACCTAACCCTGACCTAACCCTAACCCTGAGTGATGACAGGTCAATGTGAGCATCCCCCCAGCCACAGTGCGCTAACCCTGTGGGGCCGCAGATGGTTACTGGGTTGGCCCAACTGGTCCTACTGGGCCAGTGACACTAAGCCAGGTTTGTGTGCCA
Source organism: Lagocephalus sceleratus (assembly GCA_911728415.1). NCBI lineage: Eukaryota > Metazoa > Chordata > Actinopteri > Tetraodontiformes > Tetraodontidae > Lagocephalus > Lagocephalus sceleratus. The sequence goes on from CAJVRN010000141.1 coordinate 136,863, forward strand.
TCAGGGAGAGAACCTGGACCTGGCCATCACCAAGGAGGAGGTGGTGGTTCTGATTGGGGAGGGAGTGTGTGCTGTGAAGACTCTGACCAGAAACCACTTGTACTGCGAGCCCCCCCCCCAGCAGCCGCCTCCGGCAGCAAATGGAAGGAGACGCGAGGGCCTGGACAGCCTGCCCGAGTTCACCGTGAGCGCCCGCCTCCCCCGACCTTCACTTGACCTTGAGCTGCTTGACCACTGCGGCCTCTGTCTTCAGGTCCAGATGGGCAACCTGAACTTCTCCTTGGGTAAGGTCCAGTACGACAACCTGGGCCTGTCCACCTTCCCCCTCGAAGCTCAGATTGGAGTCGGAGTAGGAGCGTCAATCGTGGCCCTCATCGTCCTCATCATCGTGCTCATATACAGGTCAGTTCTCCGAGGACCTTCATGTGATCAGGACGGTCTGGAAGAGCTTCACCCTCATCTGCCTGCTGTTCACAGGAGCCTCAGTGGTTCGTCTGTGTTCTCTAGTTTAGATGAACCAGCAGCGTTCTATCTTCGTCCAGACTTTTATATCACCTTTGTCACCCCAGACTTCCTGTCTGTGTCCTACAGGAGGAAGAGTAAACAGGCCATGAGAGACTACAAGAAGGTCCAGATCCAACTGGAGAACCTGGAGACCAGTGTCAGAGATCGCTGCAAGAAGGAGTTCACAGGTGAAAGATAAAGACCATTCCTCACACCCTTTGGTCTGAGCTCCAACCTGAAGGAGATGTTCTCCAGCCAGGCCTCCGCTGTCCTTTCAACTTGATCTAGTTCCTTTGTTACCACCTGATCAGCACACTGACCCCCCTCTGTATGTATGGTAATGAACTCTGACCTTTGACCCCTCCCACTCAGACCTGATGACAGAGATGATGGACATGTCCAGCGACCTGGTGGGCTCCGGAATCCCCTTCCTGGACTACCGGATGTATGCCGAGCGGATCTTCTTCCCGGGCCACCGGGAGTCTCCGTTGAGGCGCGACCTGGACGTGCAGGAGAGTCGGCGGCAGACGGTGGAGCAGGGCCTGGTGCAGCTGTCCCACCTGCTGAACAGCAAACTCTTCCTCACCAAGGTGCTCCTGGTCGTCATGGCGACGGGGTAACCAGGCAGGTGGTAACAGTGTTGTCCTTCCTCAGTTCATCCACACCCTGGAGAGCCAGCGGACCTTCTCCCCCAGGGACCGGGCCTACGTGGCGTCTCTGCTGACGGTGGCGCTGCACGGCAAGCTGGAGTACTTCACGGACATCCTGAAGACGCTGCTCAACGACCTGGTGGAGCAGAACGTGGCCAAGAACCCCAAACTGATGCTGCGGCGGTGAGCTGGCCGCCGGGAGCTGAGGCTCCAGCTGAGTTCACACGTCTGCACTCATGACCTTTGTCCTTGGTCTTCAGGACGGAGACCGTGGTGGAGAAACTCCTGACCAACTGGATGTCCATCTGCCTCTACGCTTTCCTCAGGGTCAGTGAACGCGTCACCATCGTTTGGCAGCTTTCCCATTTGGGACGTTCTGGATGTCCTGGATGTTCTTGTCTGGATGTCCTGGATCAGGGGTGGGGAACCTTTTTCATATCGAGGGCCATTTCGATTTTTATAAAGTCCTCTGAGGGCCATACTACAGTATTATGAACACATACCTAGGGATGCAAAAAAAAGATGAAAAAAAAGTCTATAACCACTGTGTTACTAAGTCTCATGATTGCTGCATTTGAATTTGAATTATTTATTTAGCACACATGCATATAAAATCACCAAAAAAATAGAATAAAATGACAAACAAGTAAAATATGTTTACATGATCATAAAAAACTATAAAAAAAGAGATGCAGTACCCGTAAGGGCCTGTTTGAGGCCTCTCCTCACAAAAACTGCAATACAACAAGATAATCAAGAAAATAAATGAAAAGAAAGAAAGATAAAGACAATAATAACAACAATAAAGACAATAATAATAACAATAATTGCTGCATTTCTACACTTAATGCGATGGTTGGAACTGCTACTCTTTGTCCATTTCTCCTGGAATACACGGCATTCTGCATACACTTTCCTTTTCTTGACAGTCGCTACGATGCATCAATTTTTTCATCCGTGTCAATCAGTCCGGCCCACTACGTACATCACATGCTGCGTTCACTGACCCTGACGTTGACTCGGACATAACACAACCGTCTGTTTATCTCAGAAAACGAATGCCTGCCGATACGTTTTTCCTGCTTTTTTTTTATTCATTCATACTACAGTGGGACCTCTACTTACGTTAAATTAATTGGTTCCGGAAGTTGTTTCGTAACCTGAGAATTACGTAAGTAGAGACGTCCCTCCTAGCCAATGGGATGACAGGCCGTTGCTAGGCGACAGCCAATGGCAGAGCAGCTACAAGCAGGTTTACGTTCGCTAAACTCTGCGAGTAGCAGCGGTAGCGTATTTTTGCCTTTTGTATCCTGAAATTTCTTTCGTAAGGAAATATTTTCCCGTTGAGACGTATCGTAACCTCAAATCTCCGCATGTAGAGACGTTCCTAAGTAGAGGTCCCACTCTACAAGTGCACATATAAAATATAAAAATCTTATTGCGTTGTGGGCCACTCGGAGGCCGGGGGTTCCCCACCCCTGTCCTGAATGTTCTTGTTCTGGATGTTCTGGACGTTCTGGATGCCTCCTGACCTCCAGTGGTTCACATGCTGAACAAGCAGTGTCCTGCAGGCATCCACTCCTATGTCCTCTCTGTCCCTGTGAAACTGCTCTTCAGCCCACTAATACCTGGGAGTGTGTGTGTGTGTGTGTGTGTGTTTGCAGGACTCTGCAGGGGAGTCGCTCTACATGCTCTTCAGGGCCATCAAGCATCAGGTGGACAAAGGCCCCATGGACGCCGTGACGGGGAAGGCCAAGTACACCCTGAACGACAACCGTCTGCTGCGGGAGGACGTGGAGTACAAGGCTGTGGTGAGGAGCGCTCCTCGGTTCTGCTGCTTCTGCTGTGAGGAGCCTCCTCTGAGGCTCCGCTTTGGGCCTGCAGACGCTGAACGTGCTGGTGCAGGGTCCGGGCCTCAGCGAGAACCAGCCGGTGCCCACCAAGGTTCTGGACTGTGACACCATCACGCAGGTGAAGGAGAAGCTTCTGGACCAGGTCTACAAGAGCACGTCCTTCTCCCACCGGCCCCACGGCGACACGCTGGACCTGGGTGAGACCTCGTCCTCACCCTGTTTGACCTTGACCCCAGCGAGGTCTGACTCTGCCTCTGCCTCAGAGTGGAGGTCCGGCCTGGCGGGGCACCTCATCCTGTCAGACGAGGACTTGACCTCGGTGGTCCAGGGCAGCTGGAAGAGGCTCAACACGCTGCAGCACTACAAGGTCTGCCCCCCCCACGGGCCAACCGCTGCCATTAGCCAGGCTAACTGAGCTTTGTGTCCTCAGGTCCCCGAGGGAGCGACAGTCGCACTAGTCGCTCGTCACACCAAACACATTCACCATGACAACCACGACTACATGGCAGGAGAGAGTGAGTACAGACCCCCGAACAAGATGAATAAATGCATTTGAACAGTAAACATTGTTTTACTGCAGCTTTGAATGTGAGCGTGTGTGTGTGTGTGTGTGTGTGTAAGTACTGCGAGTGTGTGTGTGAGTACAGCGAGTGTGTGTGTGTGAGTACAGCGAGTGTGCTGTACGTGTGCAGGGCGCCATCTACAGGTCAACATTGGGGGTCCTGAACACTTTGCTCCTGTTTATTCTGGATTTGAGATTCAAGTCGTCGATTAATTATCTGATTATTTCCCTGTAATTTCTTTGATCAATCCCAAAGTTGGGTTGTGATGATGTCTGAAAGAGCCCGTCCATCATTGGATGACGGGTTATGCTGACACGAACTTTTCCATCGACATGTTTCATAAAGGTGACGTAACCATAAAACCCTGCTGTGTGTGTTCTCATCGATCATCGATCAAGCTGGTTTATTTCAGCTGTTCCACTGCAGCCTCCTTTAACAGACGCACAAATGTGTCTGTGTGTGAGTGTACACTCACTGTTGTGATGTGTCTGTGTGTGAGTGTACACTCACTGTTGTGATGTGTCTGTGTGTACGTGTACACTCACTGTTGTGTGTGCCTGTGTGTACTTAACACTGTTGTGATGTGCCTGTGTGAGTGTACACTCACTGTTGTGATGTGTCTGTGTGTACGTGTGCACTCACTGTTGTGATGTGTCTGTGTGTACGTGTACACTCACTGTTGTGATGTGCCTGTGTGAGTGTACACTCACTGTTGTGATGTGTCTGTGTGTACGTGTGCACTCACTGTTGTGATGTGTCTGTGTGTACGTGTACACTCACTGTTGTGATGTGTCTGTGTGTGCGTGTACACTCACTGTTGTGATGTGTCTGTGTGTACGTGTGCACTCACTGTTGTGATGTGTCTGTGTGTACGTGTACACTCACTGTTGTGATGTGTCTGTGTGTGCGTGTACACTCACTGTTGTGATGTGTCTGTGTGTACATGTACACTCACTGTTGTGATGTGTCTGTGTGTACGTGTACACTCACTGTTGTGATGTGTCTGTGTGTACGTGTACACTCACTGTTGTGATGTGTCTGTGTGTGCGTGTACACTCACTGTTGTGATGTGTCTGTGTGTGCGTGTACACTCACTGTTGTGATGTGTCTGTGTGTACGTGTACACTCACTGTTGTGATGTGTCTGTGTGTATGTGTACACTCACTGTTGTGATGTGTCTGTGTGTACGTGTACACTCACTGTTGTGATGTGTCTGTGTGTGTGTGTACACTCACTGTTGTGATGTGTCTGTGTGTGAGTGTACACTCACTGTTGTGATGTGTCTGTGTGTATGTGTACACTCACTGTTGTGATGTGTCTGTGTGTATGTGTACACTCACTGTTGTGATGTGCCTGTGTGTGTACACTACTGTTGTGATGTGTCTGTGTGTACGTGTACACTCACTGTTGTGATGTGTCTGTGTGTGTGTACACTCACTGTTGTGATGTGTCTGTGTGTACGTGTACACTCACTGTTGTGATGTGTCTGTGTGTGCGTGTACACTCACTGTTGTGATGTGTCTGTGTGTACGTGTACACTCACTGTTGTGATGTGTCTGTGTGTACGTGTACACTCACTGTTGTGATGTGTCTGTGTGTGCGTGTACACTCACTGTTGTGATGTGTCTGTGTGTACATGTACACTCACTGTTGTGATGTGTCTGTGTGTACGTGTACACTCACTGTTGTGATGTGTCTGTGTGTACGTGTACACTCACTGTTGTGATGTGTCTGTGTGTGCGTGTACACTCACTGTTGTGATGTGTCTGTGTGTGCGTGTACACTCACTGTTGTGATGTGTCTGTGTGTGCGTGTACACTCACTGTTGTGATGTGTCTGTGTGTATGTGTACACTCACTGTTGTGATGTGTCTGTGTGTATGTGTACACTCACTGTTGTGATGTGTCTGTGTGTGAGTGTACACTCACTGTTGTGATGTGTCTGTGTGTATGTGTACACTCACTGTTGTGATGTGTCTGTGTGTGAGTGTACACTCACTGTTGTGATGTGTCTGTGTGTGCGTGTACACTCACTGTTGTGATGTGTCTGTGTGTATGTGTACACTCACTGTTGTGATGTGTCTGTGTGTATGTGTACACTCACTGTTGTGATGTGTCTGTGTGTGAGTGTACACTCACTGTTGTGATGTGTCTGTGTGTATGTGTACACTCACTGTTGTGATGTGTCTGTGTGTGAGTGTACACTCACTGTTGTGATGTGTCTGTGTGTGCGTGTACACTCACTGTTGTGATGTGTCTGTGTGTGAGTGTACACTCACTGTTGTGATGTGTCTGTGTGTATGTGTACACTCACTGTTGTGATGCTGGTTGCACACACGCAGACTTTCACATCTTGACTTCCCTTTCCTGACAGCTGAAATGTCCTGCCCTCTGCCCTCGGCCCTCGGCCCTGTGTGTGTTAAAAGTGTGTGAATGTTGCCCGTGCAGAGACGCCCATGCTGGAGGACGCGGATGAGGGCGGGGTCAGGCTGTGGCATCTGGTTAAAGCCAGCGAGGAGCCGGAGCTGCCGAAGCATCGGCGAGGCAGCCTGAGGGAGCGCGAGCGGGCCAAGGCCATCCCTGAGATCTACCTGACCCGCCTGCTCTCCATGAAGGTGGGTTCAGGATGACCTCTGACCCCCCCGCTGCTGCAGATCTGCGGGGCTGAAGCGGCGCTGCTTGCGTCTTTCAGGGAACGCTGCAGAAGTTCGTGGACGACCTGTTCACCGTCATCCTCAGCACCAGCCGCCCGGTCCCGCTGGCCGTCAAGTACTTCTTTGACTTGCTGGACGAGCAGGCGGGACAACACGGCATCTGTGACCCCGAGACCATCCACATCTGGAAGACCAACAGGTAGGTGAGCGAGGTCACATGACGTGCTGATGGGGCCGTGCTCCAACGCTCTCCTGTCCTCAGCCTGCCGCTGCGCTTCTGGATCAACATCATCAAGAACCCTCAGTTCATCTTCGACGTCCAGGCTTCCGACCACGTGGACGCCGTGCTCTCCGTCATCGCCCAGACCTTCATGGACTCCTGCACCATCGCTGAGCACAAGCTTGGCCGGGTGAGTCCCGGAACCCGTTTCCTGGTTCGAGTGGCCATCAGCGCCTGATTGGTCAGGGCCTGGATGTTCACGGCCTGTTGTGTCGTCAGGATTCTCCCATCAACAAGCTGCTGTACGCCAGAGACATCCCTCGCTACAAACAGATGGTGGAGAGGTGCGTTGGCCCGAGCAGCTGAACAGAACAGAACAGAACAGAACTCCACAAGGGTCCCAGTTTGAGGTGGTCTCTGGTAGTAGAGCCCCACAAAGGGTGAAGCCCTGTTGAGCTTCTCATACCTAACCTAGACTCAAGGTGGACTGCAGAGGTCAAGGTCATCAGCCGTACTGCTGCTTGTAGTCACATGTGGCCTGATGTTTCCTGCAGGTACTACGCTGATATCAGACAGACGGTGTCAGCCAGCGACCAGGAGATGAACTCTGCCCTGGCCGAACTGTCCAGGGTGAGCTCACACGTTGGCTCTGTTGGTCTGCTCAGACCATGAGGACACTCACCCTAACACCATCCATGTTTCAGAACTACTCAGGAGAGCTCAACTACCTAGTGGCGCTGCACGAGTTGTACAAGTACATCAACAAATACTATGACCAGGTGAGTTCCATATAAGGGTCTCACAGACCATCACAGACCCTCACAGATCATCACTGACCATCATAGACCCTCAAAGACCAACACAGACCCTCATACACCATCACAGGCCAACACAGACCCTCACAGACCATCAAAGACCCTCACAGACCCTCAAAGACCCTCACAGACCCTCACAGACCCTCAAAGACCATCACAGACCCTCACAGACCATCACAGACCCCAACCCCAACCCCTAAAAACATAGATGTGCTGGTGGTCTGACCCTGGAGGTCTTCCTGGGAGCAGCGGTAGTCCATCCTTAGACCTCAAGGCCATTTGAGCTCGTATCAGATTTTCAGTTGAGGGTGCGTCTCTGTCTGCATCAGATCATCACGGCGTTGGAGGAGGACAGCACGGCCCAGAAGATGCAGCTGGGCTATCGGTTGCAGCAGATCGCCGCCGCCGTGGAGAACAAAGTCACCGACCTGTGATGGAGTGAACAGGACTGCTGAGAGCAGGCCGGGGTTGGGCGTCTCCTGACCTTCACTCGTCTTCATGGACCACAGGACCGAGCTGATGGGCAGACTGGAGACCGTGAGGAGGAGGAGGAAGAGGAGCTCACGCCTCACGTTATTCAAGGCTGTGCTACAGTCTGACTCCCGTCACAACCTCAGTACGATTGACATTCCACCAACTCTAGGCTTCCGACAGCTCATCGTCACGTCTACAAAGTCAGTTTATCTGGAAAGAGAAATTAGTGAGCTGGATTATTGATTATTTAGAGGTACGAGGAAACGTCACTGACAAATGTTTCACTGTGTTCTTTGTGTTACTGAGCGCTTTTATTCTGGAGGTCTTCATCATTCCAGCAGCTTCCTGTCAGGACACGCAGCAGGCGGCGCGGCCCTGACGTCACTTCCTGTCGGGCTGCCGTCGTGCAGGTCACGTGCCTATGGGCTTCGACGGAAGCAGGACATTTTAATCTCTTAATGTTTCAGGATGTGTCACGTTAGGCTGTAAGAGGAGTAGAGCAGGCTCTGCGAGGAGCGCCTGAGCTAGACTGATAATTAACCGTGAACGCGTCTGCTCACGTAGCAAATAAAAGCTTTTTCAAACCCCCTCGTCCGTGTGTGAACGAGCTGCGGCCGCGCGCTCGCGCGCCCCCGTCAGTCCACGGGCACGCGCCCCAGCATGAGCTAGCGGCAGCAGCGTCCCAGTGCCGGTCCCAGACCTCCCAGCAGCGTCCCAGTGCTCCAGTGCTGGTCCCAGCGGCGTCCCCCAGCAGGTGTGTGCAGCTCAGCCCCGCACGAGCGACCAGGTACGGACGGCCCGACGCGGCCCGACCCGCCGGGATTAACCCGAGCCTCAGCTGCTAGCCGCCTTAGCCAAGGGCGAGGGTCCTCGGTCCCGTGACCCGGCCCGGCCCGGTCTCAAGCGCTGTGGTTGTTGGCAGGATGGATCCCCCCGCGGAGGCCGGCCCAGGCCGCCAGGAGGTCAACCCGCAGTTCCTGCAGCAGCTCCGGGAGCTGGACATCCCCGAGGAGGCGGCCAGGCAGGTGAGCACATCTGGAGCTGCACACGGGTGACGTCCGCAGCTGGACAGATGTGAGCAGCTGGACAGATGTGATGTCCGCAGCTGGACAGATGTGATGTCCGCAGCTGGACAGATGTGAGCAGCTGGACTGATGTGATGTCCGCAGCTGGACTGATGTGAGCAGCTGGACTGATGTGAGCAGCTGCTGGACAGATGTGACGTCCGCAGCTGGACAGATGTGAGCAGCTGGACAGATGTGAGCAGCTGGACTGATGTGATGTCCGCAGCTGGACTGATGTGAGCAGCTGGACTGATGTGAGCAGCTGCTAGACAGATGTGACGTCCGCAGCTGGACTGATGTGAGCAGCTGGACAGAGGTGATGTCAGCAGCAAATGTGACGTCAGCAGCTGGACAGATGTGAACAGCTGGACAGAGGTGATGTCAGCAGCAAATGTGACGTCAGCAGCTGGACAGATGTGAGCAGCTGGACAGGTGATGTCAGCAGCAAATGTGACGTCAGCAGCTGGACAGATGTGAACAGCTGGACAGAGGTGATGTCAGCAGCAAATGTGACGTCAGCAGCTGGACAGATGTGAACAGCTGGACAGAGGTGATGTCAGCAGCAAATGTGACGTCAGCAGCTGGACAGATGTGAACAGCTGGACAGAGGTGATGTGAGCAGCAAATGTGACGTCAGCAGCTGGACAGATGTGAGCAGCTGGCTCAGTTCCCAGGCACCAACACCCAGCTGGTCTTCACATAGGACCCTCCACACACACTTTGGATGTTCGCCTGTCAACGTCAGTTGAGACAGAACTTCAGTGAGCACCAAACTGTCCTGAACGCCCGTTTGGTACTTCCTCCCTCCTGTGACGTAACAGTTGGGTAACTCCTCCCACAACCACAGCTACCCATGTAAAGACCTGAGAGGTGGGCGTGGCAGAGTGTCTGTGGGTGGAGCTACGCATAAGCTGGTGTGTTTCGAGTCGACTGCTCAAATCTTCAGTTTTTGGATGAAAGAACGTTACTAAGAAGCAGGTTGACTCAGAAAGGGAGCAGACTAGGTCGCCTTTCAAGATGGACTGACTCATCTGCTTCCCAGAAGGTCCTAGTTTATTCATTTATGTGATGTAGTGTGGGACTGACATCAGATCAGTCAAAAGCCAGTGTGGTTGTGTGATTACTCATCTGGTCATGTATTTGTCTGCTACCAGGCACTGCTGTACACCAGGAACGTGTCAGCCGAGGAGGCAGCCATGTACTACTTCAACAAACTGGAGAACGAGGTGCCCATAAGCTAGCCTTTGTGTCCACAGGTACACGTTGAAATGGTACACTTGGTGGAGTTTGTCCAAAACCAAATCTCAAATCTCTGCTTTGAACTCTCAGGAGGAAGGGGATGAAGAACTTGCCTTCAAGATGGTGTTTGTGGTGAACATGGATCTGGCCATGGGGGTGGGGAAGGTGAGTCTCCTGTGGAGGCCACTGCGACTGTAAAGGACGTAAAGACGTGCCACATGCACGTGTGACCTGTGTTTTTGTGCAGGTTGCAGCTCAGGTGGGCCATGCTGCTGTGGGCTTGTACCAGACGCTGCAGGAGAAGAACAGCTGGAGAGAGATGGCCCGGAAGTGGGACCACAGCGGGTATGGCCTGAAATACACAGTCAAGTATTAGGAAGGCTGTCCTGCTCTGTGATGGCTGATAAAGAGCAGCTGGAGGAACATCTGGATGTCACATGTATTGGGTTTAACCGTGTTCTCCAGGGCGAAGAAGGTGGTGCTCCAGGGCACAAATGTGGCTCATTTGCTGGAGCTGGAGGCCCTGGCTATGAGCCTAAGCCTGCCCACATACCTGGTCCAGGATGCAGGCATGACCCAGGTGAGACACACCTGTGCTTTAAACCCCCCAGATGAAGGTGCTCATGAATATGGCGTTGCAGGTAGAGGCTGGCTCCCGCACTGTGCTGGCCATTATGGGCGAAGAAAACACGGTCAACAACGTGAGCGGCAGCCTGAAGCTGCTCTGAGCTGAGCCCCCGGCGGTGGGGCCCCGGGGCCCGGGGCCCGGGCTGCTCATCCACCAGAGGGCAGTGTCACCTTCACAGAGTCGGAGACCTGGCTGTATCTGAAATCACTCCCTCCATCCTTCACCCATCAAGTCAAAACATGCTTTAAATGGCGTCAGTGTCACATAATGAATACTTACCAGAATGACAGAGCTGTCTTCCTTTTTTTTTTTTTTTTTTTTAACTGATTAACAAAATATAAAAGACTTGATGTTCTACTGTACCTTTAAGAATAGCATCATGTCTTTAGTGCCAGTGTAAAGGGTTAAGGATGTTCTAGGTGCACGCTTTATGACCTAAATAGGCGACAGACATCCATCCTCGTTCACGCCACAAAATGGCGTCCTTTCCAGTTGGTTACCTGGTGAACGGGTTTGGACTCAGTAAGTGTTGATTGACGTGAAAGTTGACTCACCTGTGCGACCGCTGCTTTGTTCAAAGTTCACCTGTACGACCACCGTGTGTTTTCATGTCCAGTTTGAGCCACCGTATGAGAATGTGTGATGGTGTTCATGAGGATGCCGATCATCTGACCTCGTGGGTGCTCCAGCTTCAGCTCGTCTTAATGTTTATTTCGTGTTCATGTTATTAAAATCGTAATTTGTCCCCCACAAACGTCAATAAAGAACCTGCAGATGACGTCACGGCCTGCCGTCGTTCCTCGCGCCGGAGCAGTGAAGCATTGTGGGAAGCGGCCGCGCGCCGCCATGTTGGAGTGACGCAGCTGTTTCTCAGCCTTCGTAAAGATGGCTACTGCTGTCGATGACGACGATTAAAGGCTCCGCGCTGCGGCACAATTAGCTGTGGCGGGCCAGATGTGTAACAGGGGCAGATGTGTAACGGGGGCAGATGTGTAACGGGACCAGATGTGTAAACGGGGCAGATGTGTAACGGGACCAGATGTGTAACTGACCAGCTGTGTAACTGACCAGCTGTAACGTGGGGCAGATGTGTAACGGGACCAGATGTGTAACGGGACCAGATGTGTAACGGGGCAGATGTGTAACGGGACCAGATGTGTAACTGACCAGCTGTGTAACTGACCAGCTGTAACGGGGGCAGATGTGTAACGGGACCAGATGTGTAACGGGACCAGATGTGTAACGGGGCAGATGTGTAACGGGACCAGATGTGTAACTGACCAGCTGTGTAACTGACCAGCTGTAACGGGGGCAGATGTGTAACGGGACCAGATGTGTAACGGGACCAGATGTGTAACGGGGGCAGATGTGTAACGGGACCAGATGTGTAACTGACCAGCTGTGTAACTGACCAGCTGTAACGGGGGCAGATGTGTAACGGGACCAGATGTGTAACTGACCAGCTGTGTAACTGACCAGCTGTAACGGGGGCAGATGTGTAACTGACCAGCTGGGTAACGGGACCAGATGTGTAACTGACCAACTGTGTAACGGGGGCAGTTGTGTAACGGGACCAGATGTGTAACGGGACCAGATGTGTAACTGACCAACTGTAACGGGGCCAGATGTGTAACGGGGGCAGATGTGTAACGGGGCCAGTTGTGTAACGGGACCAGATGTGTAACTGACCAACTGTAACGGGGCCAGATGTGTAACGGGACCAGATGTGTAACGGGACCAGATGTGTAACGGGGCCAGATGTGTAACAGGGCCAGTTGTGTAACGGGGGCAGATGTGTAACTGACCAGCTGTAACGGGGGCAGATGTGTAACTGACCAGCTGTGTAACGGGGGCAGATGTGTAACGGGACCAGATGTGTAACTGACCAGCTGTGTAACTGACCAGCTGTAACGGGGGCAGATGTGTAACTGACCAGCTGTAACGGGGGCAGATGTGTAACGGGGGCAGATGTGTAACGGGGCCAGTTGTGTAACGGGGCCAGATGTGTAACTGACCAGCTGTAACGGGGCCAGATGTGTAACTGACCAGCTGTGTAACGGGGGCAGATGTGTAACGGGACCAGATGTGTAACTGACCAGCTGTGTAACTGACCAGCTGTAACGGGGCCAGATGTGTAACTGACCAGCTGTGTAACGGGGGCAGATGTGTAACGGGACCAGATGTGTAACTGACCAGCTGTGGACCAGATGTGTAACTGACCAGCTGTGTAACTGACCAGTGGGGGCAGATGTGTAACTGACCAGCTGTAACGGGGGCGATGTGTAACGGGGCCAGATGTGTAACTGACCAGCTGTAACGGGGGCAGATGTGTAACTGACCAGCTGTAACGGGGGCAGATGTGTAACTGACCAGCTGTAACGGGGCCAGATGTGTAACTGACCAGCTGTAACGGGGCCAGATGTGACGGACCAGTTGTGTAACCTGCAGAAAACGGACGTTGACGTGGACCCAAGCCCCGTCACCCATGTGACGTCGTGACGTTTCCAAACAGCCAATCACGACCCGGACGGTGACGCGGCAGAAGAGCAGCTCCCTTTAAAACCAGGACGGGGACACTGCGTCACGTCAACGCGGTCACAGCCCCGCGGAGGCGCCGGCTCCAGAGCCTTCGCGGAGACCCGGCTGGAGCCGCGGGTGCCCCTCCGGGAGCGCCGGCCGCTCGGCGCGGCCCCGGCCCGGGGTGGGGGCCCGGCCCGGGGTGGGGGCCCCCTCCGGGAGCCCGGCCCGGGGTGGGGGCCCGGCCCGGGGTGGGGGCCCCCTCCGGGAGCCCCGGCCCGGGGTGGGGAGGTGGGGTCGACCCAAGGGGCTGACCCTGCACACGATGTCCGTGGAGGGGGGCCCCAGAGACCCCGTGCCGGTGGGGCTGGTGTACGCTAACACGAGGGTCCTCCACATGCAGCGGGTCAGCTCAACGCTCCCGGAACAGTCCCACGACCTGAGTGCATCCCGCCTGGCATTAGACTTTTGCCATGGTTATTTCCCGGCACCGAAAGGGCAGGTGCTCCGGTGCTCCGGTCCCAGGCCGCGCCTCACTCCGCTCTGGTCCGTGTGCTCCGGCACACAGGCGAAGGCACAGGCGGATGTTCCGACCCCTCCGCGGAGCCGCCCCGCCCACTCCGCTGGAGCCAATCGGAACGTGACGGATGTGCTCGCGGTCCGCGCTTTTGTACGGCGTCTCCCGAATGACGTGATTGACACGCCGCCGTCCAATCAGCGGCGGGGGGCGGGGCGTCGCGCAGGGCCCGCCCACGAATGGAGCCCATGCACGGTCGCCCGGGAAACCCCGCGGCGTGGTGCGCGTCAGATTGGTGGGGAGCCGCGGTGGCCGCCGGTGAGGGGGATGGGCGAGAGGAGGCTGTAGCAGGACCCCGCAGCCGCAGCACGGAGCGCCGCTGCCGCCGCCGCCGCCGCCGCCGCATGGATGTGTCCGCCCGGGCCCGCACAGCACACTCCATGGATGGTGCCGCCGAGCGCAGCGGGGAACTGAACTTTCTGCCCGAGCGCGGGAGACGCTGAGAAGTTCGGCCCCGGCAGGAGGAGCCGCGCGGGGCGCGGGGCTCCAGGACAGCCCGAGGCCGCCTCCGAGGCCTGCTGGGCCCGCGGGCTTGGATGTGGGGACGCCCGCAAGACTTCGGCCCGGGCTCGAGTTGGGTAGGCCCGCAGGAGCTGGGCATGCGCCTTTAGGTGAGTGTTGGGGACAGACACCAGCGTGTGGCCGCTGGCTAACAGGCGCAGCGCGCTAGCCGCGACCCAGCGCCGCCCCGGCGGGCTGCTGCCCTCGCCCGGGTCTCCCACCCCGGGGCCCGCGTCCTGCCGACCCCCCGGGGCCTCTGCTCTCTGCGGGGCCGGCTGCGTCCGGAGCGCCCGGAGGTGGACCAGCTCCTCGTGTTGTTTTTGGTAGCTAGCTAGCTGGCTGCTCGGGTCGGCGTCCACATCCACGGTCACGTCGCGTTGAACAAAACCTCGAGCTCACGAAGGGCTTCGTCGTGACGCGGGGCCTCTGAAGGTGTGCGCCCGGCCGCTGTGACGCCCAGCTGGCTCCATTAGGCTCCCAGACTGGGGGAACTGGTACACTTGTGCAGCCATTATCTCGACGTGTGCACCAGATAACCTTCAGTCTAGTCCCGTTCACCCCAGTACAGCACCAGTACAGCACCAGCACCAGTACCACACCAGTACAGCACCAGTACGTACAGCACCAGCACCAGTACCACACCAGTACAGCACCAACAACAGTACCACACCAGCACCAGTACCAGTACAGCACCAACAACAGTACCACACCAGCACCAGTACTAGTACAGCACCAACAACAGTACCACACCAGTACCAGTACAGCACCAATACCACACCAACAACAGTACCACACCAGTACCAGTACAGCACCAACAACAGTACCACACCAGTACCAGTACAGCACCAGTACCACACCAGCACCAGTACACCGCACCAGTACCACACCAGTACCAGTACAACACCAACAACAGTACCACACCAGCACCAGTACCAATACAGCACCAACAACAGTACCACACCAGTACCAGTACAGCACCAACAACAGTACCACACCAGCACCAGTACCACACCAGTACCAGTACAGCACCAACAACAGTACCACACCAGTACCAGTACAGCACCAGTACCACAACAGTACCAGCACCAGCACCAGTACCAATACAGCACCAACAACAGTACCACACCAGCACCAGTACCACACCAGCACCAGTACCACACCAGCACCAGTACCAGTACAGCACCAACAACAGTACCACACCAGCACCAGTACAGCACCAACAACAGTACCACACCAGCACCAGTACAGCACCAACAACAGTACCACACCAGCACCAGTACCACACCAGCACCAGTACCAGTACAGCACCAACAACAGTACCACACCAGCACCAGTACAGCACCAACAACAGTACCACACCAGCACCAGTACCAGTACAGCACCAACAACAGTACCACACCAGCACCAGTACCAGTACAGCACCAACAACAGTACCACACCAGTACCAGTACAGCACCAGTACTACACCAACACCATTACCAGTACAGCACCAACAACAGTACCACACCAGTACCAGTACAACACCAGCACCAGTACTACACCAGTACCAGTACAGCACCACCAACAGTACAACACCAGTACCAGTACCACACCAGCACCAGTACTAGCACCAGTACCAGTACCAGTACTAGCACCAGTACCAACACATTTACCTGCACCAACACCAGTACCCATACCACTCCCAGCACCAGTACCCGTATCACTCCCAGCACCAGTACTAGCACCAGTACCAACACCAGTACCTCTGCACAGCAAGCAAGGCTGGGACTCTGTCCTAGTGAAGTTAACAGGGAATAACCACAAACAGGTGTTTTTATTTCAGCTGCACATTTTTAGTTTAAATTGGGAGAATGGTTGTAGCAGACCAGTACGAAGGAGGGGTGAGGAACCTAGCAGTGTTTACCAGGACCACCAGGCTTCAACCGTCCAGGTTCAGTCCAGGTCCAGCTGTTCTGCAGGGCCCTAGCTCCCTGACTCAGCGGGGGTTTCTTGCAGTTTGCTGGGCCGGTATCCTAGGTGGGCCAGGCTGGGAGAGGACTTTATTCCTGGTCTCTTGCGGGTGTTTGTCCCAGAGAAAGCCCCCCTCCCTCGGCTGAGCCTTTAAAGAGCTCGCAGCTCGATGTGGTCGGGGGAAGTGTGTCGAGCATGGTTGTGCTGGTTGGCTACATGCGTGATTGTCTTTGGCAGCATTCCTGACTTCGCTCAGGCGTGTGAATGTAACTGAAAGCTGGGCTGTGTTCTCTCTCTCTGCCTGTTTTTTTCTTGTGTGGGGGGTTTGTTTGGTATCTGATCTTCACCTCCCCCACTCACCAACCCCCAGCCGTGGTGGCGGCTCAGAAATGGCCGCTCTGTTTAGCTTTTTAACTATTTTTCAGCTGACGTTAGATGGCCAAGTTTGAGCTCTTGTTACGGCTGTGTTTAATCCACACGTTCCCTGGCTGCTCCCTGAGCTATGTGCTGCTGTTCCCATCTGTAGGGTCAGTTTAAACACCACTGTTGATCACATTCGATCAGGCGGAGAAAGTCAATGAAGGATCTGAGCTGCAGGGTGCCACCGTTGACAATGAATGCTGGATGTGGTGTGTGCTCCTCACACCACATCGAAGGACAACCGGCTGCTGCACACACACTGGTGAAGAGAGGCTCCTTCACGTGTGACCGTTATATCACTGTTTCTATCAAATAAGAGTGCCTCATCCCCATTTTGAACGGTCACCCTCTTCCTGTCAGAATAGGTGCAGCTATTCAGACTGTGGTTGTAAATGACTTCCTGAACTGAACATATTCCTTTTTAATGCAATAACAGACGGGTGAGTAGAGCTGGGAGTGCATGTTGTTGTACTCTGTTAGTTTCATGTCTTTTAATAGATTGTGTGGGCTGCAGATCTTCACATTTGGCCAGACAGAATCACTGGAAACACGAGCCCCCCAGCACCCCAACCCTCCTGCCACCCTGGGAAGCAGGCCGTGCTTGGCTCTACCTCTCTGTTGTTGTCCAGCTGCTGCTTCACGTGCATGCTGCCGATCTCCGTGTGTTTGTGGGTGTGATGGGGCCTGGGCCAGGAGAACCGCTCCAGAGGTCCTGATCATGTTCAGTCATGATGGACTCTGTGGCTCTCCTCATTCAGCACCATGTAGTCAGCGTAAGGCTTGAGGGAGAGCTGGATGGAAGTGATAGAACACACGTAACCATAGAAACAGCTGGGGCTGGCCTCCAGGTCAGAGCCCGCTCGTCATCGGCTGCAATGAGAAATGGTGATCTTGGACCAGGTATTCCCAGTTTTCTGTGAGCTACTGAGGCTGACCAGAGGGACCCTGCAGGGGAGTTGTGGGACAGAAGAGACCCCTCTGCTCCACAGAGGGCCTGGGGGCTGTTGTCATGTCAACATGTCATAGTCATGGGGCTGGTGCTGAAGGAGGACCCTTCCTCCATCTTTGTGTACTTCAGCTTTGATCCAAGACCGAAGCGGGCGACCAGACTTGTGGAGTTGACAGTCTGGGCTTTCTGCAGCCTGGAGCTGTGGGGTTAAAAACGAGCTGCTGGCCCGTGCCCTGTCACTGAGTCCTATTGGTGCACGGCGCTGGAGCTGCTCCAATAGGGCGCAGCCTTTCCCCCGCACCGGGGAGCCGTGCTGCCTCATGTCGGTCTGAGCTCAGGAGCAGTGCTTCATGGGAGAACGGGGGGGAGCTCTCTGTCTGTCTGACTCCCTCTCGGCTCCTCCCTGTCTGTCTGTCCCTCTGTCCGTCTGTCCCTCTGTCCGTCCGTCCTCCCCAGGCACAGATCGCCAACCTTGTCCTGTAACCTTAGCAATGCTACGCTGTAGAATGTGTGGCTTGTGGAATCATTCTCACCTTTTTCTAGTGGTTCGCCAAACTCAGAGTTGTCCTACGCATGCTATGCATTCTAATGGAAAATCTGGTGTGTGTGTGTGTATGTGTGTTGTGTGTGTGTGTGTGTGTGTGTGTGTGTGTGTGTGTGTGTGTGTGTGTGTGTGTGTCTAATCCAGCGCTCTGTACTCCACTGTGTTAGACTGGTGCAGCTTTGTGGTGCTGTGGTTGATTGCTCCTGTCTGTGAGAGCTGGAAGTGGAGCCTCCGGTGAAGCTCGTCGGCCCCACCGCCGTGCTGATTATCTAATATAGGAGAAGAGACCAAGCCACCCCACGTTAAGATCCAATCACATTGTTGCATGGGGAAGTTAAATAAATACATAAACAAGAAGTAAAAAGTGAGAGAAGAGAAAAAAGTCATCTGTGAAGCTGTCCACTATTCTCTTTTTTTGTTTTGAGTTTTAGAAGCCAGTGGAAGAAGCCATGTTAAAGAAATACAAAACAACAATATCCATATCCGTAGCTAGCCTTGCTGGTTTATTTTGAAACCTGTGCATGCCATGATTGTGTAGTTATCACATGCAGATTTAGGACACGTTATCTTTTACACTTGTTTAAGGTGGTCAATGCATCCCTGTCCACTGGGGGAGGTTTGATGATCGGCTCACAGTCTGTCCTCCTCAGTGTGATTTGAGTGTGCTTACACATGTTGTTTCATGTGTCACCCAAAAGCACTTTAGCAAGCCCCCCCCCCCCAGTAACCTGCTGCCATATGGTAATGATCCAGTACCTGAGGGAGTGTGACTCAGAGCGCGTTAGGGAATCATTTAGAACTGCAGTACAATGCCAGGAACATTTTCCATTTTCAATATATTTCAATACCACAAAGATAATATTTTTGGGTAAAAATCTTTGGTCTGAAACCTGAAGATTTGAGCTCAGTCAGACTCTAAACTCACCAGTTTACATCCCAGCTTTGACGGCTTCACCTCTGAATGCTAATGAGCTACTGTATAGCTCCGCCCACAGACACTCTGCCCCGCCCACCTCTTCTGACAAGAGGACGAGTACAGTAATGCTGTAGCTACAGGTGGTCCCGTTACACCTGTAATGCGGTAGCTGCCTTGCTTGTCAGACACCCAATGCCATGATTCCTGTGATGTTTCCTTTGATCATTCCTGTGACGTTTCCTTTGATCATTCCTGTGACGTTTCCTTTGATGATTCCTGTGACATCTCCTTTGATCATTCCTGTGACGTTTCCTTTGATTCCTGTGATGTTTCCTTTGATTCCTGTGACGTTTCCTTTGATTCCTGTGACGTTTCCTCTGATGCTTCCATTGATGATTCCTGTGACGTCTCCTTTGATTCCTGTGACGTTTCCTTTGATTCCTGTGACGTTTCCTCTGGTGCTTCCATTGATGATTCCTGTGACGTTTCCTTTGATTCCTGTGACGTTTCCTCTGGTGCTTCCATTGATGATTCCTGTGACGTTTCCTTTGATTCCTGTGACGTTTCCTCTGGTGCTTCCATTGATGATTCCTGTGACGTTTCCTTTGATTCCTGTGACGTTTCCTCTGGTGCTTCCATTGATGATTCCTGTGACGTTTCCTCTGACTGTCCCTTTGATGTATGGACTTGTGTCCTGTGTATGTTCCTGGTGCCCACTGCTACTTTTTGGTTCCAGCTCTGCCGGAGTTCTAAACGAAGCAGCGGTTGTGAAGGTGACGTAGACCAAACGGTGCAAGCCTATCCCGTGTCAGAGCTGTGGAGGCCTGTGAGAGTGATAAGAGGCTGCTTTTGTCTCCCTAGCTCCACTCTGATTGTGGAAAAGAGTAGTTTAGTTTCAAATGTGTTTGTCAGAAACAGTTTTTTTTTTCTCTAAAGCGTGCCTTTTTCTCTTGTATAAAGACCTGTGATCTGATTGAGGGCTCAAACTAACTAAAGTTCACTGTGCTCTCGCACATGCATGTGACTGGCCACAGGGGTGTGTCTGCCCTCCCCAGACCGGATGTTGTCCTGAATCAGCCAAACCTGCTGGTGATTAGGGTTAACCTGGTAGCACCAGCGATAAAATGCTGAGTCATAGTTAGATTGGTCTATTTGTCCACTCTTATTTTTCAGCCTGCAGCACCGTGGCTCACACTGCTGAAGTCCTCACAGCCTTATCTCTGCTGGGGTGTTGAGAGCAGGGTGCCCCCACCTGTCCAGGGCGGGTGGACTCCCCCGTTAGAGGGGGATTATGTTGGTGCTGCAAACCAACACTGCATGTGTTCGTCCACCTATGACAGGTCGTATTGATGTATCGATCCTATTAAAAACAGGATCAAAAGTGAATCTCCACTCAGCAAGTACATTATTAGTCTATTATTATTAAATAATATAATATTGCTTCAGGAGACTAGGTTGGACTGTGTTTCAATTTCATATCATTTATACCTACTACGGATGAGTTAGGGAGGGAAACCCACTCAGGAAGGTGGAGGTTGATGGTTGCCTGATCAAAAAAAAATGACAATTTCTAATGTTTTTCCCACAATTGATCCCAGTGCCATCAAATGAAGCTTCAAGGCTTTGTTTTGGGTCAGCATATTGATATGCCAGTCTTCTGTGCCCTGTGCACAGCGAAGGTGCTCTCCCAATATTGGCTCTACATGATGAGGGCAGTAGCATTATTGGTTGTTTCTAGAGCTGCAGCTATTCAATGTTTTAGTAATCATAAAAACAGCAGCTAGACCTTTCACTAAATGATTGACTTGCTAAGCTGTTAGCTCCGCTCCACCAGAATAACTGCTCCTGTCTTCATGTACCTCTGAGTGATGGAAGCATGGCTCCACATTAAAACCTGTCTGAGGGAAACACACTGCTTTGAGCTTTAGCATCAAATAAACCCTAACCGGAAGCAGAGAAGAGCCCTCGTCTGTGATGATACCATCAGAATATCTGGTGTTCCTGCTCACTAGTCCCTGTGCTACTGCTACCTACTCCCTCAAAGGTTCCACTCATCCTAGACTCTGACTGGTCAGAGCATCACCACAGCTTCAGTAGCCACACCCACAGTAGACGGCGTCAGCTGCTCTAACAACCTAAAAAGGTGATGCTGATCAGCTCCTGGTCCTGATCGATCAATCGTTATGGCTAGCAAGCCAATGTTCTTTTGCCAATGCTCTGGTTCATGTAAACCAACCAGTTAAATATTGAGTGTGGAAACGCTTCGCCCAATAGGCCAGCTCCAAGTAGAGTAGAGTGGAGGCAGCGTAGAGCATCGAGCATCAGGGGCGCCAGTCTTTCCCGTTGACGCTCAGGCTGAACTCACACGGGGACACTCCTCGTGTCCTGCTGAAGCCGGGACGTCCCCCTCCCTGTCCAATGTGGCCTCATGTCTTGATGTCCCTGGATGACGTACGCGTTGAACAACATCCTTTAGAACGTGTTGATACATGGCTGCAGTAGTGTGGACGCCATGTGTTTCCCCTACTGTTATAATGGGGTCCGTTCACTGAGCATAAATATGCTCAAAATGTTCATAAGGTACTTATTCACATGCCAAATCACTTGACTACGTTCTATTTAGAAAAAAAGTGCCACGCACAATGTTGCAAGAAACCTTCAAATACATCAAGCATCCAAGTGTCCATTAAAGATGGGACTTTATGGCCATGAGTAGTGAAGGTGAAGGTCCACTTTCATTTATCCAAATGTCAGTGGTTCGAGCCCTAAGCCAAACATCAGCTTTAACGTTGCTCTACACCAGGGGTCCCCAACCTTTTCCAGCAAGTGGGCCACAGGGGCTCCCTGCCAGGGCCCCGCGGGCCGCACACACCTTAAATTTAGCTAAAAACAATGATTGAGAGAAACAGTTGATCTTCAGACGTTAATTTAATGCGTTCATTTAGTGAGAAGGCTGGTGCTGCTGGGCCGAAGCTAGCTTCAGAAAGTCGGAACAACACTGCTCACAGACAGAAGAAGGTCTGCAGACGCTCATCCGTGAGCTGGGCTTGTGAGTGACTTAAAGCTTGTGGAGAGCTGCTCACAGGCTTGAGCTGCTCACACACTGTAGAGCTGCTCACACATGTATGTAGAGCTGCTCACACACGTATGTAGAGCTGCTCACACACGTATGTAGAGCTGCTCACACACGTATGTAGAGCTGCTCACACGCACGTATGTAGAGCTGCTCACACGCACGTATGTAGAGCTGCTCACACACACGTATGTAGAGCTGCTCACACACATGTATGTAGAGCTGCTCACACACGTATGTAGAGCTGCTCACACACGTATGTAGAGCTGCTCACACACACGTATGTAGAGCTGCTCACACACACGTACGTAGAGCTGTTCACACACACGTATGTAGAGCTGCTCACACGTATGTAGAGCTGTTCACACACGTATGTAGAGCTGCTCACACACACATGTATGTAGAGCTGTTCACACACGTATGTAGAGCTGCTCACACACACACATATGTAGAGCTGCTCACACGTATGTAGAGCTGCTCACACACGTATGTAGAGCTGCTCACACACACACGTAGTGTTACACACACGTATGTAGGCTGTCACACGTATGTAGAGCTGTTCACACACGTATGTAGAGCTGCTCACACACATGTATGTAGAGCTGTTCGCACACGTATGTAGAGCTGCTACACACACACATATGTAGAGCTGCTCACACGTATGTAGAGCTGCTCACACACGTATGTAGAGCTGTTCACACATGTATGTAGAGCTGCTCACACACGTATGTAGAGCCCAACAAGGCAGCAGCATGGCGGCGTTGTCAGCCAGTCGGGGCTGAAGCTGCGGTTCTCACGGCCGATGTTGTGCTTCCTGCTTGACGGAGCGCTTGTTGACATGTTCTTATTCGGGGCAGAAACTCGTATCTCTTCTCTGGTGCGATCTCTTCTTCTTCTCTGGTGCAATAGAGTCAGCATGAGCGATGGGGGGCGGGGCGGGAGGGGTCGCTGACGCTGACCTGTCAGAATCAGAGAAGAACCGACCACACAGCTCGGATTTTTTCATTCCTGTCGATTAGATGGGCGGCGCTTGGAACCCGTCGGCCTATCACTCAAAAAGAACTTATCTCCGCGGGCCGCATGGAAGGTTTCGTGGGCCGCAGGGATAGCCCTGGTTTTCCGAGGCGGGCCGCACCTCATGTTAATTCGCTTAGAGCGCCGTGGCCCGCGGGCCACAGGTTGGGGATCCCTGCTCTACAGGTTTGAGATTTCAGTCGCGATGGGACATGGTAGTGTGGGCCAGCCTCTGAAACCCTCTCAAACATTTGGAGTGGACTCGTGCTTTTCCCTAAAATATGAGAGGGCTGCAGGGTGGTCTTCAGTAAGCTGGTGTAGGTGCATGAGCAGCCTGCTGTTGAAATGCTGGCTGTAGCACAATGATGATACTGCTGTAGCATCACAGGGTTTGCCTGCTGCATGTGTGCAGAGCAGTGCCGTGCAGTCAGGGGGGCTGTGGGGGCCATACCCCTACTGTCGCCATGGAGAAAAAAAAATGAAAAGTTAAATTCATATTTATCCAGTGATTTCTACTGTAAAGTTATTTTCCTTTTAACTTCATCAGATTTAGCCTATTTTTTGATCCCAAAGTTCTGTGTGAGTTTTCACATTTACCATGCAAATACTGAGGAGACGTGAGGCAGAGCCTCCTCACGATTGGCCTGTGTGGTTCCTCTGCACGTGGCTATTAAAATGTTCAGATGCTTTTGTTATATGAACTACAGCAGAGGTAAAACTAGGTGGGGTGCAGTTCCCCTCCCTCGGGGTAGGGGGCGCTCCTGATCCAAGTCAGTAGTGGGATGGTAGCAGCAGTGCTGTTTCTAGAGCAGAGGAGCCAAGGTGACAGGTCTGATGGTTCTCCTGAAAATCTTCACTAACCCTTCAAGCGTCTCGTCCCCTTCAACCATCATGGTCTGGTGACAAACATGGCTGCAGAGATCACCATGAGAAGTCAACTCAGACAGCAGCACGTCGTACGGTGCTGGTGGCGTCCAAATAGAGGAAAGTTGAGTATCTTCAGGGAGGGTTCTGTGTCTTCAGGGAGGGTTCTGTGAGTGTTCTGTGTCTTCAGGGAGGGTTCTGTGTCTTCAGGGAGGGTTCTGTGAGTGTTCTGTGTCTTCAGGGAGGGTTCTGTGAGGGTTCTGTGTCTTCAGGGAGGGTTCTGTGAGGGTTCTGTGTCTTCTGTGAGGGTTCTGTGTCTTCAGGGAGGGTTCTGTGAGGGTTCTGTGTCTTCAGGGAGGGTCAGTAGATCTCTTCCTTTTCTTGAGCTGACGTTTTGGGTTCCTGTCATGTTGAGGAAAGTTCTCAACGTGATGAAGCTTCAGAAGTCTGATTAGGTGGGTGGAGTTGATTTCTTAATTTACTTAATCTAAATAATAATGAACAACACCTGCCCATTTCATAGCCCTTAACCCTACCCCCCCCCCACATCGCTTTCTCCAGTCTTCACAAACATGGTTTCAAGTAAAGGCCTACGAATGTAAGATAATAAAAGGTTTAATCATAACTCATGCGACCTCCAGTGCTTCTTCCTACCTTCACCTGCTGAGCTGCTCCAATCATCCTGGCTCCATGGACAATATCTCTACCAAAGAGCAAATCCATTGTTGCATGGAAATTGAATGCGGTGGATGCCACCTGACTGCCAACATCTTTTTTTGGCACTATACATGCAGGTAGACATGGCACAACATCCTTTAAATCCTTAAAAAACTTCTACAATGCCAATAATGAAACCAGATTTGATTATTCAGCATTTAATTTATGAGGTTACCAATGTTTTTAGAATATAAAAGTAATCCTAATATTAAGATGTGACCATATTAAAAATCAGATTTCAATGTAATTTTAATGTTTAAAATGTTTTTGGTGACACATCTCATTCTCAAACTCTGGTACTTATGAAGCATTGTGGTCTAATGCCACCACAGAGCCAGATGGGTTAGATGTTATAGGTAGGTCAGTATTATCGTATGATCACCTTCAGTGAGACTGTCTGGGTCTGTGAATGGACTAAAGACACTGAGGTGAGCAGGCCAGGCTGATATTGGCCCCCTAACGCTGCGCACGTGCTCAATTCAGAAGTTTGTAGCTAAACAAATGCAGAGGTCATTGTTCACTATGGTGTCTCGCTGTCTTTAGACTGTAGTCGTGCTCAGAGATCCACAAACAATCACCCTCAGCCTGAGATGAAGCTGGAGCAACCACAGGACTGAATCTGTGTGAGGTTTGTTCTGAGACAGGAGAAGCTTCAGACAACGTGGGCTTCAGTTTGGTGATGAGTTCAGCACGTCACATCTTCATTTAACAAAATTATATAGTGTTGTTTTGGCCAGAATCATTAGTGTTGAATCTCTGTTGTTGGGGAGGGCTGCTATTCCAACCAAACTAACAAAGGTCACTGTTCTCTGAATTGATGTTGAGTTTGGAACATCTCCACATTTCAGTGCATCTTCTGCAATTGTCTATCCATATGTGTCGAAAGCTATTTATTGTGCATGTTGCAGGTTTACAGAGTTTTTTTTATCTAATCATGTCTAAACACGACCAGTAGTTAAGGGATGACTAAAGAGGAGGAAGTTGTACCCCGCAGCATCGTTATCAGGCTTTAATGTGAGTACTTATGGGTCCTCATCACTAGAAATACTTCATGATTACTTCACTTTTATACTATCTTTGTGTTTTTATCGTTATTGTAATGATCCTAGTCATCATGACCATCATCTCTGCTGTCAGCCTGGCCACCGTTGACTCACACGGTTGAGCTTGAACTTTGAACAAAGCAGAGGCCATGCCAAGTCTCTTATCATCTTTGGAGATTTTGCTGAGACCTGCTGGGGGGGATGACCAGGTTCCTTCAGAAGCCTGCTGCCTGGTCATCCTGAGATCCTTCACTGCTTCTCTCACATTACCAAATATTCTACCAGGGTTTCCCCCAGGATTATTTTAAACCCTGGGGAGGTCTGGTGCTGGGGGGCACACATGTTGAGATGATTAATCTGGTGAGCCAGTTTGCAGCCTGGCAGTGTGAGCTCCGTCAGAGGTGGTCAGCACCAGGGGTGGTCAGCAGCAGGTGTGAGAACGTCCTGAACTCAGCGATGCCACATGCTAAGGTCAGTCGAGAACCAGGCCCACGCTCAGAGAGGCCATCCCGCCTGCTTCACTAGCCTGGAGGGATTGTCTTTAACACGTGATACAAAATTGAGGAGGATCTGTCTGACAATCCAGACCTTCCACCACTTCATCCTAACCTTCTCTGTGCTTCGTCTGAAACATCAGGCTCATTTTCACAGACTTCAACAACAACACGTCTGCCTTAAAGGGCTAGTTCCACATTTGGGCCTGTTGGCCAGTCACCATGGCGACAGGTTTGTTTTGTTCAGGACAGAGGCGAGCTGCTCGGTGTTGGAGGTAAACGCTGTTTCCTTCCAGGCTGGCCCCTAAACAGTTGGCCGTGTTTTAATCCCATAATAGTAAATGTTGGATCCAGGCTTCTCAGCGTGTCCGTGACTGGCCGATGCCGGTGGGAGGCTGGTGTTCACAGGTTAGGGTTGGGCAGACATCTGCTGTGGAGCACCGCCACAGTCCACCAGCTGTGACACCAGAACAGGCGGCTGTGTCGCCGTCATCGGGGTGTAGGCAGGACCTGGTGGGGGCCTGCTAACGTCCCCTCCACAAGCAGCGCCTCACCACCATGGGCTCCGGCCTCTGGTCTGGTCTGGCCACTGGTCTCTGGCTTCTGCTCTGGTCTGGCCTCTGGTCTCTGTTCTGGCCTCTGGTCTGGCCTCTGGTCTGGTCTCTTGTCTCTGTTCTGGCCTCTGGTTTCTGCTCTGGTCTGGTCTCTGGCCTCTGGTCTCTGGTCTCTGGCGTCTGGTCTCTGTTCTGGCCTCTGGTCTGGTCTCTTGTCTCTGTTCTGGCCTCTGCTCTGGTCTCTTGTCTCTGTTCTGGCCTCTGGTTTCTGCTGTGGTCTGGTCTCTGGTCTCTGGTCTCTGGCGTCTGGTCTCTGTTCTGGCCTCTGGTCTGGTCTCTTGTCTCTGTTCTGGCCTCTGCTCTGGTCTCTTGTCTCTGTTCTGGCCTCTGGTTTCTGCTCTGGTCTGGTCTCTGGTCTGGCCTCTGGTCTGGTCTCTGGCGTCTGGTCTCTGTTCTGGCCTCTGGTCTGGTCTCTGC
Organism: Lagocephalus sceleratus; assembly: GCA_911728415.1. Taxonomy (NCBI): domain Eukaryota; kingdom Metazoa; phylum Chordata; class Actinopteri; order Tetraodontiformes; family Tetraodontidae; genus Lagocephalus; species Lagocephalus sceleratus. Next base: position 164,136 of record CAJVRN010000141.1, read on the forward strand.
TCTGGTCTCTGGCATCTGGTCTCTGGTCTGGCCTCTGGTCTGGCCTCTGCTCTGGCCTCTGGTCTGGTCTCTGCTCTGGTCTCTGGCATCTGGTCTCTGGTCTGGTCTCTGGCCTCTGGTCTGGTCTCTGGTCTGGCCTCTGGTCTCTGCTCCGGGCTCTTCCCGGTGTGGTCAAGTCCAAACCGGGTCTGTCCTCCAGAGAGGCTGTACGGTGCTGCAGAAGTGGAGCTGAGGGGAAGTAGAATGCTCTTGGGGGTTTAAGGCCAGGAGCTGCTGGTCCTTGGTGGGTCCAGTCCCTTCTGGATCTGTGGCGATGGCAGATGTTGCCTCTGTGGCTGTGTCCTGTTAGGAGTGTAGTGTGGGATATTCTGGTATGTTCTTGATGTATGGAGCTGTGATGCTTCAGGGAAATCAGGTATGTGAGTAATGAGACATTTTGCCTGCTCGTTCCTCCCCTGCTCTTCAAAATGGCCTCTGCTGAGAGGCTGAAGTGCAGTGGTAATCTGAGCCGGTATTCATGTTCGGGGGGTGGGGTGCCTGGAGGAGGCCTTCCTATGGAATCCACCTCCCCAACCCTAACCCTGCCTCAGTCTGCTTCATCTGGAGGACATGGTCTTCATCAGAGGAGGTTCAGATGAGCAGCTTGTTCACAAGCAGATTTAAGCATCTTCAGGGTCGGTCGGCGTTCCTGGTCTGGAGGCTCCGGCCAGGACCCTGGACCCTGGATCTTGGACTGTTGTTCACCACAGATGCAGAACCTCCATACCACCAGTCCTACAGGAAGTCAGGGAAAACTGGAACGTTTCATATTTCAAAATAAAACATTTATATGTGTGTGCTTTTAATAGTAGTAGTAGGTGATCAGAATCTAAATAGATGAACACGCACAGCAGAGACACCTGTATCTCTGCAGTATTCCACCTGTATCTCTACAGTATTCCACCGGTATCTCTATAGTATTCCACCTGTATCTCTACAGTATTTCACCTGTATCTCTATAGTATTCCACCTGTATCTCTACAGTATTCCACCTGTATCTCTACAGTATTTCACCTGTATCTCTACAGTATTCCACCTGTATCTCTGCAGTATTCCACCTGTATCTCTGCAGAATTCCACCTGTATCTCTACAGTATTTCACCTGTATCTCTATAGTATTCCACCTGTATCTCTACAGTATTCCACCTGTATCTCTACAGTATTTCACCTGTATCTCTATAGTATTCCACCTGTATCTCTACAGTATTCCACCTGTATCTCTACAGTATTTCACCTGTATCTCTACAGTATTCCACCTGTATCTCTGCAGTATTCCACCTGTATCTCTGCAGAATTCCACCTGTATTTCTAGCAGACCCCTGCTGAGGCACAGACACCTGTGTCAGGGTCCGGGGTGGCCCTAGGGTTAGGGTCTGGGAGAGCTGCTGACCTCTGTTAGACCCCTGGGGACTGTTGGACGTGTCTCCAGGGGACAGTAGTCTGGCTGGTATACTGGGATCCTGCTGGGTAAACTGGGCATTTATCAGGTGTGAGTTATTTTTAGCATGTTTGACCTCAAGATGACCTTGTCTGAGACGGATCCTCCTGTAAGCGTCCCTGCAGCTCTGCCTATGTCTCTGAAGGACTTCCCCTCAGCATGTCAGTCCGTAGTCACATGACAGGAGGGTGGGCTTCTTACATGATGACTCACCTCCGTCAGCATGTGTGTAGAGAGCGCCCCCTATTGGTGCTGCCTGGTGGCAGCAGAGTATCGTCAATAAAAATGAACTCTGACTCTTGAGTTTGTCAGGTTTTGGACCTTTGGTTCATAGTTTCGTAACATTTAGTAGAGCCACAACATATTTAATCTAAAGATTATTTAATCAGTTCAACAATTATTGGCTGTACATGCACACACACAACAATTTAGTCCACTACTGTGTGTCAGTGTGGCGTATTATGTGCATGCTGATGCATTAGAATCATGTGTTTAGATCTCTGTGGTCTTTTAATTTGTGATCTTCGGAGTGTGTGTGTGTGAGTGAGTGAGAGAGAGACTGTAGGTGAGAGAGTGGGTGTGAGTTTTGAAAATGGTTGTTCTTTCCATGGGAGCATGGAAAATATTGTAGTTTTCATTGTTTCCGTGGAAACATAAAAACTGCTGTAGTTTTTTCATTGAAACCACTGTAAGTACTGTTTCCATGGAAAGTGCTGTTGTTTCCATGGAAACCATGGAAAGCCTGTAGTCTTTCACGCCTGTCTCCTTGTCTGCAGCAGCTTGTGAAGTCACGTGAGGACAGCAGGGTAAATAGGAGTGTGTGTGAGTGTGTGCACTTCCAGGTGATGGTGTAGTATCCCTGAATCAACAGTGGGTAGTGATGCGTACAGAGGAAGTGAGGAGCAGTGGTGCAGGTCTCTCCTCAGTCTGGAGCCTGTTTGAAGTGTTTCAGGAGCTCAAACCTGGGTCGCAGCTGCGATGTGACACAAGTGTCGTTTTCTCTCCTCAGATCCCCCATGACCGTCAGCCGTGGGCTACGGCTCGGTGGTCCCCCACCTTTGGGTGGTCTGCTGCTCTAGTTGGAACCCTGTGATTTCCATCGTCACCCCCATCTCCTCCCCCTATCCCATTCCATCCTGTCCCTCCCCTCCCCCTCTTTCCCCCTCCTCCCCCCTCTTCCCCCCCTCCCACGCGTCTCTGCTAGACGTCATGAGCATAGTAATCACGCTGGGAGTCACCACACCTGAGACGTCTTACTCGGATATGGCTGCTGGATCAGAGTGAGTGCTGCCTGCAGATCAGCGAGGGGTTATTGGAGGGAAACACTGGGGTCCAAAATACAAAGCACATTTGTCCGTTTCTTTATTGTTTACAAGAAAATGCTTGGCATTTCTCAAGATTGATCACTGTTGTAACACGTGAATGTCAGTAGGGTTAGGCTCGACTGTAATCCTGCCCCAGTGTTCACCACTGTGCTCCTGCTCTGTATACTGGTGCTGTGGTGGCGCCGCCTGGTGGCCTGTGTTCACGTGAATGCTGTGTTCCTGTGTTCCAGCCCTGAGTCTGTTGAAGCGAGCCCTGCTGTGAATGAGAAGAACTACAAGAACCACAGCTGTGGGAGTGCACAGAGTCATGGTTACCGGGGTCTTCCATATGCTGTGAGTCTTTTTTCTGATCATAGCATGTGACATTGTGTAAATTGATGTTTGGAATGATTCAGACTGCAGATAGTTGAATCTTCTCCTGTTTCTGAACCTTCTGAGCTTCTGATAAAGTAGCAGAGTCAGACTAAAAGTGAGGACAGATTAAGCGTAGCATCTGTCCTGTTAGTATTCTGTAACCACAGACTGCTTCTGTTATTAACAGCTGTACTGTTTCACACACCTGTTGTTTTGCCCTCATTTTCATTCGTCTCCATTTTCCGTTTCCCTTTTTGCCTGAACACCCGTTGTTTGAAGATGCAACAGTCTTCCGTTGTGTGTTGTCAGGATCACAACTATGGCGCGCCCCCTCCCCCCACCCCACCTTCCTCTCCGCTTTCCCAAACCATCATTCCCCGTATGGATCTCAACGGCGTGGTACGTGGCCCACGCTATCACGAAGTAAGAGAAGAGAACTCGGCCGACAGCGACAGCTCCTCAGAGGAGGACGGTGCCGTGTCTGGCTGGTGTCACTGCAGCCTGACAGCTGACCCACTCATCAAATGTGAACTCTGCAGGTCAGACCTGATGCCTGCCGGCGACTCCAGATACACCTGCATATGACGAGACACACTCTCACACGCTGGTCAAGGGGCTGAGCGCTGCAGGGGTTCAGCTTATGTGGGTTGGGGTTAGGGGTTAGGGGCACAGCAGGTTAGCAGTCTAGAATGGGTTAGGGTGTCATCTCCAGAAGCAGCAGTCAGGTCCTGAAGCTGGAGCAGTCCAACCCACAGCAGCGTTAAAACACAAACTCAACCAACCCCCACAAATTAGCATGGATTCCTGATTTTGTCTCTTCTGTGCTGTCCTCTTGACGGTGATGAGACGCTTACTTCATGGAAGACAGGGTCACATTCTTTGGACCTGAGGGTGACTACCTGTGGGTGACTACCTGAGGGTGACTACCTGTGGGTGACTACCTGTGGGTGACTACCTGTGGGTGACTACCTGTGGGTGACTACCTGAGGGTGACTACCTGAGGGTGACTACCTGAGGGTGACCTCCTGAGGGTGACTACCTGAGGGTGACTACCTGTGGGTGACTACCTGTGGGTCACTAGCTGAGGGTGACTAGCTGAGGGTGGGTACCTGTGGGTGACTACCTGAGGGTGACTACCTGAGGGTGACTACCTGAGGGTGACTACCTGTGGGTGACTACCTGTGGGTGACTACCTGAGGGTGACTAGCTGAGGGTAACTACCTGAGGGTGGGTACCTGTGGTTGACTACCTGAGGGGACTAGCTGAGAGTGACTAGCTGAGGGTGACTACCTGTGGGTGACTACCTGTGGGTGACTAACTGAGGGTGACTAGCTGAGGGTGGGTACCTGTGGGTGACTACCTGAGGGTGACTACCTGTGGGTGACTAGCTGAGGGTGACTACCTGTGGGTGACTAGCTGAGGATGACTACCTGTGGGTGACTACCTGAGGGTGACTACCTGAGGGTGACTACCTGAGGGTGACTACCTGAGGGTGAGTAGCTGAGGGTGACTACCTGACAGTGTTTCCTGAAATGTGGGCTCTCCTATAGTGTCTTCAGAGAGAATTGTGCCTTCTTTCCTTTACGGTCTCAAAAGCTGTGTAGTTTAGGTTTCTTTGCCTGCTCCTGCTGTTGAACAAAAATGAATCTATTTTTTTCCTTGGACTCAACAGGAGGAAAGGCTCAGAGGTTCAACACAGAAAAGCAGAAAATGTCTCTGGTAAAGCTTCCTCATCACTGACCGATAATTCAACACGTCTGTGATCTTTGAGTAAGCCTCTTTGATTTGACCGTAGCTGGAGAGAGCAGTGCCACTGAGAGTGGTGATGAGGATGTGTCACCCTCTACCATCTCCTACACCGCTACCCAGCACACACCCACCAGCATCAAACTCACCGTCAACCGAGTTAAACGGAGTAAATCCAAGAAGAGGAAGAAGAGCGCTGACAAGGCCCGTGGAACCCCAAAGAGCAAGAAGGTCAAGGTGAGGTCACGTCTCCAGCCTTGATTTGAATACCTGCTGTGTGATGCTTCATTGGGGCAATCGTCTGCTTTCAGGCTTTCAGGGAGGGTTCTAGGAAGTCCATGAGGATGAAGGTAAGGCTGCTGTTGTCTTTAGTAAACTGCCTTTCTTGTCCTTCCATGAAGCTAAAACGCCTTTTTTTCCCAGAACTCAACAACAGAGGCCAACACGCTGGACGAGAACACTGCAGAGGGATGGGAGAGCCGAATCCGTCAGTGGACCGACCAGTATGAGGAGGCTCTGGCCAACCAGTACAGTGCTGACATCCAGACGCTGCTGCAGCTGTACCGGGCTGCCAGCACTACGGTGACCAAGGCTGAGGGGGGCGCCGACACGCCCCCCACCAGCACACAGATCAGCCTGGAAGGCATGGACACCATCAACTGCACCGAGCTGTCCTGTAACAACACGGTGCTGAGCTCCCAGATGCAGGTCAGCCCCGCAGAGCTTCCTGACACAGCAGCACGCTTCGCCAGGGGCTTCCAGGTCAGCCGTATCCCTGATGGTAGTAAATGTGCTCTACAGCTTCAGCTGGGTCGGGTGACCCGGGTCCAGAAACACAGGAAGATTCTCCGCGCAGCCAAAAACCTGGAAGCCGACACTCTGATCATCGAGTATCGGGGGAAGGTCATGCTCAAGCAGCAGTTTGAGGTCAACGGACACTTCTTCAAAAAGTAGGCCTGTGAACGGGGACGGTGTATGAGCAGTGACATCAGTGCTGCTCCTGATGCTGGCTGTGTGCTTCCTTCACAGACCATACCCCTTTGTCCTGTTCTACTCCAAGTTCAATGATGTGGAGATGTGTGTTGATGCCAGGACCTTTGGAAACGACGCGCGCTTCATCAGGAGGTCCTGCACCCCCAACGCTGAGGTCAGGCTGCAGTGCTCTCTGTCATTGTTCACCAAGGACACCCTTTATTGATCTCTACTTCTCATCTGCACCTTTCCTTGTCCAGGTTCGCCACATGATCGCTGATGGCATGATCCATCTGTGCATCTACGCTGTCAGTCAGATCACCAAGGACGCCGAGGTCACCATTGGCTTTGACTACGAGTTCAACAGCTGGTCAGTGTTGGTCTGTGGCGGTGGCCTGGCGGCGCTGGGCTGTGATTGACTGCTGTCTCCTCTCCACAGTAACTATAAAGTGGACTGTGCGTGCCACAAGGGCAACCAGAACTGCCCGGTGCAGAAGCACAACATGAGTCCCAGGGAGAGTCTGATAACGACCCCCTCCCTGCCTCCCCCCACCCCTCTCCCTGGGGCTGAGACACGGAGAAGGAAGGCCCGGAGGAGAGCGCTGGAGGGTGGCCTGGCACCTGAGGCCAACCAGGAGGCCAAGGAGCTGCAGGGTAGCAGTGACACAGAGGTGGGTGGTCCTCAAGACTGCTGCAGCATTGAAGCTTCTCCAGCTGGTCGCTCACTCAATTCTCATCAACATCAGGAGAGGTTAATGGATGAGTTGAAGATGGAAGATGGAGAGGAGGGTGAGGTGGATGACCACGGACTTGCCATCTCCGTCAGAAGAGTGAGACTCTTTTCATATTTCACTATTCACTCAGGAAGGTTGAGGTTCAGTCATTGAGAACACAGACAGCAGCTTAACCCCCCCACCCCCAACCCCCCAGAGCTCCTGCGTAGACCGCAGACGCCGGAGAGCTGGAGCTCCAGAGGTGAAGGACGACAACAGTCTTGAAAATGAAGATGGGGCAGGAAACCCCCCAGTCGCCCACACCAGTGGCGTGGGAGTCAGCACACGGCGCACCACGTCTGTGATGGTGAGTGGAGCCTTTGGGGGGGTTCTGTGATGAAGGGATATTTACCTCTGCTTCATCTGAAAAGGATGCTGCGTGTGCTGAAGAGAAGCCCCCATTGCCCAGTCCTCCTGCTCCAGCCGCCCCCCCGAAACCTGCACGACCCAACAAACCTCGCCCCAAGAGTCGTGTCTCTCGCTACCGGTCCAGCTCGTCTCAGAGAGCCCGGCGGCAGCGCCAAGCCCTGGCCCAGCAAGCGGCGGCTGCCACGGCGGCGGCGGTGGCAGCCACGCCATCGTCTGTGGAGCAGAGCGGCGGTCTGGAGGAGGAGGGGCCTGAGGGGCGCTACAATGCTGAGCATGTCCACAGAGAGGGCTCTCTGGGCTCACATGTCCTGGATGGAGAAGCTCTGAGCTGCATCAGTCGAGCTAACCTGCGTTACCCCAAAACTAAAAAGGTGAGCTGGGACATGGGCGGGGCTGAGGCCTGAATGTGGGTGGGGCTGAGGCCTGAATGTGGGTGGGGCTGTGTCCTAAATGTGGGTGGGGCTGAGGCCTCAATATGGGCGGGGCTGTGTCCTGAATGTGGGCGGGGCTGAGGCCTAAATGTGGGTGGGGCTGAGGCCTGAATGTGGGCGGGACTGAGGCCTGAACGTTTGCTCAGCTGAACCCTCACCGCTGGTTCTGCTCTGGCCTCAGTATCTGGTGACCGAGTGGCTCAACGACAAGATCCCTTCAGGGGACAAGGTCCATCATGAAGTGCCGATTGAACGCCCCCTGCGGATCACCACAGACCCCACGGTGCTGGCCACCACCCTCAACATGCTGCCTGGCCTGTCCCACTCCTCCCTCATCTGCACCACCCCCAGACACTACGTCCGCTTCGGCTCCCCCTTCAACCCGGAGAGACGACGTCCACGTCCGCTCCAGATGGATGGCACCTATGGCTGCTTCAAGAAGGTGAGAAGGGAAGAGAGAGGAGCAGGTCCTGACCTACCAGCCCAGTAGAAGCTCCCACAGCTCTGGCTCTTACCTGCTGGGTTGTCAGTGGTGGGGCTGATTTTCAAGCCCAACAGCGGGCTGGTTCAGTGTTAACACCAGCAAGTTTCTGCTAATGAACAAAGGTCTGTTGGCTTGGTCATGTGACCGTAAAGCCCTTTGTCAGGTATGGTGCCGTGCAGGTGTGTTAGGTGTGTCTGGTCCAGCTGTTGCTTTGTGACAGCTGATCTGTGTTGATGCAGAGGTGGATAAAACAGCTGGAGGACGAGAGCTGTTCAGCCAGTGTTGAGGACGGTACAGAGTCCACGTCCTCTCAGCAGAGCACCAGCAGCAGGTCCACCCCCAACCCCCTCTCCAGTGGTACGTGCTTCCACACCGTTTTGTGGGTTGGTTCTGACGGAGTCTTGATTATTTCTGACGCCGCATCCACCTCAACCTTCTTCACAGAACTTAATGTGCCATTTAAGAAGCGCCATGCGAGGTATGTACCCGGGTCAGCACCAGCACTGTCAGAGCACCTGCTCCGCCCACTGTCGCCCATCACTCCACCGCTGCCCGAGGAAGCCCTCCAGCCTCTGCTGCACGGCCCCCGCGGCTCCCTGCTGTCCAACGGCCTGGCCTACTCCCCTCTGCCGGCGCTGCCTATCGGCTGCTGCAACACCACGCTGCAGTTTGAAGTAAGTAGGAGTCTTGCTCCCGTCCCCCGCGTAGCCGATCAGTGGTCCACATTGGATACCAGTAAAGTGGCTCCTCTCGTCCTGTAGAACATATCTTCACCTGAGGCCTCCCCGGTTCACCGGCCACGGTCCATCTCTCCTGAGGTTTGTGCTCAGACCGGCTCTTGTCTGAACACCGTCACTGTGGGCTGCTCTGACTTTGGGTCTTTTTCCCCCTTTAGTTGTGTCTCCAGATGGACTTTGATGGCCCCAGGCCTCAGTTCTCTGACCTGTCCCTCCCCTCCAGCCTGGACAGCCCAATGGCCGCACCCTCTGAGGACATTTCTATGCCTGGAGGCCAGGACTCCTCCCAGGGCTCATCCAAGCCAGCGTCCTGTCCACTGTCGGACCCAAACCCATCTAACAGGGAGCAGGCATTTAGGACAGAGTTCAACCTCATATACACCTGCTCCCCCCTCAATGCCAACCTGGGGACCCCCATTACCATTGACCGGCGCCTCTCGCGCTCAGAGGGGGCCTTTTCACCGGCGGAGTCTTTCCACAGCTCTGTCAGCGGCCAGGGCCTCGTGGGGGATGTAGGAACAGGCTCCATGTCCCCCTACAGCGAGGCTCATTATGTGGGCACCTATTTGGACAGTGGCACCCCTCCTCACATCAGCAACCCACCACAGAAGAAGAAGGCAAGTTTGCGCGCGCCTGTGTGTGTTTGAGTGAGTGCTGGCTCAGGTTGGCCCGTGTGTGATCTGTGCGGATCTTTGCTCAGACTTCACGATGTGCTTCTTTACTGTGTGTCAGCTGATCGAGTCCCAGCGTGTGTGTTTCTGAAGTGATGACCTAGCTCTGATTCCTTCCTGCTCTTCCTCTCTTGCTGTTCCTTGACACTTTTTGCCAGTCTCTCTTCCACTTTTCTTCCAAGGCAGAGGGCCAACCAGCAAACCTTTAGTGTGCTGACAGGGCGGCCACATTACCAGGCTATAGATGTAAGAAGTCATTACAAGCCTGTACAAAATATGGTGAATATTCTCCCTACAACTCCATCTTTAGAAGTGTGCATGTCCATATCGTTTCTCTGCATCTGCGCAACATCCACTCCATGCTGTGGTAGCTCCGCCCCCTCTTCTTCCAAGTATACATTCAGTTTTGATGCAGACATTTCAGTTTTTGTTCTTTCAGTCTGCTGTGTATAAAGGTTCCATCACCTCAGCTTCAGGTGTAACGATTCATCTCCAGGTGAATAAATCAGGCTTTGAAAGCCAAAAACCCAATTAAGCCTTAGGACTCAAATTCTCCTGAGACCAGGACACACAAACCCCCGGTTGTTGGTGTGGGCTCAAATGACAGTGGCTGAGGTCTGTTGCTCCTCTGACGTGTGCTTCAGTCGGCCTGTATCAGGATGAGAAGGCCAGAGCAGAGCGAGGGTGTTCCTGGCCTGAGCCTCTGGGTCCTCGCGCTAATTTGGCTCCTGTAAGTGAGCAGGATCACCAACAGGCTGCTTTGTCCATCAATGATCAGATGAATCGTTCCACCCCGACCTTCCAGTGGAGGTAGGTGATCTATGAAAGTCACCGTGGTGTGGAGATGAAGCCTGAGTGTCTGCTCCATCTCATCTGTGGCTTTCTCCAAGCTGATCTGAGGCGCCGAGGCCACAGGTCCACCGCTCTGGTCCCACAGCAGCTCCTGAGGCCACCTGACCGTGGCGCTGCAGGTCACAAGAATGTCCTGGGTGAAGGGGGAGGAGAGGACGGGAGGAAGAGAGGACATGGGGATGATAGGACAGAGGGATGGGAGGAAGAGAGGACATGAGGATGATAGGACAGAGGGATGGGAGGAAGAGAGGACATGGGGATGATAGGACAGAGGGATGGGAGGAAGAGAGGACATGAGGATGATAGGACAGAGGGATGGGATGGGAGGAAGAGAGGACATGGGGATGATAGGACAGAGGGATGGGAGGAAGAGAGGACATGGGGATGATAGGACAGAGGGATGGGAGGAAGAGAGGACATGAGGATGATAGGACAGAGGGATGGGATGGGAGGAAGAGAGGACATGGGGATGATAGGACAGAGGGATGGGAGGAAGAGAGGACATGGGGATGATAGGACAGAGGGATGGGAGGAAGAGAGGACATGGGGATGATAGGACAGAGGGATGGGAGGAAGAGAGGACATGAGGATGATAGGACAGAGGGATGGGAGGAAGAGAGGACATGGGGATGATAGGACAGAGGGATGGGAGGAAGAGAGGACATGGGGATGATAGGACAGAGGGATGGGAGGAAGAGAGGACATGAGGATGATAGGACAGAGGGATGGGATGGGAGGAAGAGAGGACATGGGGATGATAGGACAGAGGGATGGGAGGAAGAGAGGACATGGGGATGATAGGACAGAGGGATGGGAGGAAGAGAGGACATGAGGATGATAGGACAGAGGGATGGGATGGGAGGAAGAGAGGACATGGGGATGATAGGACAGAGGGATGGGAGGAAGAGAGGACATGGGGATGATAGGACAGAGGGATGGGAGGAAGAGAGGACATGGGGATGATAGGACAGAGGGATGGGAGGAAGAGAGGACATGGGGATGATAGGACAGAGGGATGGGAGGAAGAGAGGACATGGGGATGATAGGACAGAGGGATGGGAGGAAGAGAGGACATGGGGATGATAGGACAGAGGGATGGGAGGAAGAGAGGACATGGGGATGATAGGACAGAGGGATGGGAGGAAGAGAGGACATGGGGATGATAGGACAGAGGGATGGGAGGAAGAGAGGACATGGGGATGATAGGACAGAGGGATGGGAGGAAGAGAGGACATGGGGGATGATAGGACAGAGGGATGGGAGGAGGAGGGGGGGGGGATGATAGGACAGAGGGATGGGAGGAAGAGAGGACATGGGGATGATAGGGACAGAGGGATGGGAGGAAGAGAGGACATGGGGATGATAGGACAGAGGGATGGGAGGAAGAGAGGACATGGGGATGATAGGACAGAGGGATGGGAGGAAGAGAGGACATGGGGATGATAGGACAGAGGGATGGGAGGAAGAGAGGACATGGGGATGATAGGACAGAGGGATGGGAGGAAGAGAGGACATGGGGATGATAGGACAGAGGGATGGGAGGAAGAGAGGACATGGGGATGATAGGACAGAGGGATGGGAGGAAGAGAGGACATGGGGATGATAGGACAGAGGGATGGGAGGAAGAGAGGACATGGGGATGATAGGACAGAGGGATGGGAGGAAGAGAGGACATGGGGATGATAGGACGGGAGGAAGAGAGGACAGGGGGGAGAGGGTGGGAGGACAGGGGACAGAGGGGACAGGGTGGAGGGTGACCCCCATCACCACAACCATCACACAACCCTGGGCTCAGATGAAGTATGACTGTAGTGACGGTGATATTTCATGTGACCACGTGGTCGTTCAGCCCCCATTGCCATTGTTAGTGTTGGAGGTGCAGGTGTGTGTTACATTGACATGGCCTGCTGTACGTACTAACTCTACAGGCAGTGGTTTCCATGGCGACTAGGTCTGAGTTAATGTGGCTGTTTCCAGGTGAACGGTGTGGTGCATGTGGTCTGCCTGTCGTCATGTGACTGACATACCCTAACCCTGACCCATGGACTCAGCTTCTCTCTCTCTCTCTACCTCCCTCCCTGCCTCTCTCCCCCTCCCACTCTTCCTCCCCCCTCTCCTCCCTCTCTGACCCCCCCCAGGTGTCTCTGCTGGAGTACAGGAAGAGGAAGCAGGTCACGGCGCGTGAGTCAGACCCTGTGGGTGCCAGTCCGTCCCTGGGCGGCCCCCCCACCAGGGGCAGCTCCCAGTACGTCCAGGAGCTGCAGCACCCTCAGCAGCATCAGCAGGTGCTGGCCCTGGCCTCCCCCCCCAGCTCCTACTCCTCCTCAGCACACGTCCCCCAGATGGAGGAGGTCAGTCCTCCAGAACACCAGGGGCCAGTGTCGTCCAGGCGCCAGGACAGCAACAACCAATGGTGAGCTGCTGGGGTCCCAGGACCAGGGTCAATGTTGGAGGTGTCTTCAGAAGAGCTTCAGGAGGCCTCAGCAGGGAACATCTGCTTTAAAAACAAACCGTGAGACAGACAGGACCTGTGAACATCTCCTGGTTGTGCTGACGACTGCTGTTGCTCCTCAGGATGGTTCCCACCACGGTGGAACGCCTGAGGGAAGGCCAAGGAGTCCGGGAGCGCCTGCTGAGAGGAATCAAGGTGGAGCGCACCTACAAGAGGGCTGACGGGTCCACGGAGGTGGAGTCTGGTGAGGAGAGCGTCACTCATGTTCCTGTTGGGCTCTCGGGGCTCGGACCGGTGTGAAGCAGCAACGTTGTGTTTGCAGATGCAGATCCGTACGAGCTGCAGGCAGCATCTGTATCTTCTCCCATGAAGAGTCCACACAGATACAGTCCTGTGTACTCACATCAGGTACTACACACACTCACACACACGCACTCCCTATGAAGCCCTTCTGACCTGGGCTCTGGGAGTTGTTGGGGGCTGAAGGTGTCTCCTGTCCTTGTGTCCAGACCTCAGAGAGCCTCCGTCAGAACAGCAGTCCCTCGTTCCTGCAGCAGACCTCCAGCTCCCCCTTCAGCTCCTCCTACAGCCCCTCATCCAGCCACACCTTCTACCAGCGCCTGGCGTCTTCTCAGCAGGACCACAGCCCCTCGTACCCAGCCAACCCCCCCACGCTATCTTCAGACTCCAAGCAGACAGCTGGCTCTGTCCACCAGCACGGCAGCAGCCTGGAGGGGAGCCACAGCCTGCCCCCAGCGATCAGCCCCACGCCCAGGGCCCAGGGCCTCACCAAGCTGGACTCAGGGGGGGCCGCCTCCAGGGGGGGGCAGCCTCCAGCCCCCCGCAGCCTGAGGACAGGCAGCCCGCATCAGACAGCGCTGCACACAGGCTCCAGGCTGCTGGCAGCATCCACGTCCACACACACCGCCACACACACCACGCACTCGGCCACACACTCGGCCACACACACCACCACACACACCACCACACACTACCCCCAGCATCAGTTCCAGCACTCCCCCCTGCAGGGAGCAGGAGTGAGGACTCAATCAGGAAGCCTTTAGGACCTGTATGTGTCTGTTTGTGTGTGTGTGTGTGTGTGTGTGAGAGGGAGTGAGTGAGTGATTGTGAGTGTGTGTGTGTCTGTTTGTGTGTGAGTGTGAGAGGGAGTGAGTGGTTGTGTGTGTGTGTGTGTGTGTGTGTGTGTTGGGCCAGGTCAGGTGTACAGATGTGAGAACAGAGTGATCATTTCTTTGGTTGTTGTTTGGGGGAACCATGTGACCATGCTCTGCTCAGAGCCAATCAGCATCATGTGTTGGCAGAAGTTGTTTCCTTGCACATCTGTACAATGTTAGCTGTTGTCACGACAACCCGGCTGGATAACAGCGCCCTACCTTAGTAACAGTGGGAGGTGGTGGAGGCGGGGATCATTCCGTGTACTGAACTTGACTGAATGAGGCGGTTGTTGACTCAGACTGGTCTGAGGCTCTTCACTCTTGGTGCTGCGTACCCTTTCTCCCCAATTACCTGAAATCCAGCTGTTCCCCCACGTATGGCTGCGTTCATCCTGTTCTCCGCGGTGGTGCCTCCTGCCTTGTCAGGAGCCAGCCGGGAACCATCTGAGCTGCTGGAGCTGCTGGCTCTCCGCTGAAGGAGAACCGTCCTCATCAAACGGACCACAGCGGACACGGGAAACGCCTCTCCTCTGGAGCCCACGTGCAGGAGCTCTTGTGTAGAGCCTGTGAAGGACTGAGGACTCTGCCATGTGCCCCAGCTCCAGCCACTACAGACTCCTCCCCCAGCCCACAAACACACGGAATGGTACTCCTGTTCCAAGAATGTTTGACAGGAAAGTTGTGATCCAAAAATTAGCACCTTAAACCACAGAGAAGTCCCTGCTGAAGACACCACAGGACAGTATGTATGATGTGTATATGTATAGAGAGAAATGTGATATAGAATCTATAGTACACTGAATTTATGGCATGATTTTTGTTTTTTGGGGTTGGACGCTTCCTGGGTCCATCGATCAAAGCGGACGCTACGTTCTTTCTGTTGTGTAAAGATGGTTCTGTTGCTTTGCTTTTATTTTTACACAGATCATATTAGTAACTATTTCAGCTGCCCCGCCCCCCAAAAAAACGCTTTAAGAAGCAAGAGATGTTCTGCATTTTGATAATAAAATAATCATGTAACGTATTTTCCAAACAATAGTGGTCACGTGTCGTTCTGTGACTACGAAGAGTTGTGGAGCTGCAGGGTTGGTCCTGATGGTCGAGGTAGATGGCTGCATCACGGTGAAGACGAACGTCACAGGGAGGCCGAGGGAAACTCACTTTGTTGTTGTTGTTGTTCACTTTCACTGATCCAGTTCAGCGTAACTGAGTCAGTTACCTTGGAAACATACTGGTTAACTAAGTCAACTAGTCTAACTAATGAGTTTCCTGCTCTAAGGTGGTGGCAGATGTGGTGTACCCATTTCTCCCTGACTAGATCTTTTATTGTTCCCAAAATATAAGATCTTGATTTAAGAGCTGATGGTTATCGCTTTAAATAAGACGGTTATTGTTATTTTAACTACATTACAGTTAGAGTAAACCTCCGCCTGTCTGGGAGGAGACCAATGACACGTCGGGATGTTGCTGTGTCTCTTAACCAATGGGAAGCGCTGTCACTGTTGCTAGGTTACGCCTGCGTTGCTACGGTGATCAGGAGTGTCGAAAAGATGAAAAAAGGCGCGAAAGTGTGTGAGACGGTTGATGGGTGAATGGTTGGTGTTAATCACCATGGTTACCGCAGGAACCCGGGACGTGAGGTAAAGGTGAGGCGTGTCGGAGAGCCCGCCTGGAGCCGGTAAGATATAATATATAAATGTATAAGATATAAATATATAAGATATAAATATAGAAAATATAAATGTATGATATATAAATATATAAGATATAAATATATAATATATAAATATGTAAGATATAAAAGACACATGAAGCCTTGATGAAACAGGACTTGAAACCATCTCTCTCTACCTCCCCCTCTCTCTCTCCCCCTCTCTCTCTCCCCCTCTCTCTCTCTCTCTCTCTCCCTCTCTCTCCACCTCTCTCTCTCTCCCCCTCTCTCTCCCCCTCTCTCTCCCTCCCCTCTCTCCCTCCTCTCTCTCTCCCCCCCTCTCTCCCCCTCTCTCCCACCTCTCTCTCCCCTCTCCTCCCCTCTCTCCCCCTCCTCTCTCTCCCCCTCTCTCTCCCCTCTCCCTCCCCCTCTCTCCCCGCTCTCTCTCCCCCCTCTCTCCCCCTCTCTCTCTCCCCTCTGTCTCCCTCCTCTCTCTCCCCTCTCCCCCCCTCTCTCCTCTCTCTCCCCTCTCCTCTCTCTCCCTCTCTCTCTCCCCCTCCCCCTCTCTCCTCTCTCTCTCCTCTCTCTCTGCCCCTCTCCCCCTCTCTCTCCCCTCTGTCTCCCTCCTCCTCTCTCCCCCCTCTCTCCTCTCTCCCTCTCTCTCTCCCCTCTCCCCCTCTCTCCCTCTCTCTCCTCTCTCTCTGCCCCTCTCCCCTCCTCTCTCTCTCCCCCCTCTCTCTCCCTCTCTCTCTCCTCTCTCTCTCTGCCCCTCTCCCCTCCTCTCTCTCTCCCCCCTCTCTCTCCCCTCTCTCTCTCCTCTCTCTCTGCCCCTCTCCCCTCCTCTCTCTCTCCCCCCTCTCTCTCCCCCCCTCTCTCTCCCCCCTCTCTCTCTCCTCTCTCTCCTCCCTCTCTCCCCTCCTCTCTCTCCCCTCCCCTCTCTCTCTCTCCCTCTCCCCTCTCTCCCTCCCTCTCTCTCCTTTCTCTCTCTCCCCCTCTCTCCCCCCTCTCTCTCCCCCTCTCTCTCTCCCCCCCTCTCTCCCCCTCTCTCCCCTCTCTCTCCCTCTCTCTCTCCCCTCCTCTCTCTCTCCCCCCTCTCTCTCCCCTCTCTCCTCCTCTGTCTCTCCACCCTCTCTCTCCCCCCCTCTCTCTCCTCCCCTCTCCCCCTCTCTCTCTCTCCCCCTCTCTCTCCCCCTCCCCACCTCTCTCCCCCTCTCTCCTCCCTCCCCTCCTCTCCCTCCTCTCTCTCCCCTCCTCTCTCTCCCCCTCTCTCTCCCCCTCTCCCTCCCCCTCTCTCCCGCTCTCTCTCCCCCTCTCTCTCCCCCTCTCTCTCTCCCCTCTGTCTCCCTCCTCTCTCTCCCTCTCCCCCTCTCCTCTCTCTCTCCCTCTCCCCCTCTCTCCTCCCTCTCTCTCCTCTCTCTCTGCCCCTCCCCTCCTCTCTCTCTCCCCCTCTCTCTCCCCTCCTCTCTCCCCCTCTCCTCTCTCCTCTCTCTGCCCCTCTCCCCCCTCTCTCTCTCCCCCCTCCTCTCTCCCCCTCTCTCTCCCCCTCCTCTCTCTCTCCCCCTCTCTCTCTCCCCCTCTCTCTCCCCCTCTCTCTCCCCTCTCTCTCCTCCCTCTCTCCCCTCCTCTCTCTCCCCCCTCCTCTCTCTCCCCTCTCTCCCCCTCTCTCCCTCCCTCTCTCTCCCTTTCTCTCTCTCCCCCTCTCTCCCCCTCTCTCCCTCCTCCTCTCCTACCCTCCCCTCCCTCTCTCCCCCTCTCTCTCTCTCCCCTCCTCTCTCCCCTCCTCTCTCTCTCCCCTTTCTCCCCTCCTCTCTCCCCCTCCCTCTCTCCCCCTCTCTCCCTCCCTCTCTCTCCCCTCCTCTCTCCCCCTCTCTCTCCCCCTCCTCTCTCTCCCCCTCTCTCCCCTCTCCCCCTCCCCCCTCTCTCCCTCCTCTCTCTCCTCTCTCTCTCTCCCTCTCTCTCTCCCCCTCTCCCCCTCTCCCTCCTCTCCCCTCTCTCCCTCCCTCCCCCTCTCTCTCCCCCCTCCTCCTCCCCCCTCTCCCCCTCTCTCTCCCCCTCTCTCTCCTCTCTCCTCCCCTCTCTCCCTCCCCTCTCTCCCCTCCTCTCCCCCTCTCTCTCCTCTCTGCCCCCTCTCCCTCCTCTCTCTCTCCCCCTCTCTCCCCTCTTTCCTCCCCTCTCTCTCTCCCCTCTCTCTCCCCCTCTCTCTCCCTCCCCTCTCCCCCTCCTCTCTCTCCCCCCTCTCTCTCCCCCTCTCTCCCACCTCTCTCTCCCTCCTCCCTCTCCCCCCTCCTCTCTCCCCCTCTCTCTCCCCTCTCCCTCCCCCTCTCTCCCGCTCTCTCTCCCCCTCTCTCTCCCCCTCTCTCTCTCTCCCCTCTGTCTCCCTCCTCTCTCTCCCCTCTCCCCCTCTCTCCTCTCTCTCCCTCTCTCCTCTCTCTCCCCTCTCTCTCCCCTCTCCCCCCTCTCCTCTCTCTCTCCTCTCTCTCTGCCCCTCTCCCCCCTCTCTCCCCCCTCTGTCTCCCCTCCTCTCTCTCCCCCCTCTCTCCCTCTCTCCCTCTCTCTCTCCCCTCTCCCCCTCTCTCCTCTCTCTCTCCTCTCTCTCTGCCCCCTCTCCCCTCCTCTCTCTCCCCCTCTCTCCCCTCCTCTCTCCCCCTCTCTCTCCTCTCTCTCTGCCCCCTCCCCCCTCCTCTCTCTCTCCCCCTCCTCTCTCCCCCTCTCTCTCCCCCCTCTCTCTCCCTCTCTCCTCCCCTCTCCCCTCCTCTCTCTCCCCCTCCTCTCTCTCTCCCCTCTCTCCCCCTCTCTCCCTCCCTCTCTCTCCTTTCTCTCTCTCCCCCTCTCTCCCCCTCTCTCTCCCCCTCTCTCTCTCCCCTCCTCTCTCCCCCTCTCTCCCTCTCCCCCCCCTCTCTCTCCCCCTCCTCTCTCTCTCCCCCTCTCTCTCCCCCTCTCTCCTCCTCTGTCTCTCCACCCTCCTCTCTCCCCCTCTCTCTCCTCCCCTCTCTCCCCTCCTCTCTCTCTCCCCCTCTCTCCCCCCCTCCACCTCTCTCCTCCTCTCTCATCCCTCTCTCCCCTCCTCTCTCTCCCCTCCTCTCTCTCTCCCCCTCTCTCCCCCTCTCCCTCCCCCTCTCTCCCCGCTCTCTCTCCCCCTCTCTCTCCCCCTCTCTCTCTCCCCCTCTGTCTCCCTCCTCTCTCTCCCTCTCCCCCTCTCTCCTCTCTCTCCCCTCTCCCCCCTCTCCCTCTCTCTCTCCTCTCTCTCTGCCCCTCTCCCTCCCCTCTCTCTCCCCCCTCTCTCTCCCCTCCTCCTCCCCCTCTCTCTCTCCTCTCTCTGCCCCTCTCCCCTCCTCTCTCTCTCCCCCTCTCTCTCTCCCCCTCTCTCTCCCTCCTCTCTCTCCCCCCTCTCCTCTCCTCCTCTCTCTCCCCCTCTCTCCCCCTCTCTCCTCCCTCTCTCCCCTCCTCTCTCTCCCCCTCCTCTCTCTCTCCCCTCTCTCCCCCCTCTCCCTCCCTCCCCCTCTCTCCCTTTCTCTCTCCCCCTCTCTCCCCCTCTCTCCCTCCTCTCTCTACCTCCCCTCTCTCTCCCCCTCTCTCTCTCTCCCTCCTCCTCTCTCCCCCTCCCTCTCTCTCCCCTTTCTCCCCTCCTCTCTCTCTCCCCCTCCCCCTCTCTCCCCCTCTCTCCCTCCCTCTCTCCCTCCTCTCTCCCCCCTCTCTCTCCCCCCCTCCTCTCTCCCCCTCTCTCCCCTCTCCCCCTCCCCCTCTCTCCCTCCTCTCTCTCCCCTCTCTCTCTCTCCCTCTCTCTCTCCCCCTCTCCCCCTCTCTCCTCTCCCCTCTCTCCCTCCCTCCCCCTCTCTCTCCCCCTCCTCCTCCCCCTCTCTCCCCCTCTCCTCTCCCCCTCTCTCTCCTCTCTCCTCCCCTCTCTCCTCCCCTCTCTCCCCTCCTCTCCCCCCTCTCTCTCCTCTCTCTGCCCCTCTCCCCTCCTCTCTCTCTCCCCCCTCTCTCCCCTCTTTCCTCCCCCTCTCTCTCCCCCTCCTCTCTCTCTCCCTTTCTCCCCTCCTCTCTCTCCCTCCCCCTCTCTCCCTCCCTCTCTCTCCCTTTCTCTCTCTCCCCCTCTCTCTCTCCTCTCTCTCTGCCCCTCTCCCCTCCTCTCTCTCTCCCCCCTCTCTCTCTCCCCCCTCTCTCCCCCCCTCTCTCTCTCCCCCTCTCTCTCCCCCCTCTCTCCCCCTCTCTCTCTCCCTCTCTCCCTCCCTCTCTCCTCCCCTCTCTCCCCCTCTCTCTCTCTCTCTGCCCCTCTCTCCCTCCTCTCTCTCTCCCCCTCTCTCTCTCCCCCTCTCTCTCCTCTCTCCCTCCCCTCTCTCTCCCCCTCCCTCTCTCTCCCCTTTCTCCCCCTCCTCTCTCTCCCCTCCCTCTCCCCCTTCTCTCCCTCCCTCTCTCTCCCTTCTCTCTCTCCCCCTCTCTCCCCTCCTCTCTCTAGCCTCCCCTCTCTCTCCCCCTCTCTCTCCTCTCTCTCTCTGCCCCTCTCCCCTCCTCTCTCTCTCCCCCTCTCTCTCTCCCCCTCTCTCCCCCTCTCTCTCTCTCCCCTCTCTCTCCCCTCTCTCCTCCCCTCTCTCCCCTCCTCCTCTCTCCCCCTCCCCCTCCTCTCTCCCCTCTCCCCCCTCTCTCCCCCTCTCCCCCTCCTCTCTCTCTCCCCCTCTCTCTCTCCCCCTCTCTCCCCCTCTCTCTCTCTCCCCTCTCTCTCCCTCTCTCCCTCCCCTCTCTCCCCTCCCTCCTCTCTCCCCCTCCCCTCCTCTCTCCCCCTCTCCCCCTCTCTCCCCTCTCTCTCCCTCTCTCCCCTCCTCTCTCTCTCCCCCTCTCTCCCCCTCTCTCTCCCCCTCTCTCCCCCTCTCCTCTCTCTCCCCTCCTCTCTCTCCCCCTCTCTCCCCCTCTCTCTCCCTCTGTCTCTCCCCCCTCTCTCCCCCTCTCTCTCCCCTCCTCTCCCCTCCCCCCTCTCTCTCCCCTCCTCTCTCTCCCCCTCTCTCCCCCTCCTCTCTCTCCCCTCTCCCTCTCTCTCTCCCTCTTCTCTCCCCCTCTCTCTCTCTCCCTCCTCTCTCCCCCTCTCCCCCCTCTCTCCCCCTCTCTCTCCCTCTCTCCCCTCCTCTCTCTCTCCCCCTCTCTCCCTCCCTCTCTCTCCCCTCCTCTCTCTCCCTCTCCTCTCTCTCCCCCTCTCTCCCCCTCTCTCTCCCCTCTGCTCCTCTCCCCCTCTCTCTCTCCCCTCCTCTCTCCTCTCCTCTCTCTCTCCCCCTCTCTCCCCCTCCTCTCTCCCTCTCTCCCCCTCCTCTCTCTCCCCCTCTCTCTCCCCCTCCTCTCTCCCCCTCTCCTCCTCTCTCCCCCCTCTCTCCCCCTCTCTCTCCCCCCTCTCTCTCCCCTCTCCTCTCTCTCCCTCCTCTCCCCCTCTCTCCCTCTCTCCCCTCTCTCCCCCTCTCTCTCTCCCTCCTCTCTCCCCCCTCTCCCCCCTCTCTCCCCCTCTCTCTCCCCCTCTCTCTCCCTCTCCTCCTCTCCCCTCCTCTCTCCCTCCTCCCTCCTCTCTCTCTCCTCCTCTCTCCCCCCTCCCCCTCTCTCCCCCTCTCTCCCCCTCCCCCCTCTCTCTCTCTCCCCCTCCCCCTCCCTCTCTCTCCCCCTCCCCCCTCTCTCCCCCTCTCTCCCCCTCCCTCTACCTGTCGGTCACATGTCCCACCGGCAGGGGGCGTTGTGACGTCACAGCCGCGCCGCAGTAAACAGGAAGTGGAGCGGGGTCGCCCACGTCAGTGTGGGCGTGGCCGTGGGTCACGTGTCAGGACCAGCTTCCTGTTTACCGTCGGTGGTTCCGTCCGCCTGTCGGGTCCAGTCGGGTCCAGTCCCCGCTGTCAGCGGCCCACGGTCCTCCCGGCCCGGCCCGGATGAGCGCCTGAGCCCGAGCGAAGCCCCGCCCCCGGACCGGACCCGAGGTCCAGGTCCAGGACCCGCGCGCCGAGCCGGACCCGCGGTTCCGTCCTCCACGTGGTTGGACCCGTCGAGCCCCCCCGCAGCGGTGCCTCGGCCCCGAGCCCCCGGCCCCCCGAAGCGGGCCGTCAGGACCAGCCTGGGCGGGCGGGCATGGCCCGGCCGGACCCCCCGGCCCCCCGAAGCGGGCTCGGCCGTGTTTGAAGGAGGGCGGGTTCGGCTGGAGGGGGGGGCCGCTATGATGGCCGCGGCCCCCTCCGGGCCCGGCGGCCTCGGCCCCGCAGGACCCCGGAGGAGCGAGGAGATCGCGGACCTGATCGACCTGTTCTCCAAGACCCCCTACCGAGCCAAGGAGGTGACGTCACGGGTAAGAGGGCCAGGACGAGGGAGCAGGACCCCAGGACGGGGCCAGACCCCCTGAGGACGGGGCCAGACCCCCTGAGGACGGGTCCAGACCCCCTGAGGCTGGGTCCAGACCCCCTGAGGCTGGGTCCAGACCCCCTGAGGCTGGGGCCAGACCCCCTGAGGCTGGGTCCAGACCCCCTGAGGCTGGGTCCAGACCCCCTGAGGCTGGGTCCAGACCCCCTGAGGATGGGGGCCAGACCCCTGAGGATGGGTCCAGACCCCCTAAGGATGGGTCCAGATCCCTTGAGGATGGGTCCAGACCCCCTAAGGATGGGTCCTGATCCCTTGAGGCTGGGGCCAGACCCCTGAGGCTGGGGCCAGACCCCCTGAGGCTGGGGCCAGACCCCTTGAGGATGGGGCCAGACCCCTCGAGGCTGGGGCCAGATCCCCTGAAGCTGGGTCCAGACCCCCTGAGGATGGGTCCAGACCCCCTGAGGATGGGGCCCAGACCCCCTGAGGATGGGGCCAGACCCCCTAAGGATGGGTCCAGATCCCTTGAGGCTGGGGCCAGACCCCCTGAGGCTGGGTCCAGACCCCTGAGGCTGGGTCCAGACCTGAGGCTGGGTCCAGACCCCTGAGGCTGGGGCCAGACCCCCTGAGGCTGGGGCCAGACCCCCTAAGGATGGGTCCAGATCCCTTGAGGCTGGGGCCAGACCCCCTGAGGCTGGGGCCAGACCCCCTGAGGCTGGGTCCAGACCCCTGAGGCTGGGTCCAGACCTGAGGCTGGGTCCAGACCCCTTGAGGATGGGTCCAGATCCCTTGAGGATGGGTCCAGACCCCTGAGGCTGGGTCCAGACCACCTGAGGATGGGTCCAGACCCCTTGAGGCTGGGGTCAGACCCCCTGAGGCTGGGGCCAGACCCCCTGAGGCTGGGTCCAGATCCCTTGAGGATGGGTCCAGACCACCTGAGGCTGGGTCCAGACCCCCTAAGGATGGGTACAGACCCCCTGAGGATGGGTCCAGACCCCCTGAGGCTGGGTCCAGACCCCCTAAGGATGGGTACAGACCCCTGAGGATGGGTCCAGACCCCCTGAGGATGGGTACAGACCCCCTGAGGATGGGTCCAGACCCCCTAAGGATGGACCCATCCTGGACCCATCCTTAGGGGGTCTGGACACAGCCTGACCCTGATGTGACACCAGGAGGGCCCTGGTCCCTGTGGAGGAGCAGGGCCTGACCTGGTTGAGGGCCTGGAGGCCCAGAAGGGCCCCTGACCGACTGTCTCCTGCAGGTGGAGGCCATCGAGAGGCGCTGCCTCGACCTGTTCGGCAGAGATTACAAGTTCAGCATCATCCACAACGCGGGGGGGGAGGTGTGCGGCCACTACCCGCGGCAGATCGTCTTCCTGGAGCACCAGACCAGCGACGTGGACCGAGACGGGTACGACAGCGGTCCAAAGTCCAGTCCGCCCAGTTACCCATTCGCCTGTTTGTTCTGTGGCTGCCGTCGTGCTCCTGCACCCAGGGGTCAAAGGTCGACCAGCTGATCCCAGCTGCTGCGTCACGTGACCTCGTGTGTTTATCTTAAACGGTGGTGAACCGACGCGCTCCACCTGAGCGGCTGCGTCAGGTTCTTCAGGTGTAGGCCCCGCGGTGACCAGCAGGGGGCGCTCCTGCCCCGAGCCTCACTGGTTCGTCTGGTGGAGGTTCCAGGTGTCTCTGGTCGTTCTCCAGGACTAAACGTCACCTGTAGCAGGTGGTTCAGATGAGGGTGCGCGTCCCCGGTCCCCCTGAGGCCTTCAGCTCGTTCCTCTGACCCACGTGTGCAGGTTCCAGAGCTCGGTCCAGATCAGTAAGCTGCAGGACCTGGTGAACCGGAGCAAACTGGCCCGCTGCAGAGGGAGGTTCGTCTGTCCCGTCATCCTCTACAACGGCAAGGTACCGTTAACGTGCACCACAGCACACCCTGTGTCCTACAGCGTAGAGGCCGTTCACACCAGCACACTTTCAGGTGAAACCTCCAGAGATTCTTGGACTGTTGACACGAGAATACCCGAAAAGAGAAACAATGTGAGAAACCGCTCCACAGGGGAATGGTGCAGGTACACTACGGTGTACGTTGTCATGGAAATGCTGACAGACAGTGTGACACCATGTACTACAACTGCATGTAGAACAACAGCATGTAAAACAACATGTAAACTTACACCATGTAAAACAACACCATGCACTACAACAGCATATAAAACACCATGTACCACATGTGTAACAAAAAAATGTACAACAAGAGCATGTAAAATTACTTCAAATAAAACAACACTGTGTACAACAATACATGTATACCACAACACCATGTACTAAAAAAACAGATGTATCACAACATGTACAACAGTATGTAAAACAACATGTACTACAACAATTAAAATGGCAACATGCAGGGCAAGTCAACTTTATTTACACAGCAGTATACAGACACATGGTGACTCATAGTGCTTTACAAGTGTACAGATGAACAAAGAACAACGCACACAAGATGATTAAAATAAAAAGTAGTGAAAACAAGTACACAGAAAAAGAAATCTGGAGATAACAGCAACATGAACACAACAAAGACGGGTATCACACCCATACGAACAGAGAACAGAGCTCCACACAACAACACGACAGTACAACGATATCACCAGAGGAGACAACAGATCCAGATGAAATGAGCAGTGAGACACGCTGCTTCACGACTCCGTGTGACTCTTCCACCGACCTGGTCTCCTGTGGACATGTAAAAACTACACCTCCATGTACAACCTGTAAATGAACATGTGAAACTACCCTGTACAACAACAGCATGTCAACAGCAGTGTGGTGAACACACGTCTATCGGTGTGTCTCAACCACCTTCTGCTGTCTTCCAGCATATCTGCAGGTCGTCCACTCTGGCAGGATGGGGGGAGCTGTACGGACGCACAGGCTACAACTACATCTTCTCAGGTACCTCTGCCTCATCCTCTGCTCTGTACTGGTCTATACTGGTCTGCCCTGGTCTGTACTGGTCTGTCCTGGTCTATACTGGTCTGTACTGTTCTATACTGGTCTGCCCTGGTCTATACTGGTCTGCCCTGGTCTATACTGGGCTGTACTGGTCTATATTGGGCTGTACTGGTCTATACTGGTCTGCCCTGGTCTATACTGGTCTTTACTGGTCTATACTGGTCTGCCCTGGTCTATACTGGTCTGCCCTGGTCTATACAGGTCTGCCCTGGTCTATACTGGTCTGCCCTGGTCTATACTGGGCTGTACTGGTCTATATTGGGCTGTACTGGTCTATACTGGTCTGCCCTGGTCTGTACTGGGCTGTACTGGTCTATACTGGTCTGCCCTGGTCTATACGGGTCTGCCCTGGTCTATACTGTTCTGTCCTGGACTGTACTGGTCTATATTGGTCTGCCCTGGTCTATACTGGTCTGCCCTGGTCTATACTGGTCTGCCCTGGTCTATACTGGGCTGTACTGGTCTATATTGGTCTGCCCTGGTCTATACTGGTCTGTACTGGTCTATACTGTTCTGCCCTGGTCTATACTGGGCTGTACTGGTCTATATTGGTCTGCCCTGGTCTATACTGGTCTGTCCTGGTCTATACTGGTCTGTCCTGGTCTATACTGGTCTGCCCTGGTCTATACTGGTCTGTATTGGTCTATATTGGTCTGCCATGGTCTATACTGATCTGTATTGGTCTATATTGGTCTGTCCTGGTCTATATTGGTCTGTCCTGGTCTATACTGGTCTGCCCTGGTCTATACTGGTCTGCCCTGGTCTATACTGGTCTGCCCTGGTCTATACTGGTCTGTATTGGTCTATATTGGTCTGTCCTGGTCTATACTGGTCTGTCCTGGTCTATACTGGTCTGCCCTGGTCTATACTGTTCTGCCCTGGTCTATACTGGTCTGTATTGGTCTATATTGGTCTGTCCTGGTCTATACTGGTCTGTACTGGTCTATACTGGTCTGCCCTGGTCTATACTGGTCTGCCCTGGTCTATACTGGTCTGTATTGGTCTATACTGGTCTGCCCTGGTCTATACTGGTCTGCCCTGGTTTATACTGGTCTGTATTGGTCTAT
>CAJVRN010000141.1:195000-327500 GCA_911728415.1 Lagocephalus sceleratus
GTCTGAACTGGTTTGTCAGGGTTAGCTGGTTGATAACTAGCTCTGATTGGTGGATTTTGTTTGTTGCCATGGCAGCTAAATGCTGCTCCATATATATCGGCCCCACCCATGTGGTAGAATTGGCCACGCCCACTTTTACATACTACATCAGCCTCTGAGTCTTTAGGGCCCTGAAGCAGGACTGCTGGCCAAGGTGTCCTGGTCCTGGTCAAGGTCCACGTCCAGGTCCAGGTCCAGGTCCTGGTCCTGGTTTTGCTGACTCCTGATTGGTTCCAGAGTCGAGGGACCGCGGCAGCGTCACCAGTTTAAGCAGCGAGTTTTCCCTGATCACTGAGGAGGTGGGCGGAGCCACCAGCCTAAC
The DNA here is from genome assembly GCA_911728415.1 of Lagocephalus sceleratus. NCBI lineage: Eukaryota > Metazoa > Chordata > Actinopteri > Tetraodontiformes > Tetraodontidae > Lagocephalus > Lagocephalus sceleratus. Next base: position 195,362 of record CAJVRN010000141.1, read on the forward strand.
CAATGACACCCTGGACCTGTTCTCCAACCATGCCCCCACCTCCAGCTGGTCAGTGCCACACACACCGTTACTGTAGTCAGGCCCAGATGTGTGCTCCAGATGTTCCTGGCCTGAGGACCCCTCAAATGTCTCCTCCCTCCTTTCTCTCCAGGAGGAGAGGAACTGCGTCTTCTCCTCAGATGGTCGTCTGGACCAAGCAGAACCTTCTGGAGGAACATCTGTCTCACGCTCTCATCGAGGGACGGTCGTCCAGCTCCTCCTCCTCCAACCAATCAGAACACGGTCTCCCGCGTGCTGGCAGCAGCCCATTGGCCGTCCCGGGGAAGAGGTGGGTGAGGGCGGGGCCTGGTCCAGATGTGCTGAGCTGCTGTTGGGCTTCACCTCCTGCTGTGGTCCTGCAGGTTGATGTCGGAACACAACCGCTCCGGCTCCTCCCTGTCCACCGACTACGGTAGCTGGCAGATTGTGTCGGGCTGCGGCAGCATCCACGACCACGCCCACTTTCCTCCGCCCCCTGCCTCGTCCTCGGCGGCGGTGGCCACCGCCTACGACTCCCCCCTGCCCTTCAGTTTCCAGGAGGAGGGGCCTGTGGGACGCATGTGAGTAGAGCTGGAGGTCGGCCTGGGAGGCGGGGCCTCGACCGTAACCATGGAAACAGAAAGTTCTAGCTCAGAGAGGAAGAGGAAGGTCTTCGTCTTCATCTTAAGTAGAGTCTTCCTCCGTACCTGGAGGGGAGCTGCTTCACAGCAGGCTCCGCCCCCTTTCTACTGGTGAAGATCCTGGACCCACCAGTAAACCAGTGGTGTCCTGGTCCTGGCTCCAGGACCAGGACCTTGTAGGTCAGAAGAGGGACCTTAAAACGATTCTTGAGTTAATGAGCAGCCAATGGGGTGAAGCCAGAATGGTCATGTGACCTGAGGTCAGGGCCTGTCAGACCAGGTACCAGGGGAGCGGCTCCTGATGGTCCTGCAGATGGAACATCTGGATCCGTGTCGAGCATCAGTACTGACGACAGGCCTCCCCCCCAGGTGCCCCCCGCCCCCAGAGCGCCAGGCCCGGCTGGAGGCGGTGCGCGAGCTCTTCCTGGCGGCCTACAGCTCCACGGTGGGCCTCCAGTCCTCGGCCTCCAGCCCGTCTGGCTCCATCTCCGGGCTGCTGGAGCAGTTCGCCCGCGGCGTCGGCCTCCGCGCCACCAGCGGGATCGTGTGAGCGCAGCGCCGCCCGTGGCCCAGGAATAAGTGCCAAACGTTTGTGTGGACCTTCTCCAGGGACCCGCTGAAGAACTGTGTGAACAGCTGTTTTATTTTGAAATGTCCCTTTAACTGAAGACTTCCTGTTTGGTCCACATGGCTGACCTCAGACACCAACACCTCTTCCTCCTCCTCATCCTCGTTGGTGGAGGCTGGTGCTGCTGCCCCCGGCGGTGCCTTCTGTCCCCCGTCCAGGGCGGGGTCGACCTTTGACCTCTGACAGCCTGGGCGTGGTCTCGGTGGCTCACGGCCGTTTGGTGATTTTTTAACTGATTTGCTGTTTTCTTCTTTCTGCTTTTTATTTTTGTATCAGCAGAATCAGAATCACTGACGAGACAATAAAATCAATGTTGCTCATTTCTGATGCCTGTTCCCTGATGAGGATGGAGGAGTGGAGGATGAGGGAGGAGTGGTGGAGGATGGAGGAGTGGTGGATGGAGGAGTGGTGGATGGATGAGTGGTGGAGGGATGATAGGGGGGCAATGGAGGAGTGGTGTATGTTGGACGAATTATTGATGGATGCTTCAGGGAAGATTGATGGATGAATGAGGGATGGATGATGGAGGGATGAATGAGGGATTATTGATGGATGATGGAGGGATGAAAGGGATTATTGATGGGTGATGGAGGGATGGATGATGGAGGGATGAAAGGGATTATTGATGGGTGATGGAGGGATGGATGAGGGATTATTGATGGATGATGGAGGGATGAAAGGGATTATTGATGGGTGATGGAGGGATGGATGATGGAGGGATGAAAGGGATTATTGATGGGTGATGGAGGGATGGATGATGGAGGGATGAAAGGGATTATTGATGGGTGATGGAGGGATGGGTGATGGAGGGATGAATGAGGGATTGATGGGTGATGGAGGGATGAATGAGGGATTATTGATGGGTGATGGAGGGATGGATGATGGATGAATGAGGGATTATTGATGGGTGATGGAGGGATGAATGAGGGATTATTGATGGGTGATGGAGGGATGGATGATGGATGAATGAGGGATTATTGATGGGTGATGGAGGGATGGGTGATGGATGAATGAGGGATTATTGATGGGTGATGGAGGGATGGGTGATGGATGAATGGATTATTGATGGGTGATGGAGGGATGGATGATGGAGGGATGAAAGGGATTATTGATGGGTGATGGAGGGATGGATGATGGAGGGATGAAAGGGATTATTGATGGGTGATGGAGGGATGGATGAGGGATTATTGATGGGTGATGGAGGGATGAATGAGGGATTATTGATGGATGATGGAGGGATGAAAGGGATTATTGATGGGTGATGGAGGGATGGATGATGGAGGGATGAAAGGGATTATTGATGGGTGATGGAGGGATGGATGATGGAGGGATGAAAGGGATTATTGATGGGTGATGGAGGGATGGGTGATGGAGGGATGAATGAGGGATTGATGGGTGATGGAGGGATGAATGAGGGATTATTGATGGGTGATGGAGGGATGGATGATGGATGAATGAGGGATTATTGATGGGTGATGGAGGGATGAATGAGGGATTATTGATGGGTGATGGAGGGATGGATGATGGATGAATGAGGGATTATTGATGGGTGATGGAGGGATGGGTGATGGATGAATGAGGGATTATTGATGGGTGATGGAGGGATGGGTGATGGATGAATGGATTATTGATGGGTGATGGAGGGATGAATGAGGGATTATTGATGGGTGATGGAGGGATGGATGATGGATGAATGAGGGATTATTGATGGGTGATGGAGGTATGGGTGATGGATGAATGAGGGATTATTAATGGGTGATGGAGGGATGGGTGATGGAGGGATGAATGATGGATTATTGATGGGTGATGGAGGGATGGATGATGGATGAATGAGGGATTATTGATGGGTGATGGAGGGATGGGTGATAGAGGGATGAATGAGGGATTATTGATGGGTGATGGAGGGATGAATGAGGGATTATTGATGGGTGATGGAGGGATGGGTGATGGATGAATGAGGGATTATTAATGGGTGATGGAGGGATGGATGATGGATGAATGAGGGATTATTGATGGGTGATGGAGGGATGGGTGATGGATGAATGAGGGATTATTGATGGGTGATGGAGGGATGAATGAGGGATTATTGATGGGTGATGGAGGGATGGATGATGGAGGGATGAATGAGGGATTATTGGTGGGTGATGGAGGGAAGGGTGATAGAGGGATGACTGAGGGATTATTGATGGGTGATGGAGGGATGAATGAGGGATTATTGATGGGTGATGGAGGGATGGATGATGGATGAATGAGGGATTATTGATGGGTGATGGAGGGATGGGTGATGGATGAATGAGGGATTATTGATGGGTGATGGAGGGATGGGTGATGGATGAATGAGGGATTATTAATGGGTGTTGGAGGGATGGATGATGGAGGGATGAATGAGGGATTATTGATGGGTGATGGAGGGATGGATGATGGATGAATGAGGGATTATTGATGGGTGATGGAGGGATGGGTGATGGATGAATGAGGGATTATTAATGGGTGTTGGAGGGATGGATGATGGAGGGATGAATGAGGGATTATTGATGGGTGATGGAGGGATGGATGATGGATGAATGAGGGATTATTGATGGGTGACGGAGGGAAGGGTGATGGAGGGATGACTGAGGGATTATTGATGGGTGATGGAGGGATGAATGAGGGATTATTGATGGGTGATGGAGGGATGGATGATGGATGAATGAGGGATTATTGATGGGTGATGGAGGGATGGGTGATGGATGAATGAGGGATTATTGATGGGTGATGGAGGGATGAATGAGGGATTATTGATGGGTGATGGAGGGATGGGTGATGGATGAATGAGGGATTATTAATGGGTGATGGAGGGATGGATGATGGATGGATGAATGAGGGATTATTGATGGGTGATGGAGGGATGGATGATGGATGAATGAGGGATTATTGATGGGTGATGGAGGGAAGGGTGATAGAGGGATGACTGAGGGATTATTGATGGGTGATGGAGGGATGGGTGATGGAGGGATGAATGAGGGATTATTGATGGATGGGTGATGGATGGATGATGGATGAATGAGGGATTATTGATGGGTGATGGAGGGATGAATGAGGGATTATTGATGGGTGATGGAGGGATGGATGATGGATGAATGAGGGATTATTGATGGGTGATGGAGGGATGGGTGATGGATGAATGAGGGATTATTGATGGGTGATGGAGGGATGGGTGATGGATGAATGAGGGATTATTAATGGGTGATGGAGGGATGGGTGATGGAGGGATGAATGAGGGATTATTGATGGGTGATGGAGGGATGGATGATGGAGGGATGAATGAGGGATTATTGATGGGTGATGGAGGGATGGATGAGGGATTATTGATGGGTGATGGAGGGATGGGTGATGGAGGGATGAATGAGGGATTATTGATGGGTGATGGAGGGATGAATGAGGGATTATTGATGGGTGATGGAGGGATGGATGATGGATGAATGAGGGATTATTGATGGGTGATGGAGGGATGGGTGATGGATGAATGAGGGATTATTGATGGGTGATGGAGGGATGGGTGATGGATGAATGAGGGATTATTGATGGGTGATGGAGGGATGGATGATGGAGGGATGAATGAGGGATTATTGATGGGTGATGGAGGGATGGATGAGGGATTATTGATGGGTGATGGAGGGATGGGTGATGGAGGGATGAATGAGGGATTATTGATGGGTGATGGAGGGATGAATGAGGGATTATTGATGGGTGATGGAGGGATGGATGATGGATGAATGAGGGATTATTGATGGGTGATGGAGGGATGGGTGATGGATGAATGAGGGATTATTAATGGGTGATGGAGGGATGGGTGATGGAGGGATGAATGATGGATTATTGATGGTGATGGAGGGATGGATGATGGATGAATGAGGGATTATTGATGGGTGATGGAGGGATGGGTGATGGATGAATGAGGGATTATTGATGGGTGATGGAGGGATGGATGATGGATGAATGAGGGATTATTGATGGGTGACGGAGGGAAGGGTGATAGAGGGATGACTGAGGGATTATTGATGGGTGATGGAGGGATGAATGAGGGATTATTGATGGGTGATGGAGGGATGGATGATGGATGAATGAGGGATTATTGATGGGTGATGGAGGGATGGGTGATGGATGAATGAGGGATTATTGATGGGTGATGGAGGGATGAGTGATGGATGAATGAGGGATTATTAATGGGTGTTGGAGGGATGGATGATGGAGGGATGAATGAGGGATTATTGATGGGTGATGGAGGGATGGATGATGGATGAATGAGGGATTATTGATGGGTGACGGAGGGAAGGGTGATAGAGGGATGACTGAGGGATTATTGATGGGTGATGGAGGGATGAATGAGGGATTATTGATGGGTGATGGAGGGATGGATGATGGATGAATGAGGGATTATTGATGGGTGATGGAGGGATGGGTGATGGATGAATGAGGGATTATTGATGGGTGATGGAGGGATGAATGAGGGATTATTGATGGGTGATGGAGGGATGGGTGATGGATGAATGAGGGATTATTAATGGGTGATGGAGGGATGGATGATGGATGGATGAATGAGGGATTATTGATGGGTGATGGAGGGATGGATGATGGATGAATGAGGGATTATTGATGGGTGATGGAGGGAAGGGTGATAGAGGGATGACTGAGGGATTATTGATGGGTGATGGAGGGATGAATGAGGGATTATTGATGGGTGATGGAGGGATGAATGAGGGATTATTGATGGGTGATGGAGGGATGGATGATGGAGGGATGAATGAGGGATTATTGACGGATGGGTGATGGATGGATGATGGATGAATGAGGGATTATTGATGGGTGATGGAGGGATGAATGAGGGATTATTGATGGGTGATGGAGGGATGGATGATGGATGAATGAGGGATTATTGATGGGTGATGGAGGGATGAATGAGGGATTATTGATGGGTGATGGAGGGATGGGTGATGGAGGGATGAATGAGGGATTATTGATGGGTGATGGAGGGATGGATGATGGAGGGATGAATGAGGGATTATTGATGGGTGATGGAGGGATGGATGAGGGATTATTGATGGGTGATGGAGGGATGGGTGATGGAGGGATGAATGAGGGATTATTGATGGGTGATGGAGGGATGAATGAGGGATTATTGATGGGTGATGGAGGGATGGATGATGGATGAATGAGGGATTATTGATGGGTGATGGAGGGATGGGTGATGGATGAATGAGGGATTATTGATGGGTGATGGAGGGATGGGTGATGGATGAATGAGGGATTATTAATGGGTGATGGAGGGATGGGTGATGGAGGGATGAATGAGGGATTATTGATGGGTGATGGAGGGATGGATGAGGAATTATTGATGGGTGATGGACGGATGGATGATGGATGAATGAGGGATTATTGATGGGTGATGGAGGGATGAATGAGGGATTATTGATGGGTGATGGAGGGATGGATGATGGATGAATGAGGGATTATTGATGGGTGATGGAGGGATGGGTGATGGAGGGATGAATGATGGATTATTGATGGTGATGGAGGGATGGATGATGGATGAATGAGGGATTATTGATGGGTGATGGAGGGATGGGTGATGGATGAATGAGGGATTATTGATGGGTGATGGAGGGATGAATGAGGGATTATTGATGGGTGATGGAGGGATGGGTGATGGATGAATGAGGGATTATTAATGGGTGATGGAGGGATGGATGATGGATGAATGAGGGATTATTGATGGGTGATGGAGGGATGGATGATGGATGAATGAGGGATTATTGATGGGTGACGGAGGGAAGGGTGATAGAGGGATGACTGAGGGATTATTGATGGGTGATGGAGGGATGAATGAGGGATTATTGATGGGTGATGGAGGGATGGATGATGGATGAATGAGGGATTATTGATGGGTGATGGAGGGATGGGTGATGGATGAATGAGGGATTATTGATGGGTGATGGAGGGATGGGTGATGGATGAATGAGGGATTATTTATGGGTGTTGGAGGGATGGATGATGGAGGGATGAATGAGGGATTATTGATGGGTGATGGAGGGATGGATGATGGATGAATGAGGGATTATTGATGGGTGACGGAGGGAAGGGTGATAGAGGGATGACTGAGGGATTATTGATGGGTGATGGAGGGATGAATGAGGGATTATTGATGGGTGATGGAGGGATGGATGATGGATGAATGAGGGATTATTGATGGGTGATGGAGGGATGGGTGATGGATGAATGAGGGATTATTGATGGGTGATGGAGGGATGAATGAGGGATTATTGATGGGTGATGGAGGGATGGGTGATGGATGAATGAGGGATTATTAATGGGTGATGGAGGGATGGATGATGGATGGATGAATGAGGGATTATTGATGGGTGATGGAGGGATGGATGATGGATGAATGAGGGATTATTGATGGGTGATGGAGGGAAGGGTGATAGAGGGATGACTGAGGGATTATTGATGGGTGATGGAGGGATGAATGAGGGATTATTGATGGGTGATGGAGGGATGGGTGATGGAGGGATGAATGAGGGATTATTGATGGGTGATGGAGGGATGGATGATGGAGGGATGAATGAGGGATTATTGATGGATGGGTGATGGATGGATGATGGATGAATGAGGGATTATTGATGGGTGATGGAGGGATGAATGAGGGATTATTGATGGGTGATGGAGGGATGGATGATGGATGAATGAGGGATTATTGATGGGTGATGGAGGGATGAATGAGGGATTATTGATGGGTGATGGAGGGATGGATGAGGATGTCTGATGTTATCAGCACTAATCTTCAGTCACGCTTCACTGTTGTGTTTCAGGCTTCTTCCTGGAGGGGGCGCTGCAGCACTAGTCCTGTTGAAGGGAGCCCCTCGAATGGAATGACCCTCTTCCTCCCCCTCCTCCATCTTCATCTCCTCCTCCTCTCCCTCCTCTTCCTCCTCCTCATCCTCCCCCTCCTCCTCCCCCTCCTCCTCCTCCTCACACACTCTTCCTCCCCCTCCTCCTCCCTCCCTCCTCCTCTTCCTCCCCCTCCTCCTCCTCCTCACACACTCTTCCTCCCCCTCCTCCTCCCTCCCTCCTCTTCTTCCTCCCCCTCCTCCTCCTCCTCACACACTCTTCCTCTCCCTCCTCCTCCCCCTCCCCCCTTCCTCTTCCTCCCCCTCCTCCTCCTCCTCACACACTCTTCCTCTCCCTCCTCCTCCCCCTCCCCCTTCCTCTTTCCCCCCCCTCCTCCTCCTCACACACTCTTCCTCTCCCTCCTCCTCCCCCTCCCTCCTCCTCTTCCTCCCCCTCCTCCTCCTCACACACTCTTCCTCGGAGCTTCACTCGTCCGCTCTGCCTCTGTCTGGCGGCTGTATGGATTGAGCGCTCTGCGTCCTGATCGATGTGATTGGTTATTGATCAGCAGTGATCTGGAGACCACCATGGCGTCAGTCGGAGACTTCGACCCGCTGACCTCCTCCGTTCCTGCTACGAAGATCGAAGTCACAGTGTCGTGCAGGTAATTCTGTGCTCACCTGAGCGCCGCTGCCTCCTCAGGACCCCAGAGGTGTGTTTGAGAGTCCAGCTGCCTCAAGGCTTCAGCGGGGGTCTGCCTGGTGTGAGGGTCCTCACAAAGATCAAAGCACAAACTTGTGAGACTGTTCCTAAGAGCTCTTTGTATCGGTGGGTTGTTGTCAGTGCTCCGGGGTTGGGACGGGGGGGGTCAGGGAGTGTTGTTGAGGTGGCCGTGATGCCTTCAAGGCCACGTAACTCTACACAAATGAATGTAGGACTCTTTAGTTACTGCAGCAGGGACGAGCAGAAGCTGCTGCGGGTGTGCGAGGGCTCCGGTTGTGTCTGTGCTGCCTGTTCCTGTTGGGACGGACCCTCGTCCGTCTGAAGGTGTCAGTGCTAACCGGGGCTGAAGCTGCTGAGCCCATGAGGTGTTGTCAGAGAACACCGGGTGACACTGACAGAATGAGGTTGTATCAGATGGTTCTCCAGCAGACCGAGCAGCCCTTGGGGGGGGGTCACGGTTGACCCAGCAGACGGTGTGTGAGGGAGCATGGCTCCTGAGAGAAGGTGAGGTCTGTTTGCTGCTCTCTGATTGGCTCTAAACTGATGTGACGGCTGTCGCCATGGTCACGGAACAACAGGAACAGGACATAAGGGGAACTTCCTGTGACCACAGTTCTGGTGTGTGTGGACAGATGAGGGGGGACCGGACCACCAGGGGCAGCAGATGCCCAAGCCTGGGGGGGGTTTGGTGGTGGTCAACAACACTGCCGTCAACAACGCAGCTTCTCGGGTTTCTGGAGGTCTTGGCTGACAGTCATGTCCTCAGGACGTCCAGCTGTTGTTGAGCTTCCTACCCAGTTGTGGAGTGTCTCTAAGGTCCACCAGACCAGCCCCCTGTGGGGGGGCTGATGGTTCAGGTCTGACCACCAGTCCTGACATGGGGGCTCCAGGTCAAGTGTCCCTGGGGGACCATGTTAAGCGTCCTGAGGTAGTCTCCAGGTAGGACATCTTAGCCTGTCTCAGGGGACGGGGACCACAGTTGTCTCAAAGCTCAGAGGACACTCTGACAGGGGCCACGTTGTCCTCAGTCCCCGGACTGAAATGAGGACCAGGTCCAGTCGTCCACATGTCCCTGCTCCAGAGGGGGGTCCACACGTTGGTGGTCTTCAGGTTCACCTGTGGTCGTTCACAAGCATCTCAAGTCTCTGCAGAAACATGTGACGTCCACTAGAGGCTGCTGAGGACGGGGGATGGGGACAGTGTGCTCAGGCTAACGTCACCGTTGTTGTGTTCCAGAAACCTGTTGGACATGGACACCTTCTCCAAGTCAGACCCAGGTAACCGCAGCACTTCCTCCATCACACAGTGGTTTCTCCTTCACGGACAACAGAAAATAGAGCAAAGATATGATTGCACAGCTGATCAATCGTCAATACTAGAGTCATCAATACTCCAGGATGACTGGGGGGAGTGGGCGTGGCCTCCCTGCCTGGATGGGGCGGGGCTAAGAGCCTGCTCACCGCTGGGCAGTAAGGCGGATGCTCGCCTACTTATTTAGTGAGGTGTGAGGCGAGATGAAGCGACACATCGGGAGGACACGTCGCCTCACCTCACTGCTAGGCTGAGTGGACATGTCCTGGCAGAGGCAAGGGGCGTGTCCCAGGAAAGTGAGGGGAGGGGCCAGTTGACATGACAAACAAGCTGAAGACACTCTGGACTCCCTTTTAACATGGTGGCTGTCCCTCTGACCTGACGGACGTCTGAGGCCCTTCAGGACTCCTGGGTCAAGAGAGGACATGTCTCCCAATGTAGGCCCAAAGCAACACCCCAACCCCAACAACCAGTCAAACAGCCACAACAGCGACAATCCTGATGCGTCCTGCTGATGTCCACTGTTGCAGCCTCTCTCTTGTCTGTGACTCCGCCCCCTCTTGGCTCCTCTCAACCCATCATACCAACACTCCTCAAGAGAGGACCTCCCACCAGCGAAGGTGGAGCAGGAGGATGAAGGAGGGGACATCGTCCTACATCTTCTATTTAAAGGTCATTTTAATCAATTCATTTAAAGTATTTCCAAATAACAAACTGGTTAAATAATTTAAAAAAAACAGCTAGAAAAAAGGTCAGACAAAAAATAAGAAATATAAAAGAGGCAGGGTCGTGGTAATGACCCGGATGACCTGAAGGTCGTGACCAGTTTGGATTCAAACGAGTGAGCTTCATTTACACTTTAAAGATGGGTGTGATTTTACAGAGTTACACAGTGACCAACTTCTCACCACCTCCCAGCTTCTGTTCAGCACTCACATCCATGTTCCCCAATGTGACACGAGGAGGGGGCGGGGCCAGACACCTCACAGATGGAGTGTTCATCCTGAACTCTATAGTTGTAGAACTAGCTTCCAAAAGAGCCCAGTGGCTCATGAATACTTCTGATTGATAAGGTCCAGAGGGCAAAGTGAGGGGGAGATGACCTAACAGCCCTGAGGGTCCAGGAAGACATCAGCTTTTACGTAATTGACCCACATATTAGTCAACAGACTGAATCTACTTTAATCTTGATGGTGGAATCAGTGTTGGACTACTTCACCACAGCTGCCATCTGCAGGGTCACCACAGTGACCAGGAACTGGTCCACCTCATTTATTACCAGTGATCAGATCTGATCAGCCAGTCTATATTCGCCTGATCAACATCGGTTTCCATGGTAACAGGTCATGCCCAGGACAGGTTCCTATTTATTTAATTTATGACACAAACAATCTTGTGGAGCCGCTTCTTAAACTCTTCTTTTAACATCAATAAAGCGTCATAAACGGAGGAGACGTGAAGGAGTCAGATTGTTGGAAAACCACACGACAGAATGTGGCTAACAAATTTAAGAATGCAACATCAAATGTTCCTTAACTTGACGGATCTATATTATTGTAACAAGTGATGACCTGGGTCGACCGAGATGTTCAAGTTCAAAAGTTCAAAGTTCAAGTTCAAAGTTCAATGTTCGGGTCCAATTGGATCTGTAGGAATCCAGTTGGAGTCCACCTCTGAATGTGGTTTGAATCGGATTCGGAAAAATCTGACTTCATGTGTTTTTTGTGTCCAAACTGGCAAAAACCCAACTGGACCCTGTCTGGATGTGCTGATCAAGTTTGGAGGTTCAACATGAACAATGTGAACAACGTGCAACAGTCATCATAATCCAAACACCTGCCGCTCTCTCTCAGGTCCTACGTCTGACACATGTTGAATCTAAAATCTGTGCTCGGCCAAATCGGAAGGGAAGCATTTCAGCATTTGGTTGAAACTTTGGGAATTAAAAATCATCACAAAAGTTGTATATTGGCTGTCTGGGATAGAATAATCTCTGTGAGGAGGGAGTTGTATGGGTCTATCGACCTGTATAGATCCATCTGACTCTACCATGGCAGAGGGGTAGTTTAGAGATAGGAGTAGGGTAGGGCAGGGTAGGGTAGATTTAGGGTAGGGTCGGGTTAAGGTAGGTTTAGGGTTAGGGTTAGAGTAGGGTTAGGGTAGGAGTAAGGCCCGGTTAGGGTAGTGGTAGGGTAGGGTAGGGTTAGAGTAGGAGAGGGGTTACCGTAGGAGTAGGTTAGAGCAGGGATCCCCAAACACTGGGCCCCGGACCAGTACCGGTCCGTGGATCATTTTGTACCGGGCCGCGATTATAAGAGTAAATAATCGTGATTAAAAAAAAAATAAATATATATATATATATATATATATATATATATATGTTTTTGCTTCTGGGTGTCTTATCTTGAAGGACAACCACTTCCACCCTTGCCTAACTTCTGTGCTAGACTCTTTGGCAGGTATTTATCCTCCATCAACAATGCTAGTCCTCGAAAATGAGCCAGAAATGTTGTACTCAGAAATGTTGTTGGCACAATGTTACAAGGAAGCTGCTAATAAAATTGCATATATAATAGGGCAGGGGTAGGTTAGGAGAAGGGTTATGGTAGGAGTAGGTTAGAGTAGGGTGAGGGTAGGAGTAGGGCAGGGGTAGGTTAGGAGAAGGGTTATGGTAGGAGTAGGTTAGAGTAGGGTTAGGGTAGGAGTAGGGCAGGGGTAGGGTAGGAGAAGGGTTATGGTAGGAGTAGGTTAGAGTAGGGTTAGGGTAGGAGTAGGGCAGGGGTAGGGTAGGAGAAGGGTTATGGTAGGAGTAGGTTAGAGTAGGGTTAGGGTAGGAGTAGGGCAGGGGTAGGGTAGGAGAAGGGTTATGGTACGAGTAGGTTAGAGTAGGGTTAGGGTAGGAGTAGGGCAGGGTTAGGGTAGGAGAAGGGTTATGGTAGGAGTAGGTTAGAGTAGGGTTAGGGTAGGATTAGGGCAGGGGTAGGGTAGGAGAAGGGTTATGGTAGGAGTAGGTTAGAGTAGGGTTAGGGTAGGAGTAGGGCAGGGGTAGGGTAGGAGTAGGTTAGAGTAGGGTGAGGGTAGAAGTAGGGTTAAGGTCGGGTTAGGGTAGGAGTAGTTTAGGGTTACAATAGGGGTACAAGTAGGGTATTAGTATGTTGGTATATAAGAAGGATCAGTGATCAAGGCAGGTTAAGAGAGTGAAAAAAGTGGAATGTTCTCTAAAGATGTAGGAATAAAGATCAAGAATAAACGGATTTCTCTACAGAGTAGAGCTGTGTAGAGACAGTGGAAGAGGCATATAAAGAGAGGAGGCATATAAAGAGAGGAGGAGAAAGACTGGTGCTATTAGACATGAACTTCATGTGGGCAGCTGCAGGTGGCGCTCCATCAGCAGTGTTGGGGGGGCTTAGGACTGTTAGAAGTTGACTGTGGTAATGGATGGAGCAGATGACCAGAGCTGGTACCAGCAGCTGGGTCAGGAACAATGGTGCTGAAGGTTAACGAGGCAAAGACTTAAGCTACATGAGGAAAGGTCAAGTGATCATCAGTCATGACTCAGAGGTTTGAGACAGGAGTCAGAGAGCAAGGTCAGTCTGGAGGTGGTGGTCCTGCATCCATGCCGAAGAGACAGACATAATGTGCATCCAAAAAACCTGTTTGAAGCCTAAATTGGATTTTGCTTTGCATGAATTTGTAACTAGAGGAGATGGAGAGCATTGCAAATGGAAGAATCTGTGCCACTTTGGTAAGGAGGGGTATTCCTCATCGGTGTTGGCAGCAGGGAAAGAATAAGAACATGTTATAGTGGAAATATGTAATAAGAGAATTGTGCTAATTATTAGTATAATCCTTGTAAACAGAGGTAAGTTGGAGATAAGGAATATAATCTTTAGAAAGAAACGTAAAATGGTGTGAGGATTTTAATCTATAATATAATAAGGTGTTATTAATAATAATAAAGTCTTATTAATAATAAAAGATCTTAATAATAAAAAAATCTTAAACCTGCAACATAACAGACCAAAACCTTTAAGGAGGAACTAAATCCTCTGCTTTGGTTGACATATGTATAAAAAAAGCCTTGATAATAGACGGGGCTCCTGGAGGACTTAAGACACGCCCCCATCACACATCAACACTGAAGCATCCTGGGAGCTACCGAGCTGACCATGAGCGACACTGACCCGAGAACTCGCTGGTTCTGGTCTCCTTGTGTTGGGGGTGGCAAGAATTAAGTTAACGTCTAAGTAATTATTAGAATTAATAACAAAAATGCTGAAAAAGGCTGAACACTGGTTAGGGTCGTGGTTGTGTCGTGACATCAAAGCTGCACTCCGACTGTGTGATGTTGATATTTCAGATTTCTCCTGTTGGAGTGTAAATCGTGTTTTTGCTTCCCCCATCAGTGGTGGTGTTGTACGTGCAAGGCCTCGGGACCAAAGAGTGGAGAGAGGTGAGTCACATGACCTCAGACCCATGACCACACACCCGTGTTGTTGGGAGAATCGACTGAGACGAGCATCATTGTCTGTGGTTCATCTACAGCTGCTGATGTAATCTTTCTCTCTCTGTTCGGCCAGTTCGGTCGGACAGAAGTCATCGATAACACCCTGAACCCCGACTTTGTCAGGAAGTTTGTGCTCGATTTCTTCTTTGAAGAGAAGCAGAACCTTCGCTTTGATGTGTAAGTTCAAGCTTCTTTTGCTTCCAGTGTGAATCTGGAGGTCAAAATGCTTTTATTTCATTATCAATGTGGCTGGATTTGTTTCATTAACTGGACATGACAAAAAGGTAACAGGCATAGAGAAGTGATATAAATAAACTAATAAAATATACAGTAACACAAATTACACAAATCCTTCATCACGCAAGGACGTTCACACACAAATAATTTATTTATCACATTATGAACAAGAAATAACTAAAAGGTAAAACTGCTGCCTGAAACTGAAGCTATGACAATCAGTGACATCAAAGACATCAATGACATCAATGACTGTTAAACTGTTTGGTGATGTTGGAGCCAGTAAAGACATTTCTGACATGCTGGAAGTTTTTATGTTATGTTTTTTTTTCATTTAGTCACAGTAAAAGTCGCAGGCGATATAGGCCGTATAAACAAGGTGAACGATTCAGTGAATCATTTCAGTAGCTGAACACGCTGAAAAATGCTGATGCTGATTTGAACTCTCAAAAATAACTTCACAGACTGTAACTCTAAGAGTTTTTAAAATGACATTATGTAATATTTAATATTTTTCCACAATCTAGCTCCAATTACAGAAATGCATCTCCTTTTTATGGTATTTTTTGCTTTTTGTATAATAAACCTACAAAAACCTCTTAGTTCATACTTGCACTTATTGAAACATTTTTTTGCAAAGTCTGGGAATGACTGAGTTTGCTTTAAACATGATTTGCATTATATAATATATTTACAATAATAATTTAATATAATAGAAGAGATTGTAATTTCTATGTGAAAGTTTAGAAGTTTGTACATTGGGGTTCTCTCGGTGGAGGGAAAGGGTTGCTTCTCTGCGCCTTCGGTAGGGGAACAGGT
The DNA here is from genome assembly GCA_911728415.1 of Lagocephalus sceleratus. Taxonomy (NCBI): domain Eukaryota; kingdom Metazoa; phylum Chordata; class Actinopteri; order Tetraodontiformes; family Tetraodontidae; genus Lagocephalus; species Lagocephalus sceleratus. Next base: position 211,113 of record CAJVRN010000141.1, read on the forward strand.
CCTGACAGTTGTCTGTGCACGCATAGCAGTCTGGAGTATCCGCCCAGTTTGGAGGCCCTAGGATGGATGCTGGACAGCGTCCCGACTGAGGACTCCATCATTCTGCTGGGAGACTTCAACACTCACATGGGTAACAACAGCGTGACCTGGAGGAGCGTGATCGGGAGGAACGGCCTGAACCATCTGAACCAGAGTGGTGTGCAGTTATTGGACTTCTGTGCTAGTGGTAGTCTGGTCATAACTAACACCATGTTTGAGCATGAGCTTGTTCATCGGTGCTCTTGGTACCATGACGGCCTGGGCCGTAGGTCCATGATCGACTTCATAGTCCTGTCAGCTGATGTGAGGCCGTGTGTTTTGGGCACTCGGGTGAAGAGAGAAGCAGATCTGTCAACTGATCACTACCTGGTGGTGAGTTGGATCAGGTGGGTGGGGTGACCATGTGGACCTGGGGGGCCCAAACGCTTAGTGAGGGTCTGTTGGGAATGCCTGGTGGAGGAACCCGTCAGACTGGTCTTCAACTCTCACCTCTAACAGAGCTTTGACCGCGTTCCTGGGGCGGTGGGAGACATTGAGTCTGAATGGGCCATGTTCTGCTCCGCCATTGTGGAGGTAGCCCCTGTACCCGATGGTGGACACCAGAGGTGAGGGGAGCTGTCAGGCTGAAGAAAGAGGCCTACACGTGCGTGCAGGCAAAAACACGTGTCTGGGAGGAGTTCAGTGAGGCTATGGAAGAAGACTTTCTGTCAGCGCCTCAGGGGCAGAAGACGAAACTTGTCCAAACTGTGCTAGGAGAAAATAAACCTACGTTAGGGGAGCTGCTGACGTCTCCTGGGGAAATAATCTGGCGGTGGAAGGAATAGTTTGAGGACCACCTAAACACGTATCTCCAAGGGAACCCCTGATGTATCTACACTCACGACTGACCCTGCTCGCAACGTCATTGTCGTGAAGTTCGGTGGTGGGGCTCATCTCTGGGCGGATGAGTCTACCTACAGAGACGAGGTTGAACGTTTGGAAGGGTGGTGTAGTGAGAACAACCTGTTCCTCAACACATCAGAGAAAAGGAGCTGGTGATCGCCTACAGGATGACAAAGACGGAGCTCCACGGCTCACTCAGAGTGGAGACGTCTGACTCCACTGTTAGGGTTCCACTGGGAGGTCACTTTAAGGAGGTCACTTCGAGGAGGGCCTGACCTGGAGTCTGAACAACTCGGAGGTGCTGAAGAAGGCCCGGTGCTCCATTGAGGCCGTACTAACATAGTGTTTATGTGAGGGTCATCAACACGGCCCAGAAGGTCAACGGTCCTCCTGCTCGTCAAGGACATTTCTCACCCCGGAGACTCGTGTTTAAAGAAAATATGCACAATCAAAGGAAGACAGAACAGACTCAGAACAGTTTCTATCCAACAGCGATAACGTCCCTCGGAGCCATGAAGAACAGCCCCAAACACATCAAGATAACAATCATCAATATGAACTAGTGAGTTTGTTTTCATGTATTTGTGACTGTAGCATTTGTGATTGTTTATCATAGTGTTAGCATTTTGTTACCGTCTGAAACTTTAATTATTTTTTATTCATTTTTTTAATTTATGTTTTTAATTTTGTTGAATGTATTTACGTGTTGCCTATTCTATTCTAACATTTATATAAAAGATTCTACTGTTAAAATATATTATTGAACATCCAAATGAAAGCTGTTAAATTGATTTTCAACCTTTGGTTCATAATCATTGTACAAATTTGACTCAATGTCATTTTCAATTAAATGTTTCCTCTTCGGTTGAAGGTAAAAAACGTAGGTTTATTTTCTCCTATTTTATTTTAGATTAAAACTGAACTCAACTGAAGAATTTTTAGCCTCAGAGAGAAAATTTCTTCTGTTGAAAAATAAAAACTTTCTTCCATCATGTTCCAAAGGAATCAGCTGTTTTATTTAGCTTCAGCTTCAAAAACATAATGAATGAGTAATATTTGGCTCTGAAGCAGCTGCTACATTAAAGCTTTTATTAATAGACCTGCTCTGTACCTTTATAGACCATCCTTTATTGAGCAAAGAGCAGCTTCTGTCCAATTCTAGTCTGCTGGAGAATTCTGATGTTCTCAAGGAAATGGATCAAGGCGAAGCAGCTGGCAACGTGGTGGGGTCATGAGACTCCAGGTTCTAATGACTAAATGATGACACGTATGTCTCCTATGGGCACATATGACCAAAACCGTTTGTGACTAGATGTGAACAGCTTCAGTAGCTCTGAGGTCCATCAACTGTGACGCTAAATGTTGGTTGTTTTTGGTTCCAGACACCAGAATCACTCATTCATGACAGAAACTCCTAAAATGTCCTTTTTTATGGGATTGTTGGGAAGAGTGAGATATGGAGCCTCTGTGACCCACATCCAGATGGTTCTCCCCCCAACATCTGGAGTACCACTGAAACATCTGGACTAACATCTGTACTAACACGGAAACATCTGGACTAACACTGAAACATCTGGAGTAGCAATGAAACATCTGGACTACCACTAAAACATCTGGACTAACATCTGGACTACCACTGAAACATCTGTACTACCACTGAAACATCTGGACTAACATCTGGACTACCACTGAAACATCTGGACTAACATCTGGACTAACACTGAAACATCTGGACTAACATCTAGACTAACACTGAAACATCTGAACTAACATCTGGACTAACACTGAAACATCTGGGCTAACATCTGGACTTCCACTGAAGCGTCTGGACTAACACTGAAACATCTGGACTAACATCTCGAGTAGCACTGAATCATCTGGACTAACACTGAAACATCTGGACTACCACTGAAACATCTGGAGTAACATCTGGACTAACACCATAATCTTATTAAAATTAATACCAAAGCACAAGTTGGAGAAACCAACATCACAATTAAATGTGGACTGTTAAATGTCAGATCTCTTTTGTGTAAATCCCTGTTAGTGCACGACCTGATAGCGGATCATCACATTGATTTATGTTGCCTCACTGAGACCTGGCTTCAGGAGGAGGATTATGTTAGTTTAAACGAATCTACTCCTCCTACCCATCTTAATTATCATATTCCTCGTCTTACTGGTCGTGGAGGGGGAGTGGCAGCAATCTATCACTCCAAGTTATCAATCAACCCTAGACCAAAACATAGTTCCAGCTCATTTGAAAGCCTGACTCTTGGCATCACCCATCTGAACTGGAAGACAGAAAAGCCACTTCTGTTTGTAGTTGTATATCGGCCTCCTGCTGGGCCACATTCAGAGTTCCTATCCGAGTTCTCTGACTTCTTATCCGACTTGGTCCTTAGAGCAGACAAAGTCATTATCATTGGAGACTTTAACATCCATGTAGACATTGTAAATGACAGCTTTAGAAATGGCTTCATTTCATTACTTGAGTCAGTTGGTTTCCTCCAGCAGATAAACCAACCAACTCATACCTTCAACCACACCCTAGATCTAGTTCTGACTTATGGTGTTGAGGTAGAACATGTGTCAGTGTTCCCTCAGAACCCAGTTCTGTCAGACCATTCTTTGATCCCTTTCACATTTATGATTAAGGATTCTTCTATGCTCAGAACAAAGTCTTACAATAGCAGATGTCTTTCAGATAATGCTGTAGCTAAGTTTAAGGAAGTGATCCCTGTGCTAATCCCAGGACCACCGTGTGTTTCCCCAGGGATCAATCACTATGATCTTAGCCCTGCTGAGGTCGACTTTATTGCTGAAGGTGCAGCAGCCTCACTGAGAATCACACTTGATTCTGTTGCCCCCCTGAAAAAGAAAACAGTAAATCAGAGGAGGTGTGCCCCCTGGTATAATTCACATATCAGGACCCTCAAGCAGAAAGTGTGAAGACTGGAAAGGAAGTGGCATTCCTGTAAAATAGACAGCTATCATGTAGCCTGGAAAGACTGTCTATTAGTTTACAAAAAGGCCCTTCGCAAGGCTAGAACAGCCTATTATTCTTCTTTAATTGAGGAAAATAAGAGCAACCCCAGGTTTCTTTTCAGCACCGTGGCAAAATTAACTCAGAGTCACAGTGTTTTAGACCCACGTATCCCTTCCTCCCTTAGTGGTGAAGACTTCATGAGCTTAGGGTTAGGGTCAATGGTTCCTTAGTGACAGGTTATGTACCCCGGTCCTACAAGGTGGCAGTGATTAAGCCGTTGCTTAAAAAACCATCACTGGATCCTGATGTATTAGCAAATTATAGGCCGATATCCAACCTTCCTTTTATTTCTAAAATTCTTGAGAAGGTGGTGGTGACTGTTACTGGAGCACCTGCAGAGGAACAGTCTGTTTGAGATGTTTCAGTCAGGCTTTAGAGCTCACCACAGCACAGAAACAGCACTTCTTAAAGTTACCAATGATCTTCTTATAGCTTCGGATCATGGACTGGTTTCTATGCTGGTTCTGCTGGACCTCAGTGCTGCTTTTGATACAGTTGATCACAGCATCCTGTTACAGAGACTGGAACACTTGGTTGGGATTAAAGGGACAGCACTAGACTGGTTTAGATCATATTTATCTGATAGATACCAGTTTGCTCTTGTCCATGGCGTTCCCTCTTCATACAGTAGGGTTAGCCACGGAGTCCCTCAAGGTTCTGTACTTGGACCAATCCTCTTCACCTTGTACATGCTTCCCTTAGGAAACATTATTCGGCAGCATGGGATACATTTTCATTGTTATGCTGATGACACTCAGCTTTATTTATCCATTAAACCAGAGGAGACAGAAGTTAGTGAAGCTCCAGACCTGTCTTAAGGACATAAAGTCCTGGATGTCTTCACATTTCCTTCTCCTCAACCCAGGAAAAACTGAAGTCATGGTGTTTGGTCCTAAACCTCTCAGGGATTGGTTAGATCACATTATCACTCTAGATGGTATCTCCTTAGAATCTAGTCTCTCTGTGAGGAATCTAGGAGTAACTTTTGATCAGAACCTCTCCTTTAACTCACACATAAAATTAGTCTGTAGAAGTGCCTTTCTTCACCTAAGGAACATCACAAAGATCAGGAAGTGTTGCAGCATGATGCTGAAAAGTTAGTCCATGCTTTTGTTACCTCCAGGCTGGACTATTGTAATTCTTTACTATCAGGGTGTCCAAACAACTCTTTAAGAAGCCTCCAGGTGATCCAGAACGCTGCAGCCAGAGTTCTGACAGGTATTGACCAAAGAGATCACATAACTCCTGTACTGGCGTCTCTTCATTGGCTGCCCGTTAAATTCAGAATCATTTTTAAAACCCTCCTCTTGACCTACAAGGTCCTCAGAGGCCTAGCTCCATCCTACCTGGAGGAGCTAGTGATACCTTATCAGCCCAATAGACCGCTCCGCTCTCAGAACGCTGGTCTACTTGTGGTTCCCAGAGTCTTTGGGAGTAGACTGGGGGGCCGAGCATTTAGCTACCAGGCCCCCCTGCTATGGAACCAGCTCCCTGTCCAGGTACGGGAGGCTGACTCCACCTCTACTTTTAAAATTAAAACCTACCTCTTTGATAAAGCTTATTGTTACTAACCTTGTAGTTCAGTTACTATCATAGACAGATTAATGATCATACTTAGGGGGTCGTCTAATCACTAGGTTAAGATACTAGTTATGCTGCTATAGGATCACTAGGTTAAGATACTAGTTATGCTGCTATAGGATCACTAGGTTAAGATACTAGTTATGCTGCTATAGGATCACCAGGTTAAGATACTAGTTATGCTGCTATAGGATCACCAGGTTAAGATACTAGTTATGCTGCTATAGGATCACTAGGTTAAGATACTAGTTATGCTGCTATAGGATCACTAGGTTAAGATACTAGTTATGCTGCTATAGGATCACTAGGTTAAGATACTAGTTATGCTGCTATAGGATCACCAGGTTAAGATACTAGTTATGCTGCTATAGGATCACCAGGTTAAGATACTAGTTATGCTGCTATAGGATCACCAGGTTAAGATACTAGTTATGCTGCTATAGGATCACTAGGTTAAGATACTAGTTATGCTGCTATAGGATCACTAGGTTAAGATACTAGTTATGCTGCTATAGGATCACTAGGTTAAGATACTAGTTATGCTGCTATAGGATCACCAGGTTAAGATACTAGTTATGCTGCTATAGGCCGAGGCTGAGGGTCCAGAAACATGATCACCTGACAGGCCTCTGTCACCACACTGGTCATGGTTTCCTCTCCTCTCCTCTCCTCTCCTTTCCTCCTCCTCATCAAGCAGACTAGTTATGCAGATTCCTGTGTAGTTTTTCTGCCCCCCCCCCTCTATTTATTTATTTACAGGTATCGCCGCCTTCGGAGCTGCATGATGACCTCTGACCCGCTGACCTGTTGTATAGTGTATTTTTGTATTTTTGTGTGTGTTTCTGTGTTCTGTGCCTCTCCTCTTCTCTCTTCTCCTCTCCTCTCCTCTCCTCTCCTCTCCTCTCCTCTCCTCTCCTCTCCTCTCCTCTCTCTCTACCCATCTGTCCATCATCAGGAGGGTCCCCCTACATGAGCCTGGTCCTGCTCAAGGTTTCTTCCTGTTAAAGGGGAGTTTTTCTTTGCCACTGTTGCTTGTCTGGGGTTAGGTCCTGGGATTCTGGAAAGGCCTTGAAAGTATTTTGATTGTATAAGACGCTGTATAGATAAAGATTGATTGATTGATTGATTGATTGATTGATTGATTGATTGATTGATTGATTGATGGACTGAAACATCTGGACTACCACTGAAACATCTGGAGTAACCTCTCTGGACTACCACTGAAACATCTGGAGTAACATCTGGACTACCACTGAAACATCTGGACTAACATCTGGACTACCACTGAAACATCTGGAGTAACCTCTCTGGACTACCACTGAAACATCTGGAGTAACATCTAGACTACCACTGAAACATCTGGACTACCACTGAAACATCTAGACTACCACTGAAACATCTGGACTACCACTGAAACATCTGGACTACCACCAAAACATCTAGACTACCACTGAAACATCTAGACTACCACTGAAACATCTGGACTACCACGGAAACATCTGGACTACCATGTGGCTGACAGGAGAGCTTCTATTTGAACCGTCTCCTCAAACAGGAGTTTCCTCCATCCTGACTGAACTCGAACAGTCTCGAGGACTCGTCACCACATCTGGACCAACCCACCTGTGGCTTCAGTAACAAGGACCTGGATCTTCATGTGGCTCCAGAAGAACATAAACCCTGTACTGTACTGTGAACCCTAACGCTCTGGAGAAGCTGCTCTTCTCGGCCCCCAGGACCCCCTCCATCACCAGCTCCTCTGGTCTCGTGGGCGGGACGCCCCGGGTCGTCCAGATCTGCTTCTGGACACGATTTGGATATTTATGACGAAGCAGAAGACAGAGTCACGTCTTCTTTGGCCCACAAAGGGGCGACCAGACGTCTCAGCCGTCAGTGATTCTGTGATCAACTTCATGGCCTTGTCCTGAACACTTTTAATTAATCCCAGTAACAAGGCTCATTCAAGCCTGGATCTATTTATCAGGGTTGGTGCTCTGGGAACTGTGGGAGGAGCTGGATGAAGGGGAAACACTTTAAAGGGTCCTGATGTTTCTCCGTTTGTAAAATCTTTCTCTTTTGCAGATACAATGTGGACACCAGGAGCTCCAACTTCTCCAAACACGTAAGCTGATTTTGAGTCCTGTCCCCTGGGCCAGTCCTGGTCCAGGTCCTGGCCCTGGTCCTGGTCCTGGTCCTGGTCCTGGTCCTAGTACCCCAAAGCTTTGATGACCTGTTTCCTAACCTGTGGTTTTCTTTCCTGTCTGAACGCCCACATGAGCAGAAGGTAGGCCTTCACCTAGATGGTCCACCATCACTTTGACAACCTTCAGCATCCTGTCACTGTCATGTGACCTGTCTAAGACCATCATGTGACCTGTCTGTGACCATCATGTGACCTGTCTGAGACCTGTCTGAGACCACCATGTGGCCGTCATGTGACCTTGGTTCTCTGTTGGACTGCTGGTTCTGTTCATGTCTCCAAAGGACTTCCTGGGTCAGACCTTCTGCACTTTGGGGGAAATCATCGGTTCCGTCAGCAGCCGACTGGAACGGACGCTCTCGTGAGTAAAGAATTCAGACGTGTTTGAATGTTTGGCTCATTTCTACACCATCAAATATTAAAGATTTAGTTTTCAGCACACGTTAACATCGACAGATAAGGAAGGGAAACAACCACTGGAGGATCAGAGAGGGTCCAAGAGATCAGAGTGGATAAGAGAGGGTCCAGGAAATCAGAGGGTCCAGGAGATCAGAGAGGGTACAGGAGATCAGAGAGGGTACAGGAGATCAGAGAGGATCAGAGAGGGTACAGGAGATCAGAGAGGATCAGAGAGGGTACAGGAGATCAGAGAGGATCAGAGAGGGTACAGGAGATCAGAGAGGATCAGAGAGGGTACAGGAGATCAGAGAGGATCAGAGAAGGTCCAGGAGATCGGAGAGGATCAGAGAAGGTCCAGGAGATCGGAGAGGGTCAGAGAAGGTCCAGGAGATCAGAGGGTCCAGGAGGAGATCAGGGAGCTTCCAGGAGGAGATCAGAGGGTCCAGGAGATCAGGGAGGGTTCAAGGTCCTCCTTGGACTCACTTTAATGTATGTTTGGAGTTGTGTGTCTGCTCTTCAACAAAGAACCTTGAGGTCCATCAGACCTGCAGAGTCGACATCTGTCAGACATTTTTAACCGAACACAGATGTGTGGATCAGTGCAGAACAATACCAAACTAGGTTTAGGAGAGTGGGGTTTCCATGGCAACAGGGCTGCTCTCTGGGTTATCAATATATTGATGATCACAGATCAATGAAAGGAAGGCTAGGGTCTATGACATCACAGGTCATCAGGGTTTGATGAAGAGCTCTGATTGGCCCATTGTGTTGGAATGGGGCGTGGCCTAGAACCAGAAAGAGAGAGAGATGTAGAGAGAGAAATAAAGAGACCTTTCCCATGGTCCCACCACTGTCTGAGACAAGTTAAATCCTTATTCTTCTGTCTAAAACCGGCCCAATAGTATCTAAGAGCCTCCTTAAAACCTCTGTCAGCAGTCAGAGTTGAGTTAAAATGCCAGTAGGCATTTTTAGTGTGAATGTCCCTCACTAGAACGCAGCCTAATCCAACAAACCAACACCTAACTAACCCAACAAACCTACACTAACCAACCCAACAAAGCAGTACTTAACTAACCCAACAAACCAGCACTTAACAAACCCAACAAACCAACATTAACGACCCCAATAAACCAACATCTAACTAATCCAAATAACCAACACCTAACTAACCCAACAAACCAACATTAACCAACCCAACAAACCAGCACTTAACTAACCCAACAAACCAACACCTAAGTAACCCAACAAATCAACATCTAACTAACCCAACAAACCAGCACTTAACTAACCCAACAATCAACACCTAACTAACCCAACAAATCAACATCTAACTAACCCAACAAATCAACATCTAACTAACCCAACAAATCAACACCTAACTAACCCAACAAATCAACATCTAACTAACCCAACAAACCAGCACTTAACTAACCCAACAAATAAGCATTAACTAACCCAACAAACCAACATAAACTAGAAAAATATAGGTTGTAACCTCAAAAAGTTTAATAATCCTCAGAATGAGAACACTCATAGCTCCACAGGCTCCATTCAGAGGGAGAGAGGGAGAGAACGAGAGAGAGGGAGAGAGAAAGAGAGAGTGAGGGAGAGAGAGTGAGGGAGAGAGAGAGTGAGGGAGAGAAAGAGAGAGAGAGAGGGAGGACTTGTAGCCATGGACCAATCAGGAGACAGAAAGCTGTCAGGTGACTCTATAGCAGTGTTGCTAAGATGATGCTAAAGGCTAGTTGCTCTGGTTCACTCCCCCAGAGGAAGATCTTCATCTTCATCTTCATCATCTCTGTTTTAGAACCTCAGATGATTTTGAACATGTTTGTTGTTTCAGTTGATAAATGAAACCAGTGAAATTATTTCTGCTTGGTCTTGGAGGGGCGTGGTCCACCCTAAGGGCGTGGTCTCTGGTGGGGCGTGGTCTCTGGTGGGGCGGGCCTCAGAGGCTCTGCCTCACTGAGGCTGCTGCCAGTGTGGAAACAGCAGGCCTTCATGGAGAGGCTGTTCCCTCCAGCTCCAGTCGAGGTGACATTTACGCAGTAAAGGTGCCGAGCCTCTATTTTAGGGTGAGCTTGATCAGGTGATTGTGATCAGGTGATCAGGGAGTTGCCTCAGAGCAGCACAGTGGCGGGGTCCTCCAGTGAAACAGGGCTCCTAATGAGAGCTGAGAGGGCGGATTCCTGTGGCTCCTCCCACAAGCAGCTCTTGTTCTCTGAAACAGGTCAGAGATTCTCCTGAGACCTCTGAGTGCTTCCTCACTTCCTTGTCTCCTGAAAGGCTCCAGCATGGATTATTAACCACTCCAAACAGCCTCCACACCCCAGCTCTGAAGAATCTGCCAGAGGCTCCTCCTCCGTTTGTCTGCAGGGCTGACCTCGCCCTCGGCGGATCCTCAGCGGACCCTCGGTTTTCTTATTAAAAAGAAAAACTGTTTTGGAGCTGAGGTCTCACCCACAGGCTGAATCCTCCACTCTGAATATTGGCCACTTAAATCAAGAAGCTTCACATCTGAGTTGATTAACGATGCAGCCTCTAGGCAGATGGGCGGTCCCTGAGTGTGTGTGTGTCGTACTGGACTTTTATGGATAGTCGTGTTTGTCTAGAACAGTCTGGAACTTCAACGAAGTGTTGATCATGAATGAGAACGAAGTATAAGACATAAAAGTCATAAAACCACTAAAACGCTGAGAGAAGAGTCTCTGGAATCAAACTGGAATAAGATGATAAATGGACAGAGGCAGGGGGCGTGGCTAATAGTGGGAGGTGGTCCATAGTTTGGGGCTCCCCTGAGGGGGCGGGGCCAGACATTTAAAGATTTAAAGACACAGGAAGCTCCACATCTCCACCCGCTGTGACCAGGTCTAAACCCAAACTGGGCCCAGACCTCCGGAGGAAGCAGCTTCAACACTTCGTAAGGAGCACCAGTAAAACCGAGCACAGGCAGTGATGGATGAGCTACCAGCAGACATCCTAACCTGCTCCAGGTCTTCAAGGCTCCTGATGGAGCCTCAGCGTGGAGACCACCCTCCCAGCCTGGCCGTGGTCCTGCCTTCAAAAGAGGAGGCGCTCAACACTGCAACCACTTAAGGCTGGATGTTGTGTTGAGGACACCCAGCAGCATGTCAGAGACAGGTCGTCTCTGGTATCCTCCTCACTCAGGTGGAGGACCACCAACCCCAGAGCAGCACCTGAGCAGTGAAGCAGCAGGAGGGCTGTCTTCAGACCAGGACCAGATGTGCTGTGTGAAGGAGCTCGCCCTGGACACAGACCACATCCCCCACAGAACCGAGCCTCTTTTACCCGGCAGCCCAGTTCAAACTGGTTCTGATGGCCACAATCTAAAACCACGAGGTCCACCTCCTGTCATCCACTTCAGATCAAGCAGGTGTGGAGCTGGGACATGGTTGGGGTTAGAACCAAGAACCAGGAGGTCCTGACTGTGGGACCACCACCACCAGATGGTCCGCCGGGAACTCTTACAGGAACAAAGCCTCCAACTTCCTGTTTCTCTTTTTATGATATGGCTAACAGAGCTGACTGTCCCCCGCGGGTGGAGGGAGGACAAGACCTGTCCTCACTGACAGTCGGGACAAAGACGTATGTGAGGGTCCGATGAGGGATGGAGGGATGGACAGAGGGGTGGACAGAGGGGTGGACAGAGGGGTGGACACAGGGATGGAGGGACGGACAGAGGGGTGGACGGAGGGATGCTGGGCAGACGGACGGAGGCGCTGCCGTAAACCGGCCATGGTTCTGGAGCCACCGTCTCCTGGCGTCCATCCTCGTTAATCATTGTGTGAAGCGGGGAGCTCGGGCCTGTCCGGGGGCCCCCTGGCCCCTGACGGCCCCCGGTGGAAGCACCTCTGTGTGAGGATGAGGATGGATGACGGTGGATGGGGATGGATGGGGATGGATGAGGACGGTTCCAGGGGGCTCTCTGTGTTTCTGTGGGTCTGACCTCATTCTTCAACATGAATATTTATGTGCTGCTCTTCTCGCCTGCTTTGCTTTGAATCAAGATTTTTAAAAAGTCTCACTGGGACTAACCTGGTTAAATTAAAGATATAAAAGACTATGATGGATTTGATTTACATATCATTAAAAACATATGAAGTCATGTAGAACACCTCAAACGTGACGATTGAAGACATTTGTGTCCCAGCGTGACACACTTACGTGGACCCGGAGGTCACAGATGATGAATGAGGGCTGTTCTGATTGGCTCTGCTCAGTGTTGGTTCCTCTTAGCTCCGCCCATTAGGCCTGAGATCAGAGCAGCGGAAAAACGAGTCCTTGGTGGACGGGAGCCTCCGCCACGCTTGTGTTTACACCTTTACGTCATTTGGTGAATTAGGTCGGCTCCTGTTAGCAGCCGTTGTCATGGTCACCGCTCGGTTGTAGGATGGCAGGAGTGTGACCTTTCCAGCTCACACACGTAGCCATGGCAACAGTACACAAGCACAGCTTCAACCCATAATTCATCATAAATGGAAGGTGGATCTTCAGACAGTAATCAGATTACATCTGCTCTGAGCTGATTACTTTTAACCCTCACCCGTCTGTCTTCTGTTCTAGTGGGATTCCTGGAAAGAAGTGTGGAACCATCATCTTTGCTGCTGAGGAGTTGAGTAACTGCCGGGTCAGTACCACCGAACCGGCAGGGTCAGAACCAGCTGGTCCAGTCAGGAAGTAACTGGTTCACCACTCTGACCAGTGAGAGTCATTTGATGGGCGAACCAAGGTCATCATGTTGGTCACCGTGGTCATCATGGTGGTCACAGAGGTCATCATGGTGGTGACTAAGGTCACCATGGTGTTCACCGAGGTCATCATGGTGTTCACCGAGGTCATCATGGTGGTCACTAAGGTCATCATGGTGGTGACTAAGGTCATCATGGTGTTCACTGAGGTCATCATGGTGGTGACTAAGGTCATAATGGTGTTCACTGAGGTCATCATGGTGGTGACTAAGGTCACCATGGTGTTCACCGAGGTCATCATGGTGTTCACTGAGGTCATCATGGTGGTCACCGAGGTCATCATGGTGGTCACTAAGGTCATCATGGTGGTGACTAGGGTCATCATGGTGTTCACTGAGGTCATCATGGTGGTGACTAAGGTCATCATGGTGGTGACTAAGGTCATCATGGTGTTCACTGAGGTCATCATGGTGGTGACTAAGGTCATCATGGTGTTCACCGAGGTCATCATGGTGTTCACTAAAGTCATCATGGTGGTCACCAAGGTCATCATGGTGGTCACTAAGGTCATCATGGTGGTCACAGAGGTCATGATGGTGGTAACAGAGGCCATTATTGTGGTGACTAAGGTCATCATGGTGGTCACCACACCAACGTCATGATAGTGACCACCAAGGTCACCGTGGTGGTGACTAAGGTCATCATGGTGGGCACAGAGGTCATCACGGTGGTCACAGAGGTCATCACGGTGGTCACAGAGGTCATCATGGTGGTCACAGAGGTCATCATGTAGTAGAGGTGCTGTAGTTGGGTTCCTGTTGTTCTCATGTGTGATTGATGGCTTGTTGCAGGACATCGCTACCATGCAGTTCTGTGCCAACAAGCTCGATAAAAAGGATTTCTTTGGCAAGTCTGACCCGTTTCTTGTCTTCTACCGGAGCAACGAGGACGGAACGTGAGTGTTTGTTATTGTGGTTGTTGAAGGTGGAATTACTGTATTAGAACCTCAGAGTTCCTGAGGATGGTTCTGGGGTCTCAAACACCCGTCCCTCCATAAACCCTGCTCAGAACTCAGACCCGCACCAGATGTCCCTCCCTAGACCATTAGATACAGGTGAGACCCTTGAGGGGGGTCAGGGTCCAGAGGCAGGGACGACAGGACCAGACAAGACAGGTAAGGACATGCAGGTGTCCAAACACACAGAAGACAAGAGATGGCAACGGCAGTTAGATGATGAGACAGTGGTGAATGATGTCATTGACGCTGCTGATCAGAAGCAGAAGACCTTTTCAAAGCCCCCATCACCGTTGACCATCTCTTCTTGTGACAAATTTGTGTACGACTGTTATTCTGATTTCTAATAAAGGTCACAGTGTGTTCATGTGGTAGAATCCTCGGAGTGGTTAAACACTTGGTGTACCTCAGACTGAAACTGGTAAATCCTGACAAAATTAAGGTAATGATTTCAAAACAGTCAACTCCTCAGATGTTGTTACAACTGTAGGAAGGCTTCTGGAGATTGTCTCCTGTTGTAATTATCTGGACATGAGGACAGCCCTTTCCTTTAAGCCTCACCTGAAGAACCTCCTTAAAGAGTTGGGGTTGAAGTTGAGGTTTACTTTTAGAAGTTCTTCTGAGGCCAGAAAGAGACAGCTTGATTTGATTGTAGTTGTTTGATTCTTGATTATTTGTTGTTTGAGGACTGTGGATGCTACTGCATATGACAGCACTCTGAGATTCCTTTCAAACTCTGGAGTTCTGCCTCATCATATATTGCAGGATTGGCGGGCCCTCGCTGATTTCATGAAGGCTCAGTCACTGCTACCTGTTTATCTACAAAGCTATTCTAGGAAGGTTCCTTCTTATATCTGCAGAAAGCTGGTGGTATCTATAGCTTGAGAACCCAAGATGTTCTGCTACCAAGTCTAAGGACTGGATTGGGAAAAAAGGCCTTTAAGCACTCAGCTTTCCTGGAACAACCTTGAAAGTCTTGAATCTTTGCATAATCAGGCAAAGGGAGCATTATCTCTGCCTTAAAGTTCTCATAACATCAGTGATAAATTCTTTAGGGTCCCTTTGACCCAGAGTCCCTTTGTCCCAGTTCAGAGTCTATCCAACCCAGAGTCCCTTTGACCCAGAGTACCTTTGACCCAGAGTCCCTTTGACCCAGAGTACCTTTGACACAGAGTCCCTTTGGCCCAGTTCAGAGTCCCTTTGGCCCAGAGTCCTTTTGACACAGAGTCCCTTTGACTCATATTCCCTTTGACACAGAGACCCTTTGACCCAGGTCACAGTCCCTGTGTCCCAGGTCAGAGTTCATCCAACCCAGAGTCCTTGTGTCCCGGGTCCTGTCCGACTGTGTTTGTGTGTCTCCAGCTTCACCATCTGCCACAAGACTGAAGTGATCAAGAACAATCTGAACCCAGTGTGGCAGCCTTTCACCATCCCCGTACGAGCGCTCTGTAATGGAGACTACGACAGGTGAGCATGCTTACACACCTTTCATACCACAGCAGCACTCCTGGGACCTGGCCACTATGTGGCAGCCAGCCTTTTGAAAGGCTCCATTAATTAAACCTTCCTCTGGAGTCGTCTGAACGTTAGTGAACTGGTTCTGCACGCTGGTCAGAATAATGCCAGCAGTCGGCCATGTTGCCAGTGTCAGGCCAGTGCTGGTGTTATTGAGACCAGTGTGGAGGCGACCAGCAACTCGTAAGCAGGAACAAATGATGAGACAGCTTCTAAATCATCCTTTGTTACCATGGAGACTGCTTCTGCTTTCTCACTGGTTTCATAGTTTTTCATGGTTTGTTTTAATCTTCAATGTTTGATTTTGTTTGTTGGTGGTGCTTTAGGACTAAAGGTGACGTCGGTACGCCTGTCAGAAAGTGTTGAACACATGTCTTGAGTGTGCGCGGCATCATGTACAGGGACAGAACAGCAGGGCCTGGAGGGGGCAGAGCCCCAACGATAGCTGGGCCTCGTATCTCCTCAAGTGTCCGTCAGGAACCGATGATTTCTGTTACGCTCAGTTCACAAGACACGACTTTCAGAGTCGTCCAGCTGTTCACACTCCATGACCGGTCAATGGCGGGAGAGTTCACACTACACGACTGTCAGCCAGCAGGCGTGACAACTGCTCTATGTGGTCTCCAAACAACACTTTCTTTCAATACTCGAGTGAACGGTGGAATAATGACAGTAGAAGCCGTTGCTGCAGCTTCATGCGTCTTTGAATGCTACTTCCTGTCGAACAAACTATATTTACAGCTGGCACAATCATAAGAATGGAGGTTGTGAAACATGGAGTGCTGCAATCGATTTTCTCAGCTCATACATAGTGAGGATCTCTCCGTGGATTACATCCCTGTGGGGAGGAGGGCATAGGCTGTAGATGATAGCTAATAACACAGTAATGGGCAGCTGTAACCTGTTGGTAATAAAGAGAGAGCTTCATTCGTCCATCCTGGACCTGTCATCAGGCTAGCAGGCCACACCCTACAAGGCTGCTGGACCAGACTATATCCCGGATGTGTACTGAAGGACTGTGTGAACCAGCTGGCTGGAGACTTCAACAGGATTTTCAACCAGTCCCTAGCCCAGTCCACTGTCCTGCCCTGTCTGACATCCTCAGCCATAGTCCCCCTGTCCAAGAAACACAACATTTCTAGCCTCAAGAATTACTGGCCAGTTATCTCAGTCCAGTGGTAATAAAAATGTCTGTAGTCACCACCACTGTAGAGGTTGCAGATTACACCACAATGACAGAGCTCATGATGAAATGGTGTAATGAAAACAACCTTAATATTGTAAAGAGAAAGAAGCTCATAACAGACTATAGGAAGAAGAAAAAGACTTCACCACTCCTCGTCAATGGGAACTGGGTGGAGAGGGTGGCTTACTTCTGCTTCCTGGAGTTCCTGGCCTGAACATGAACACCTCTGAGCTACTGAAAAAGGCCCAGCAGAGAAGGTACTTCTTGAGGGTGTTCAGGAAATCAACATAACCCAGAGGCTGCTGAGCTCCTTTATTGGTGCTCAACAGAAAGCAGGCAGATCTGCTGCATATGGGTGTGGTTTAGCACAGTGGGTCATCAACACAGTCCAGAGGGTCATCAACACAGTCCAGAGGGTCATCAGGGTCATCAACACGGTCCAGAGGGTCATCAACACAGTCCAGAGGGTCATCAAGGTCATCAACACAGTCCAGAGGGTCCTCAAGGTCATCAACATGGTCCAGAGGGTCATCAGGGTCATCAATACAGTCCAAAGGGTCATCAACACAGTCCAGAGGGTCCTCAAGGTCATCAAAACAGTCCAGAGGGTCATCAAGGTCATCAACACAGTCCAGAGGGTCCTCAAGGTCATCAACACAGTCCAGAGGGTCCTCAAGGTCATCAACACAGTCCAGAGGGTCCTCAAGGTCATCAACACAGTCCAGAGGGCCATCAAGGTCATCAACACAGTTCAAATGGTCATCAAGGTCATCAACACGGTCCAGAGGGTCATCAACACGGTCCAGAGGGTCATCAAGGTCATCAGCACAGTCCAGAGGGTCCTCAAGGTCATCAACACGGTCCAGATGGTCATTAACACAGTCCAGAGGGTCATCAACACGGTCCAGAGGGTCATCAGCATGGTCCAGAGGGTCATCAGCATCAGGTCATCCAGCTCACACTGGACAATGTGTGTGGAAGCTCACACCAGGTTTAAGGACTCTTCACACCCTGAAGATCCATCAGGGAAGTGGTCCATCAGTATGACTGAAGTCCCACCACCGACCTGTTGAAGGTCAGAACCTGGTCTGACCTGGACCAGCTCCATGGGGTCAGAGAAACCTGGTTATGAGCTGTTGAGAAGACGCCTGTTCAGTTTTGACACTGTTGACATAGGCTGGGACACTCAGGAGGCTCTAACCTGCTCCTGGTGAAGGCTGTGATGTTTTCACCTCAGGAGCAGAGCTCACATGCTCAGACAGGTACAGCAAATGTCCTGACCTCCTTTCTTTCCTCCTCTTCCTCGCTCCAGGACAGTCAAGGTGGACGTTTATGACTGGGACAGAGACGGGAGGTAGGTCCTGTTCTTCTCTTCATTGTAGCTCTTCCTGGCTCTGGGAGCTGCCCCACCTGGTTCAGGGTCCCAGGATGAGGCTGAGCTCTGCGGGATCTCCTGAGGCTCCACAGACTCTCAGGAACCTGCTGGAGATGCCAAACATCTGTCAGCCTCCTCTCCTGGTTGTCCAGATGAAGCAGCAGCTCCTGCTGATTCTCCCTCTCTGATGCCTCTCCTATATTTCACGGTCCTTTTACGCTTCCTCCTGGTGTGGAGCTCCAGACTGGAGGGTCCCTGACTGAACCCCGTTGGGGTCTTCTGTGTTTCTGCAGTCACGACTTCATCGGAGAGTTCACCACCAGCTACAGAGAACTGTCCCGAGGTCAGAACCAGTTCAACGTCTACGAGGTAACGCTAACGCGTCACTTCCTGTTCCTCCTGGTCTCCTTACCTCACAAACTCACGTCTGACTTCCTGGTAAAGGTTCTCAACCCAAAAAAGAAAGGGAAGAAGAAGAAATACATCAACTCTGGGACGGTAAGGGCTCCTGCTGCCGCCGGCTGAGCTGGTCTGAGGTGAACCAGCTCTTCTCTCCTGTCCATTGTCAAGGTGACGCTGCTGTCCTTCAAAGTGGATTCAGAGCACACCTTCGTGGACTTCATTCGTGGAGGGTACGTTGTTGCACCACTTTTCTGGGGTTAGGGTTAGGGCTGCTGAACCACTGTTTCCTTCTCCCTCCAGGACTCAACTCAACTTCACTGTGGCCATCGATTTCACGGCGTCCAACGGTAGGACGGCGTTCCTTCACCCTGGGGACGCTCCCTGCCGCTCTGTCAGGATCTCACACCTTCTCTCCTCCTCCTTAGACAAACATACTCTTGTGTCTATGGTGAGGTTAGGGTTAGCTGCTCACCTTAGATGTTCAGCCTTCAGAGAAGAACACAAATAAAGTTCAAAAACTCATTCACTGGCTCACGAACACCGTTCAGGGACAGACGGGGATTCTTGGTTCCAGTCAGGGACTTGTAGGACTGTGGTGGAGTCAGGTGTCAGGTGGTGTGTTGTGTGTGCAGGTAACCCCTCCCAGCCCACCTCGCTGCACTACATGAGCCCCTACCAGATGAACACTTACGCCATGGCGCTCAGGGCGCTGGGCGACATCATCCAGGACTACGATAGCGACAAACTCTTCCCAGCCTACGGCTTCGGAGCCAAACTTCCTCCAGACGGAAAGATCTCTCACGCCTTCCCACTGGTGAGAGACGACTTCGTTGTTCCCGATGTGTGTGTGATGAACATTCTTTGATGTAAATACAGAAATGCTGGAGCAGCTGGAACCATCAGGCGGAGGCGAAGCCTCACGTCCTGGTTCACATCAGATGTTTCTTCACACGTGGAGACTTAATGCAGAGAAACAACACACCAGTCTGAGTAGAGGAGAGCAGCGAGAGGAGGAGGAGGAGAGGGAGCAGGAAAACGTCTGCCATGGTAGAGCCGAACAACATCAAGACTGCTCCTCAGATCAAAGCAAACATCTACAGCCTTCATTCTTCCTTAGATTACGAGCATCCGAACACGGCTCCAGAGCGGAGCGGTCCACTTCACCACCGTGGTTGTTGTCATGTCAACGAGAGTTGTCTGTAGCTGCAGGTTCTGGTTCTGGTCTGGGAACAGGAAGTCTTTCCCTCCTGGGACCCTCTTTGGGATCAAAGCCCTTATGGTCCTGGTTTCCAGCATCTTTAGATCAGAACGATCAACGTTTTCTGTTTTGTCTCAAACATTGAAGCAACTACACCTCCTCATCAGTCCTGGAAACTTGGTGATCACCATGGCAACGCTGTTCTGCTGCTGTTGTGATCGCGTACTTCCTTAAAGATTCGAGGACAAACGCACACCTACGCGAACACCATCGTCTTCACACTATCGTTGTCGTCGGCGGTGATCGTCTTCTTGTGGATTGTCGTGTAAACGGTCCTTCAGTCGTGTGTTTGTGTGTTTGTGTGTTTGTGGTAGAACTCAAAGGTAGAAGACCCCAACTGTGAGGGCATCGACGGCGTGCTGGAGGCGTATTTCCAGAGCCTGAGGACAGTCCAGCTCTACGGACCAACCAACTTTGCTCCGGTCATCAGTCAGGTAGCTCGGTGAGTAGAACACACCTCCAGCTTCACCAGCAGTGGGTGAGGACCAACACCACACACTGGGAACACTGGGAACACTGGTTCTGACATGTATGAAATGTACTCTGTGTGTGTGTGTGTGTGTGTGTGTGTGTGTGTGGTCAGGTGTGCTGCGGAGGTGACCGATGGCTCTCAGTACTTTGTGCTGCTGATGATCACCGATGGCGTCATCTCTGACATGGCTCAGACCAAAGAGTCGGTGGTCAACGTGAGTACCAACACCTTCACCTCAGCTACAGCCACAGTGCTGGTCCCTTAGCAACACTGGAGGTGTTCAGGGGTTCTTCACACCTTCTGGGTCAAGAGTCTTCAGTCAATTACAAAATCACTTTATTGATCAGACTCATTGATACTCTGTTCCAAACATCTTTAAGCTTTGATCACCTCTGGAGCCATGTCCTCCTGCAGGTTAGGAAACTAACTACAAATGAACTACCTGACCCCCAGTCCACCCCCCACTTGACCTCCCCCAACAATATGGAACAGTCACCTGATTTCCCAACCTCCAACAAGATTGTATGATCCAACTGCTGGTGCCATATCTGGTCGCTCTGCTGTGGTCAAAGCCTGGTCCCTGCTCCTCAGGCAGATGTGAACTTGTCCTGCTGGTTCCCTCTGGCTGGACCTTCTAGAAGCTCTGCTGTCTCTCCACAGGCAGCCTCTCTGCCCATGTCCATCATCATCGTAGGAGTCGGCCCTGCTGAGTTTGACGGTAAGAGCTCCTCAGGGCTGACACATTTACCACAAACCTGACTGGTAGCTGCTCATCTACAGGAGAGGGGGCTACAGTGCGCAACAGGGGGCTACAGGGGGCCACAGGGGGCTACAGGGGGCTACAGGGGGCTATAGAGAGGGCTACAGGGGGCTACAGAGGGCCACAGGGGTCTACAGGGGGCTACAGGGGGCCACAGGGGGCTACAGGGGGCTACAGGGGGCTATAGAGAGGGCTACAGGGGGGCTACAGGGGGGCTACAGGGGGCCACAGGGGGCTACAGAGGGCCACAGGGGGTCTACAGGGGGCTACAGGGGGCCACAGGGGGCTACAGGGGGCTACAGGGGGCTATAGAGAGGGCTACAGGGGCTACAGGGGGCTACAGGGGCTACAGGGGGCTACAGGGGGCCACAGGGGGCTACAGGGGGCTACAGGGGGCTATAGAGAGGGCTACAGGGGGCTACAGGGGGCTACAGGGGGCCACTGGGGGCTACAGGGGGCTATAGAGAGGGCTACAGGGGGCTACAGGGGGCTACAGGGGGCTACAGGGGGCCACTGGGGGCTACAGGGGGGCTATAGAGAGGGCTACAGGGGGCTACAGGGGGCTACAGGGGGCTACATGGGGCTACAGGGGGCCACTGGGGGCTACAGGGGGCTATAGAGAGGGCTACAGGGGGCTACAGGGGGCCACAGGGGGCTACATGGGGCTACAGAGGGCTACAGGGGGCTACAGGGGGCCACAGGGGGCTACAGGGGGCCACAGGGGGCTATAGAGAGGGCTACAGGGGGCTACAGGGGGCCACAGGGGGCTATAGAGAGGACTACAGGGGGCTACAGAGGGCTACAGGGGGCCACAGGGGGCTACAGATGGCTATAGAGAGGGCTATAGGGGGCTACAGGGGGCTATAGAGAGGGCTACAGGGGGGTACAGCGCCCTACAGAGGGCTACAGGGGGCTACAGGGTGGCACAGGGGGCTATACAGAGGGCTACAGAGGGCTACAGGGGGCTATAGAGAGGGCTACAGGGGACTACAGAGGGCTACAGGGGGCTACAGTGGGCTATAGAGAGGGCTACAGGGGGCTACAGGGGGGCACAGGGGGCTATAGAGAGGGTTACAGGGGGGTACAGTGCCCTACAGAGGGCTACAGGGGGCTACAGAGGGCTACAGGGGGCTACAGGGGGCTATAGAGAGGGCTATAGGGGGCTACAGGGGGCTATAGAGAGGGCCACAGGGGGGTACAGCACCCTACAGAGGGCTACAGGGGGCTACAGAGGGCTACAGGGGGCTACAGGGGGCTATAGAGAGGGCTACAGGGGGCTACAGAGGGCTACAGGGGGCTATAGAGAGGGCTACAGGGGGCCACAGGGGGCTACAGATGGCTATAGAGAGGGCTACAGAGGGCTACAGGGGGCTATAGAGAGGGCTACAGGGGACTACAGAGGGCTACAGGGGGGAGCTACAGGGGGCTATAGAGAGGGCTACAGGGGACTACAGAGGGCTACAGGGGGCTACAGGGGGCTATAGAGAGGGCTATAGGGGGCTACATGGGGCTATAGAGAGGGCTACAGGGGGGTACAGCACCCTACAGAGGGCTACAGGGGGCTACAGAGGGCTACAGGGGGCTACAGGGTGGCACAGGGGGCTATACAGAGGGCTACAGGGGGCTACAGGGGGCTATAGAGAGGGCTACAGGGGGCTACAGAGGGCTACAGGGGGCTATAGAGAGGGCTACAGGGGACTACAGAGGGCTACAGGGGGCTACAGGGGACTATAGAGAGGGCTATAGGGGGCTACAGGGGGCTATAGAGAGGGCTACAGGGGGGTACAGCGCCCTACAGAGGGCTACAGGGGGCTACAGGGGGCTACAGGGGGCTACAGGGTGGCACAGGGGGCTATAGAGAGGGCTACAGGGGGGTACAGCGCCCTACAGAGGGCTACAGGGGGCTACAGGGTGGCACAGGGGGCTATACAGAGGGCTACAGGGGGCTACAGGGTGGCACAGGGGGCTATACAGAGGGCTACAGGGGGCTACAGGGGGCTATAGAGGGGGCTACAGGGGGCTACAGAGGGCTACAGGGGGCTATAGAGAGGGCTACAGGGGGTTATAGAGAGGACCACAGGGGGGAGCTACAGGGACTATTACCATGTCTCTGTCCCTGGACACATGTCCCACAACCATGGTGCTCTGCTGTTTTCTGTTTTTTCTTCTACACACATACTTTATTAGACCTGGTCTAAAAAAGCTGTTTCCATGGAGACACAGATCTTACTTCCTGGTACTCTCCCCCTTCACGGTGATCGTGGTTATTGGTGACGTCTACTCCTCACTGCTGAAGGTTTCATCAGTTTCAAGCGAGGAAATGGTAGAGGCCGGAGCCATATAATGATAACCCTCGGGGGGGTCGATGGGCCACTGAAGTGGTTTCAGAGGTCACAGGCAGAATTAAAGGGGAGACAACGGAAATGAAAAAGAATGATGAATGCCGCAGGAGTTCTTCCACTTCCTCCTTCTGAAGTCAACAGTCAGGTATCTGAAAGGAAACAAAAGAACACATCTGAGCTTTGACGCAGTACAGCAGGAAGGGTTCAGAGCTGGTTCTTTTCATCGTGTTAAAAATGAAAGGTTACTCTAACCCTGCTGCTCTCACCTTCTTTCATCCCTCTGATGCCTCCTACACTGCTAAAAATACAGCCCATGCATTTTTAAAATCTTACTTTAAACAGCAAAAGTAGGTCACAACTGTGGTTTCATGTGCAGCTTTCATTCAGAACTGTTTGAAGTTAACGCAGGAGAACCTTTCTTGATCCAGCCCTCCTGCTTTTCATTCTGTGCCTATGGAAAACCTACAGACCTCTCCCTCTGTGGTCCATCAGTCCTCTACGGTGGCCCTGAAGGGCAAATCACAAATTAACAGAAAACCATCATACTCTCGGTGACATACGAGCTGTCTCTGACTGGACGAAGGACCTGTCTGTCCTTTCAAATGGAGGAGTCATCTTATAACAGGGATGTTTCTCATGTAGGTTATTAGATGTATTCTAAATGAAATGTTAGAAAACCAGGGTGTAATCAGAAGTGGGGGCTCCCCTCGAGTGTGGCGTTTGGGCCTGGTGAGGACTGGCCCGCCCCCTCAACCTCTCACTGCACTGACACGACTCCCCGTCGTTTTGTAGGGGTTCGTCGTCCAAACCCACCCGGCTTATCGCTCCATCTCACAGCCAATCCCCTAGAGGCGAGTCACTCTCAGGCACCCACACAGGAAAAGACCACAATCCCCAAAAAGTACCCCCAAGTTAATTCAAAGGGGGCGGGGCTTCTGCTAAAATATTCTCTGTACCCTTTTTGTGACAAATTTCTACATTAGAGCAGTAATTTATATGCAAACGCTTACTTCTGGATTGTGCTAGACTTGACCTGGTGTTTGTTGAATTTCTTAGAACAGTCACAAATTGATGATCAATTCCCTGCTCATCCTCCTGGAGAACATCACCTGCGCCTGATGCTTCCACCTGCAGCCCAAGGGCACCGGCGAGCTCCCACAGAGCATCAGCTGAGTTAAAGCAGCCTGACGGACAGACCTCAGAGAAGTTCTTGTAGAACCCATAGCAACCACACGTTCCAAGGAAACAGCATAAAGCCAATTTGAACAAGGAACTGAGAAGCCCGACCTACCTGTTTCCTCAGATACATCAGCTTATCATTCACACATTCACATTTAGGGAAATTCAGTCTGGGGAAGCCTCTCATTTTACACATTTCACACAGCTGAAGGAACAGGCATTTATATTGTTCAAATAAGGCTGGCAATTTCCCATTCTGGCCTGCACACACCCAGACACAGCCGGACACACCCTGACACAGCGGGACACACCCAGCACAGCGGGACACACCCTGACACAGCTGGACACACCTGGTCACAGCCGGACACACCCTGACACAGCGGGACACACCCAGCACAGCGGGACACACCCAGACACAGCCGGACACACCCAGACACAGCCGGACACACCTAGTCACAGCCGGACACACCCTGACACAGCCAGACACACCCAGACACAGCCGGACACACCCTGACACAACTGGACACACCCAGACACAGCCGGACACACCTAGTCACAGCCGGACACACCCTGACACAGCGGGACACAGCCGGACACACCCAGACACAGCTAGACACACCCAGAGACAGCCGGACACACCCTGACACAGCTAGACACACCCAGAGACAGCTGGACCCACCTAGTCCCAGCCAGACACAGCCGAATCAACCAGATACACCCAGACACACAGACACAGACAGACACAGTCAGACACACCCAGACACACCCAGACACAGCCGGACACACCCTGACACAGCCAGACACACAGACACGCAGACATAGCCGGACACACAGACACGCAGACACAGCCAGACACAGCCGACACAACCAGATACACCCAGACACACAGACACAGCCGGACACACCCAGACAAAGCCGGACACACCCAGACACAGCCGGACAGGTTGCTGAGCAGGTTCTCACTGGGGGACCACTTTAATATCAATCGTCCTAACAAGTGTGGGACTGTAACATCTGGTCTGATTGTGGTTTGGGACAATAATCAAGGTACAACAGCTCTGCAGCATGTACACTTTTTATTCTCTGTGTACAATATTACGCTTTAAAGTTTGTTTATTCATTTTTATGTAAGTATGATTGTGCAGTATTAATAAAGATTTAAGTCAGAGGTAACAGATAATGGGTTTCTTTTTCCAGCCTGTAGGTGGCGCTCCCTACAACCACAGTAATGTACAAAGCTGATTTTAAAGACATAAAGTCATGTTTGTTTTCACAGTCTTTCCTGATTTACTGATGTTGTTTTCTTTTGCTACAGCGATGGAGGAGCTGGATGGGGATGATGTCCGAGTGTCCTCCAGGGGCCGATTTGCTGAAAGGGACATTGTCCAGGTATGAAGACCCGACGATGACCTGTAAACTGTGAAGGAGCTGAGTTTATGTTTAATCATCAAAGTCTCTGCTGATATATTTGAGATGGTCAAATTCTGTTTTCCTTCAGTTTGTTCCTTTCCGTGACTACATCGACCGCTCAGGGAACCAGGTCCTGAGCATGGCTCGCCTGGCCAAGGACGTCCTGGCAGAGATCCCTGACCAGTTGTTGTCTTTCATGAAGAGTCGGGGGATTGAACCACGACCCCCGGTTCCTGCTGTCCCCAACCCCTCCTCCATGTCCACGAAGAGCACCATGAAGTGAAGGGGGTTCGGGTTAGGGAGACTGTGTGTGTGTCTGTGTGTGTGTGTGTGTGTGTGTGTGTGTGTGTGTGTGTGTGTGTGTGTGTGTGTGTGTGTGTGTGTGTGTGTAGCTGAGCTGTAGCATTGATCCGTCCACATTCCTGTTTTCTCAGGGCAATTTGGAAAATGCAGGAAATTTAAATAATGAGAAACGGACTCGTGTCAAGAGCCTCAACGCTCTGCTGCTGCATGGAAACATACTCTGAGGTGTGAGGGTGTGATGTCCTCACATGTAAGTGGGACCTCCGTCCAGGCAGACGCGACGTTCTCTCATCAGACCGTTTTCCTCCTGACAGCGCGTACATTGCTAAGCAGTTGCCAGGTAACCACAGTCATGGTCAGGTGTTCCTCAACCCTGTTTTTAGCTGCAACACCAGATTTCAAATGAGGATATGGAGCAGAGCTGTGACTGTTGTTTCCTGTAACATGCAACGTGGATGGTCATCACAATGTCTGGGATCGATGGCGTAAGTGGGTTGTTGTTTGGTTTTGCATTTTTAATGTGAGGAACAGGAAAACAGAAGATTTCCTGTCATTTCTTTGCACAAACGGTATTTTGTACAGTTGCAGCAAACAACAAAAAGGTCACAAACACAGAAGGTGAATGAAGAACGTCATGAGAGTGGCTCAGACAGGAGGTGGATCCGTGTCCATCACTGTTCTACCTGTTAGTGTGAAGGCTGGAGCTCTATTTTTATACCACACAACAGCAACATGCTGCCTTGCATGCTGCCAACGGCTGCAGCTGCAGCGCAACATCACAACCAGACAATAGAACAACATCACAACCACACAGCAGCGCAACCACGCAACAGCACAGTAGGACAACATCACTACAGCATAACTGTACAAGAGCACAACCATACAACATCACAACCGCATAGCAGAACAATCACACAACAGCACAGTAGGACAATATCACAACAGCACAACCAGACAGCAGCACAACAACACTGATGGATGGATACTTTATTCATCTCCAAGAGAAACACAGAACAACAGCACAGCTGTACAATACCATAAACACACAATAGCACAACTGTACAATAGCATAAACACACAACAGCACAGGAGGACAACAGCACAACTGTACAATAGCATAAACACACAACAGCACAGGAGGACAACAGCACAACTGTACAATAGCATAAACACACAACAGCACAGGAGGACAACAGCACAACTGTACAATAGCATAAATACACAACAGCACAGGAGGACAACAGCACAACTGTACAATAGCATAAACACACAACAGCACAGGAGGACAACAGCACAACTGTACAATAGCATAAATACACAACAGCACAGGAGGACAACAGCACAACTGTACAATAGCATAAACACACAACAGCACAGGAGGACAACAGCAAAACGTCACAACTGTACAATAGCACAACAGAACATCACAACCACACAGCAGTATAACATCACAGTAGCAAAACAACACAACCACACATCCTTACAATGGCACAATAACACAACCATACACAGCCATACAACAGCAGAACCGCACACGTGTGATATTTTTGTACAAAGGTGCACACCCTTGCACTGTCCAGTATTAGTTGATAGTTTTAAAACTCTGATAGTTTTAAAACTCTGATAGTTGTGTCTATTTGTGTGGGTCACAATTAGTTTTAGGTGATTTGTAAAAAAAAAAAAAAATCCCCCCCAAAAAAGATGTTATTGAAGGTGAACCAGCAGTTTGTTTCTGTTTTCCAGCATTTCTTTGGTTTTGGTCACAGCTGAATTCAAGTGAAGAATAACTGGAAATAAATGAATAGATAAAATAATACATGTTTACTAGGTTATCAGCATAAATCCATTACTAATAGATGCTTAGTCTGATGACTGGATAATTAGTAGGTCTACTCTGCCACACAGTGGATCTACGGGGAAACACAGATATTCAGACTTTGGGGCTCTATATTAACAATTACTGGGGAAAATTTGTCATCCAGTTGTCATCACGTCTACTCTGAGGTTGAATTAAATGTTTTTGTAGCTCACAACAGAAGATGTGAGATCAGAACGAAAACAGTCTTTACTCCATGCTTGTATGTGGATGTAATCTTAATTCTGATATAGAATTTTGGACATTATTTATGTGTATTTTTTTTGTATTTGAATGGAATAAAGAGTCGAGAGAGCCCTAATTGTCACCTACAGATTACCAGCTTATTTAAAAATGTTTAATAAAGACTGTGTTTTATTTGTTCATCAATCAAGTATGTTAATGAATCAGGCCTGTACCCCGACAAGAAAAAGAAAATACAGGAGAAAACTAATGCTTTTCAATTTTGATTTTTTTATTGATTGTATACCATTTTATTGATTATAACTTTCTTCACAGTCTGAGATGGTCTAGGAGGGGTCAGCCATGCTGACCAGTAGGCTTTCCAGTAGCTCATGGCTGACTGTCGTCTGTTCTCACCTACGAAAGTTGCACATTTATATTTGATTTGTGTATCATTGGATGAAAGAATAATCAAAGACCCGTGTCCAGGACCACTGGATGAAAGAATAATCAAAGACCCGTGTCCAGGTCCACTGGATGAAACAATGATCAAAGACCCGCGTCCAGGTCCACTGGATGAAACAATGATCAAAGACCCGCGTCCAGGTCCACTGGATGAAACAATGATCAAAGACCCGTGTCCAGGTCCACTGGATGAAACAATGATCAAAGACCCACGTCCAGGTCCACTGGATGAAACAATGATCAAAGACCTGCGTCCAGGTCCACTGGATGAAACAACGATCAAAGACCCGCGTCCAGGTCCACTGGATGAAACAATGATCAAAGACCCGCGTCCAGGTCCACTGGATGAAACAATGATCAAAGACCCGCGTCCAGGTCAACTTGATGAAACAATGATCAAAGACCCGCGTCCAGGTCCACTGGATGAAACAATGATCAAAGACCTGCGTCCAGGTCCACTGGATGAAACAATGATCAAAGACCTGCGTCCAGGTCCACTGGATGAAACAATGATCAAAGACCCGCGTCCAGGTCCACTGGATGAAAGAATAATCAAAGACCCGTGTCCAGGTCCACTGGATGAAACAATGATCAAAGACCCATGTCCAGGTCCACTGGATGAAACAATGATCAAAGACCCGCGTCCAGGTCCACTGGATGAAACAATGATCAAAGACCTGCGTCCAGGTCCACTGGGTGAAACAACGATCAAAGACCCGCGTCCAGGTCCACTGGATGAAACAATGATCAAAGACCCGCGTCCAGGTCCACTGGATGAAACAATGATCAAAGACCCGCGTCCAGGTCAACTTGATGAAACAATGATCAAAGACCCGCGTCCAGGTCCACTGGATGAAACAATGATCAAAGACCTGCGTCCAGGTCCACTGGATGAAACAATGATCAAAGACCTGCGTCCAGGTCCACTGGATGAAACAATGATCAAAGACCCGCGTCCAGGTCCACTGGATGAAACAACGATCAAAGACCCGCGTCCAGGTCAACTTGATGAAACAATGATCAAAGACCCGCGTCCAGGTCCACTGGATGAAACAATGATCAAAGACCTGCGTCCAGGTCCACTGGATGAAACAATGATCAAAGACCTGCGTCCAGGTCCACTGGATGAAACAATGATCAAAGACCCGCGTCCAGGTCCACTGGATGAAACAATGATCAAAGACCTGCGTCCAGGTCCACTGGATGAAACAATGATCAAAGACCTGCGTCCAGGTCCACTGGATGAAACAATGATCAAAGACCTGCGTCCAGGTCAACTTGATGAAACAATGATCAAAGACCCGCGTCCAGGTCCACTGGATGAAACAATGATCAAAGACCTGCGTCCAGGTCCACTGGATGAAACAATGATCAAAGACCTGCGTCCAGGTCCACTGGATGAAACAATGATCAAAGACCTCGTATGATGAAACAATGATCAAAGACCCGCGTCCAGGTCCACTGGATGAAACAATGATCAAAGACCTGCGTCCAGGTCCACTGGATGAAACAATGATCAAAGACCCGCGTCCAGGTCCACTGGATGAAACAATGATCAAAGACCTGCGTCCAGGTCCACTGGATGAAACAATGATCAAAGACCCGCGTCCAGGTCCACTGGATGAAACAATGATCAAAGACCCGCGTCCATGTCCACTGGATGAAACAATGATCAAAGACCTGCGTCCAGGTCCACTGGAGTAAACAATGATCAAAGACCCACGTCCAGGTCCACTGGATGAAACAATGATCAAAGACCCGCGTCCAGGTCCACTGGATGAAACAATGATCAAAGACCCGCGTCCAGGTCCACTGGATGAAACAATGATCAAAGACCTGCGTCCAGATCCTGCTTCAGGTTAAGGTTAGGGTTAGACATGGGACATGAATGACATGAATGAGTGCAGCAAAACACATTTAACTCTCTTTCATTCTTTTGTTTGACAAGAGAAATAACAGATGTAAAAACATTAATAAACAGCTGTTTTAAAAACGGTGAAGTGCAGCCACGGTGGGTTGGTGCTCACATTTGTGTCTTCACTGTTTCACCACTGAGGCGCGTCATGTTCCCATGGCAACAGCCGTAAAGAGACGAGCGATACGTCATGTTTCTCCCGTTTGTAAAAACGAGTGTCTCGTATATCAGTAAACTTTAACAACAGAGAGGCGCAGATCCAGGTTGTGTGTAGCGCTAATGTTTCGTTTAAAAGGACCCGTCCAGTTCGACTGTAGCCGATATAACGGGGCTAACAGAGCTAGCGGGCTAAAGTAGCTAGCGGGCTAACAGAGCTAGCGGAGCTCCGCTAGCGGGAGCTACAGAGCTAGCGTGGCTAACGGAGCTAGCGGGCTAACGGGGCTAGCGTGGCTAACGGAGCTAGCGGGCTAACGGGGCTAGCGTGGCTAACGGAGCTAGCGGGCTAACGGGGCTAAGGCAGCTCCTTAGACTAACGGGGCTAACAGCGCTAGCAGGCTAAGGGGGCTAAGGCTAGCAGCGCTAGCCGCTAACAGAGCTAAGGCGCCTCTCCGGCCCTCCCGCTGACTCCGCCGGGATGTCGTCAGCGGCGGCCCGGCGGAGGACCGCCCCCCGCCTCGGGGCGGGTCCTCTCGCTCGCTACAGGGATACCAAGATGGAAATCCAGGGGCTTTCTGCTCCCCCGAACCTGCCGTGTCAACATGGCGGCCCCCGCAGCCCCGCGGCCGCCCCACCGGAGCTCCCTGCTCCGGGGAGCGGCGGCGGCGGAGCGCACAGCGGCCGGAGCCGCGGCCGGAGCCGGCCGAGGACGCTGCAGCTCCTGCGGGAGCATGGCAGCAGAGCCCAGCCGGGGGACGGAGCCTGCCCCGGTCCCGAGGAGGAAGGACCCGGGCCGGGCGGGTCCGGTCGGCCCCCCCAGCCCGGCAGACCTCCGGGGGAGGGCCCGGTGGTGCTGGGGGGGGCCGACCGGACCCGAACCGAGGCCACCCCCGGGCAGGGCTCTCTGTCGGGACACTCTGAAGCCACGGGCCCCCTGGAGGTCCCCCCCGGGGGGCCCAGCCCGAACCCCCGACCGGAGGCGTCCGGGAGCCGGGGGGGACGAGACGGGGCGAGGGCGGCCCAGGAGGGTCCCGAGGAGGCCGGGACAGGACCAGGACCCGGGGCACATCCAGGACCCGGGGCACATCCAGGACCCGGGGCACATCCAGGACCCGGGACACATCCAGGACCCGGGACAAATCCAGGACCCGGGACACATCCAGGACCCGGGGCACATCCAGGACCCGGGACAAATCCAGGACCCGGGACAAATCCAGGACCCGGGACACATCCAGGACCCGGGGCACATCCAGGACCCGGGACAAATCCAGGACCCGGGACACATCCAGGACCCGGGACACATCCAGGACCCGGGGCACATCCAGGACCCGGGACAAATCCAGGACCCGGGACAAATCCAGGACCCAGGGCACAGGCAGGACCTGGGACACATCTGGGACCTGGGACAAATCCAGGACCAGGGACACACCCAGGACCTGGGACACATCCAGGACCCAGGGCACAGGCAGGACCTGGGACACATCTGGGACCTGGGACAAATCCAGGACCAGGGACACACCCAGGACCCGGGACACATCAGGAATCCGGGGCACAGGCAGGACCTGGGATACATTCAGGACCCGGGAAACAGGCAGGACTGGAGGCACATCCGGAACCCGGGGCATATCCGGGAATTGGGACAAAGGCGGGACCCGGTGCGGCGGGCCGGGCCGGGTCGCCAAACACCAGCGACGGGAGGTCGGGCAGGGACCCGGACGAGGCTGCTGGCCTACTCACAGCCATGGACACCTCAGACTTGTTGTCCACAAGTGTCCCAGCCTCAGAGACCTTTTCTGGGACCATCACCATCAACAACCAGAACATCATCGTGACCATAGAAAATGGTGTCCTGACCCTCGCCGCCCCCCAAGAAGGATGCGTCCCTAAAGAGGACGACGTGTTGATGCTCAAAGAGCACCTCGGCGTGAAAGACCACGAAGACATCGTTCTTCTCAACTATGAAAGTGGGACCAAGTCCATCGGGAAGATCAGCGCCCTGGCGGTGGCCGGTGCGGGCCCTCAGGACGAGCCCCGGCCCGGGCTGGTTGGCGCCTCTGAGCTGGCCCTGGTGGACGACTGCTCTGGCCCTGAGCTCGGTCCCCCTCTGGACTCCTGTCCCCTTGTCAAACAAGAGGCAGGGGTTCTGTGCGCGGGGACGGGAGGGGCCCCGGTCACCCCACGCACCAGGGTCCCCGTTTCAGACTGCACCACTGGGGACGTACCGTCTGGGCCACTGATCAGGTCCAAGAAGGAGACTCCTGCCACCTTCAGCTGTCCAGAACCAGGCTGTCCTTGTGTGTTTGACACCCGTCAGAAGCTCAAGGTCCACCTCCTGAACCACGCCGAGGACCCGCGCCCCTACCAGTGCACCGTGGAGGGCTGCGGCTGGGCCTTCGCCACCTCCTACAAACTGAAGCGCCACCTCCAGTCCCACGACAAGCAGCGGCCCCACGCCTGCCAGTTTGAAGGCTGCGGCCGCCGCTTCACCACCATCTACAACTTGAAGGCCCACGTCAAAGTCCACGAGCAGGACAACGCCTTCGTCTGTGACATCTGCAGCGAGAGGTTTCGCAGCGCCACGCGACTCTCCAACCACCAAAGAGTTCACTTTGAGCCTCAGAGACCCCACAAGTGTGAATTCCCAGGTAGGACCGACCATGTGACCACACGATCATGTGACTGCGTGATGTGACCCTGACCTTCACGCGTGTCCTACAGGCTGTGAAAAGACCTTCATCACCTTTAGTGCCCTGTTCTCCCACAATCGGACCCACTTCAGGGAAAGTGGCCACTACACGTGCACGTACCCGAGCTGTGGGAAGGTTTACGACAAGGCCTGTCGCCTGAAGATCCACATGAGGAGTCACACAGGTGAGTGTGGGCGGAGCCTGTGAGGACAGCTGCTGCCAACATCTGTCTCAGCTGTCCATCAAAGCTCTGGCACGCTGTAGTTCAGTAACAACATCAGCAATAAATGACAGTCAACACCCTTTGACTGTCTGAGTGTCTCTACCTGTCTGACTATCTGTCTGACTGTCTCCCTCTGACTGTCTCCATCTGACTGTCTCCCTCTGTGTGACTGTCTGTCTGACTATCTGTGTGACTGTCTGACTGTCTCCCTCTGACTGTCTCCATCTGTGTGACTGTCTGACTGTCTCCCTCTGACTGTCTCCATCTGACTGTCTCCCTCTGTGTGACTGTCTGTCTGACTGTCTCCGTCTGTCTCCATCTGACTGTCTCTCTGAATGTTTGTCTGTCTCGCTCTGTTCCACTGTTTCCCTCTGTTTCGTTGTCATTCTGTCTATCTCCCTCTGTCTGTCTCCATCTGTTTGTCTGACTGTCTTCCTCTGACTGTCTCCCTCTTTCTGACTGTCTGTCCTCCTCTGTCCGACTGTCTGTCTCCCTCTATCTGACTGTCTGTCTCCATCTGTTTGTCTGACTGTCTTCCTCTGACTGTCTCCCTCTGTCTGACTGTCTGTCTCCCTGTCTGACTGTCTGTCTCCCTCTGTCTGACTGTTTCCCTCTGTCTGACTATCTGTCTCTGTCTGACTGTCTCCGTCAGACTGTCTCCCTCTCTCTGACTGTCTCCGTCAGACTGTCTCCATCTGTCTGACTGTCTCCGTCAGACTGTCTCCGTCAGACTGTCTCCCTCTGTCTGACTGTCTCCGACAGACTGTCTCCCTCTGTCTGACTGTCTCCGACAGACTGTCTCCCTGTCTGACTGTCTGTCTGACTGTCTCCGACAGACTGTCTCCCTCTGTCTGACTGTCTGTCTGACTGTTTCCGACAGACTGTCTCCCTCTGTCTGACTGTCTGTCTGACTGTCTCCGTCAGACTGTCTCCCTCTCTCTGACTGTCTCCGTCAGACTGTCTCCCTCTGTCTGACTGTCTCCGTCAGACTGTCTCCGTCAGACTGTCTCCCTCTCTCTGACTGTCTCCGTCAGACTGTCTCCATCTGTCTGACTGTCTCCGTCAGACTGTCTCCCTCTGTCTGACTGTCTCTGACAGACTGTCTCCCTCTGTCTGACTGTTTCCGACAGACTGTCTCCCTCTGTCTGACTGTCTGTCTGACTGTCTCCGTCAGACTGTCTCCCTCTCTCTGACTGTCTCCGTCAGACTGTCTCCCTCTCTCTGACTGTCTCCGTCAGACTGTCTCCCTCTGTCTGACTGTCTCCGACAGACTGTCTCCCTCGGTCTGACTGTCTGAATGTCTCCGTCAGACTGTCTCCCTCTGTCTGACTGTCTGTCTGACTGTTTCCGACAGACTGTCTCCCTCTGTCTGACTGTCTGTCTGACTGTCTCCGTCAGACTGTCTCCCTCTGTCTGACTGTCTCCGTCAGACTGTCTCCCTCTGTCTGACTGTCTCCGACAGACTGTCTCCCTCTGTCTGACTGTTTCCGACAGACTGTCTCCCTCTGTCTGACTGTCTGTCTGACTGTCTCCATCAGACTGTCTCCCTCTGTCTGACTGTCTCCGTCAGACTGTCTCCCTCGGTCTGACTGTCTCCGTCAGGCTGTCTCCCTCGGTCTGACTGTCTGTCTGACTGTCTCCCTCTCTCTGACTGTCTCCGTCAGACTGTCTCCCTCGGTCTGAATGTCTCCGTCAGGCTGTCTCCCTCGGTCTGACTGTCTGTCTGACTGTCTCCGACAGACTGTCTCCCTCTGTCTGACTGTCTCCGTCAGACTGTCTCCCTCTGTCTGACTGTCTCCGACAGACTGTCTCCCTCTGTCTGACTGTTTCCGACAGACTGTCTCCCTCTGTCTGACTGTTCTCCGAGCAGACTGTCTCCCTCTGTCTGACTGTTTCCGACAGACTGTCTCCCTCTGTCTGACTGTCTCCGACAGACTGTCTCCCTCTGTCTGACTGTTTCCGACAGACTGTCTCCCTCTGTCTGACTGTCTCCGACAGACTGTCTCCCTCTGTCTGACTGTCTCCGACAGACTGTCTCCCTCTGTCTGACTGTCTCCGACAGACTGTCTCCCTCTGTCTGACTGTTTCCGACAGACTGTCTCCCTCTGTCTGACTGTCTCCGTCAGACTGTCTCCCTCTGTCTGACTGTCTCCGACAGACTGTCTCCCTCTGTCTGACTGTTTCCGACAGACTGTCTCCCTCTGTCTGACTGTCTGTCTGACTGTTTCCGACAGACTGTCTCCCTCTGTCTGACTGTCTGTCTGACTGTCTCCATCAGACTGTCTCCCTCTGTCTGACTGTTTCCGACAGACTGTCTCCCTCTGTCTGACTGTCTGTCTGACTGTTTCCGACAGACTGTCTCCCTCTGTCTGACTGTCTGTCTGACTGTCTCCATCAGACTGTCTCCCTCTGTCTGACTGTCTCCGTCAGACTGTCTCCCTCTGTCTGACTGTCTCCGACAGACTGTCTCCCTCTGTCTGTCTGACTGTTTCCGACAGACTGTCTCCCTCTGTCTGTCTGACTGTCTCCGTCAGACTGTCTCCCTCGGTCTGACTGTCTGTCTGACTGTCTCCGTCAGACTGTCTCCCTCGGTCTGTCCGACAGGAAACGTAGACCTGCCCACCAGAACGACTGTGTCTCTGTCCCACCATCTCTGTCCCCTGTCAGGGTGTCCTGTCTGCACCTCTGAACCTCTGATGGAGGAGGTGTCCACCATGATCTTGTCTCACGAGTGTGTTCTTAGTGGACACGTGGACTGGTTGACAGTGGGGACCAGCATGATTAGTAGCAGGGTTTAAGGGTCAAAGGTCAAAGGCCCTGACAGCCTCTTTATCTGACCGTAACTCTTTTACTGGGAAAAGTAGTTTTAAAGAGTCTAACATGTCCCCCGTCCAAACCCCGTCCCCTGCGTCAGCTCCACCTTAGCTGGTCCACCATGTCAGGTCCAGGTAGCTCCTGCTGCTCGTGTCCTCCCAGGTTGTGGGTGGAGGTCTGTGGGGCCCCTGGGGGACCCTGTGGTCAGTAAACGCTGGACTGTTTGCAGGAGAACGTCCGTTCATCTGTGACTGGGACGGGTGTGGTTGGTCCTTCACCAGTATGTCCAAACTGCTCCGACACAAACGGTAAAGATCAGCTTTGATCTACTGCTGCATCACCCTGACCCCTGACCTCCTGACCCCTGACCTCCTGACCCCTGACCTCCTGCCTCTCCTCAGAAAACACGATGACGATCGGCGTTTCA
Organism: Lagocephalus sceleratus; assembly: GCA_911728415.1. NCBI lineage: Eukaryota > Metazoa > Chordata > Actinopteri > Tetraodontiformes > Tetraodontidae > Lagocephalus > Lagocephalus sceleratus. The sequence goes on from CAJVRN010000141.1 coordinate 247,914, forward strand.
TCTGCACAGAGGAGGGTTGTGGGAAGTCCTTCACACGGGCGGAGCACCTGAAGGGCCACAGCATCACTCATCTGGGGACGAAGCCCTTCCAGTGCCACGCTGAAGGTATCTCCTGTGTGGAGGGACCTTCTGGGGGCCCTCGAGGTCCTGGAGGCCCTGCAGGGCTCTGAGCTAAGGGAGGCCCCTGAGCTCCTGGAGGCTGATGAGCTCCTGGAGGCCCCAGAGGTCCTGGGAGCCCTGGAGGCCCCTAAGGGTACTGGAGGTCCTGTGGCCCCAGAGGTCCTGGAGACCCCTGAGGTACTGGAGGTCCTGGTGGCCCCTGAGGTCCTGGAGGCCCCTGAGGTCCTGGGAGCCCTGGAGGCCCCTGAGGTACTGGAGGTCCTGGTGGCCCCAGAGGTCCTTGAGCCCCCAGACCTCCTGGTGGCCCCGGAGGTACTTGAGCCCCCAGACCTCCTGGTGGCCCCAGAGGCCCTGCAGGGCCCCAATGGTCCTGGTGGCCCCAGACCTCCTGGCGGCCACAGAGGCCCTGTGGGGCCCCATTGGTCCAGGCGGCCCCAGAGGCCCTAGTGGCCCCAGAGGCCCTGCGGGGCCCCTGTGGGGCCCCTGCGGCTGACACCTCCCTGTCCCCAGGCTGCAGCGCCAGGTTTTCGGCCCGCAGCAGCCTCTACATCCACTCCAAGAAGCACAGAGCAGACGTGGGGGCCCTCAAGAGCCTCTGTCCTGTGGCCAACTGCTCCAAGAACTTCTCCTCACGCAGCAGCCTCAAGAGCCACATCCTGAAGCAGCACCACCTCAGCCCAGGTAGGTCTGAGCGGGCCCCTGTCCTCCCTCGGGCCCTCACCCATCCTCCCTCGGGCCCTCACCCCTTGTCCTCCCTCTGTCCCAGACCTCCTGAGCCAGAAGGACACCGTCCCCACCCTGACCCCCAGCAGTGAGCTCGTCAGTTCCCCCCCAGCAGCGGCGGCGGGGGCCGCCGTTGCCACGGGCGACCAGCTGACGAACTTGGACCTCAGCTCTCTCTTCTCGCCGGGGCCCGGAGGCTCCGCCCCCAGCAGCGGCGTCCCCGTGGGCGGGGCCTCGTCTAACGGGACCTTCAGCATGGACCTGTCCCTGGTCAACTCGGGCATCCTCACCATCGACTCTTCGTCAGTAGGGGCCACGCTCATCCTGGCGGCCGGCCCCGACATGGGCCCCCCCCACAGTCTGGACACGGCCGTGGCCGAGGGCCTGCCCCCGCCGGCCCCCATCAACCTGGAGGAGGTGCAGTCGGTCACGGCGCTGGCCCTGCAGGGGCCTGGGGGGCCCGTGGAGCCGGGCCTCCAGCACCCTCTGGGCTCCAGGGGGGCCCTTCACGGGGAGCCCGGCCCCTCTTTGGGGGCCCCTGTGGCCGAGCTGCTGGCCCCCCCCTCAAAGGGGGTGGATGGGGGCCGTGCAGAGCCGGGGCCCCTGCTGGGCTGTGTGGCGGTGCTGGGGCCCCAGGAGGGGGCCAAGGTTCTCCCCCAGTTTGTGTTCCCCCCCCACAGCAGCAGCTTCAGCCCCCACAAGGACCAGGAGCTCAGTGCTGCCCCCCCCAGCAGCTTCCTGGTGAGTTCAGGACTGTCTGCTTTGATGTCTCAAACATCAAAAGGATGGTGCAGAAAGAGGCGGGGCTTCCTGTGGGCGTGGCCGGTCAGGTGTCTGTTAACTCCTCCTCTCTCTCAGGAGAGCGGGGGCTCAGCCCGCACCGACTACAGAGCCATCCAGCTGGCCAAGAGGAAGAAGCAGAGAGGCCCCCAGCCCCCCCCTCTGGTGAGACCCCCTCCTCTTCCCCCACCCCCCGTCCCTCCTCTGGTAAGAACCCCCTCCTCCTCCACCCCCCCTCCTCTGGTAAGAACCCCCTCCTCCTCCACCCCCTCTGGTAAGAACCCCCTCCTCCTCCACCCCCCTCTGGTGAGACCCCCTCCTCTTCCCCCACCCCCCGTCCCTCCTCTGGTAAGAACCCCCTCCTCCTCCACCCCCCCCTCTGGTGAGACCCCCCCACCTCCTCCACCCCCCCTCTGGTGAGACCTCCTTCTCTTCATCCCCCCAGTGACCCCCCTCCTCCTCCTCCACCCCCTCTGGTGAGACCCCCCCCTCCCTCTTCTCCCCCCCCCCCGACCCCCCTCCTCCTTCTCTTCATCCCCCCAGTGACCCTCCTCCTCCACCCCTCTGGTGAGACCCCCCTCCTCCTCCTCCACCCCCCTCTGGTAAGAACCCCTCCTCCACCCCCCTCTGGTGAGACCCCCCCCTCCTCCTCCTCCACCCCCCTCTGGTGAGACCCCCCTCCCTCCTCCTCTTCACCCCCCTCTGGTGAGACCCCCCTCCACCCCCTCTGGTGGACCCCCTCCTCCTTCTCTTCACCCCCTCCTGGGAAGCCCCCTCCTCCTCCTCCACCCCCCTCTGGTAAGAACCCCTCCTCCACCCCCCTCTGGTGAGACCCCCCTCTGGTGAGACCCCCCTCCTCCTTCTCTTCACCCCCTCCTCTTCTTCACCCCTCCCTCTGGTGAGACCCCCCCCCCCCAGGTCTGACTGGGACCTTGCTCTTGTCCTCAGGTAGCTCCGCCTCCAGCCACAGGAAGTGTAAGGTGGCGAGGGCGTGTCCTGGCTACCCTGAGGCGTCTGCGGGGGCCAACGGGGGCCTGACCCTGCGCGACCCCATCACGGGGGCCCAGTACGTGCAGATCCAGCTGCTGCAGGTGTGCGGGGGGGGCGGGGGCCCGGGGGGCGGGGCAGGCCTGACGCTGTGGTGTGTGACAGGACGAGCCTGCTGCTGACGGAGACCTGAACTTCCAGCTCAGCTCCCAGACCTCCAGCTCCCACGCCCAGCTGACCGCCGACCTGCCCGTCAACATCCTGCAGGTGCCCGTCTCCCACGGCAACCCTGGGGTCGGGGGGACCACTGGGACCCCTCTAGCTTTGATCTTCTGTGGACCTGCTTTGATCTTCCAGGCTGACGGCGTCTGCTCTCTCCGCAGGAGCCTGCGGCGGCCGTGGAGGACGACGACGGCTCCGACAACTCCCAGTTTACAGGAAGCACAATCAACCTTCAGGACCTGGAGTGACGGCGGCCGGCGGACACCAAGCTCCGCCCCAACGGACCGCCGTTGCCTTACTCGCTCCTCCGGCAGCTTGTCTTTGATTTCTCATGCTTTGATGACATCAGCTGTCCTCGTGTGATTGGTTACATCCTCAGTTTGAGGTTTTTATCTTTATTTATTGTTGAGCTGTTTACAAGTGGGCGGAGCCAAGCAGACGGATTAAAACGATGATCACAATCATATTTGAACTTGTCCTGACTTTTCTATGAAGCAGTTGCCATGACAACAGAATCAACAGAAAGTGCACCATCTGGGGCACCTTCGGGGGTCAAAGGTCAGGGAGCCACAGGTTACACTGGGACAGAGGACATGTGGACTGGTTGTACTGGGACAGGGGACAGCAGAGGTCTGCGGTAGAACCACCACGACACCTGGTGGAGAAGGAGGGATCAACAGGAGGGGCACACACACTGACACTCACACACACTGACACACACACACTGACACACACACAGACACACACCGACACACTCATACTGACACACACACACACACTGACACTCACACACTCATACTGACACTCACACATACACTCATACTGACACACTCGCACACACTGACACTCACACACTCATACTGACACTCACACATACACTCATACTGACACACTCGCACACACTGACACTCACACACTCATACTGACACTCACACATACACTCATACTGACACACTCGCACACACTGACACTCACACACTCATACTGACACTCACACATACACTCATACTGACACACACACACACTGACACTCACACACTCATACTGACACTCACACATACACTCATACTGACACACACACACACACTGACACTCACACACTCATACTGACACACACTGACACTCACACACACTGACACACACACTCATACTGACACTCACACATACACTCATACTGACACACACTCGCACACACAGACACACTACACACACTGACCTCAAACAGACACACTGACACTCACACATACACTCATACTGACACACACTCGCACACACAGACACACACACACTCGCAAACAGACACACTCACACTGACACACACTCGCACACACACTCACTCTGACACACATACACTGACACACTCACACTGACACACACTTGCACACACACACACACTCACTCTGACACACATACACTGACACTGACACTCACACTGACACACACTTGCACACACACACACTCACAGACTGTTGGAACTTATGTGACCTAGATTTGAAATTATAGAAAATACATTTTGAATTTGTAAACTTGAAACACCACTCTGGACATTGCTTTGTTCTTCTAACTCGCACACTCACACACACACTCGCGCACACACTTACTCACACTCACTCATCCCACACTCGCACACACACTCACATACACTCACACACACTCGCACACACACTCACACACACACTCGCACACACACTCGCATACACTCACACACACTCTCACACACACTCACACACACACTTGCAAACACTCACACACACAAACCCTGTGAGCTCCATGAGCCATCGCTGCTCCAGGACAAAGTTTGTGTTTGCTGACGTTTGTTCCCTGAGAACTTCCTGGAAAAGATTTGATTTTAAATGATTAAACATCTCCAGCCCTTCAGGAGTGTGTGTGTGTGTGTGAGAGAGTGAGTGTGTGTATGAATGAGTGTGTGTGAGTGAGTGTGTGTATGAATGAGTGTGTGTGTGTGAGTGAGTGTGTGTGAGTGAGTGTGTATGTGAGAGTGAGTGTGTGTATGAATGAGTGTGTGTGAGTGAGTGTGTGTATGAATGAGTGTGTGTGTGTGAGTGAGTGTGTGTGAGTGAGTGTGTATGTGAGAGTGAGTGTGTGTATGAATGAGTGTGTGTGAGTGAGTGTGTGTATGAATGAGTGTGTGTGTGTGAGTGAGTGTGTGTGAGTGAGTGTGTATGTGAGAGTGAGTGTGTGTATGAGTGTGTGTGAGTGAGTGTGTGTATGAATGAGTGTGTGTGTGTGAGTGAGTGTGTGTGAGTGAGTGTGTATGTGAGAGTGAGTGTGTGTATGAATGAGTGTGTGTGAGTGAGTGTGTGTATGAATGAGTGTGTGTGTGTGAGTGTGTGTGTGTGAGTGAGTGTGTGTGTATGAATGAGTGTGTGTGAGTGAGTGTGTGTGTATGAATGAGTGTGTGTGAGTGAGTGTGTGTGAGAGTGAGTGTGTGTGTATGAATGAGTGTGTGTGAGTGTGTGTATGAATGAGTGTGTGCGTGTGAGTGAGTGTGTGTGTGTGGTGTGTGTATGAATGAGTGTGTGTGAGTGAGTGTGTGTGTGAGTGTGTGTATGAATGAGTGTGTGTGAGTGAGTGTGTGTGAGTGAGTGTGTGTGTATGAATGAGTGTGTGTGAGTGAGTGTGTGTGTATGAATGTGTGTGTGTGTGTATGAATGAGTGTGTGAGTGTGTGTGTGTGAGAGTGAGTGTGTGTGTATGAATGAGTGTGTGTGAGTGAGTGTGTGTGTATGAATGAGTGTGTGTGTGAGTGTGTGTATGAATGAGTGTGTGAGTGTGTGTGTCAGTATGAGTGTATGTGTGAGTGTCAGTGTGTGTGTGTCTGTGTATGAACGAGTGTGTGTGTGTGTGTGTGTGAGTGTGTGACATTGATAACTGGATGATGGAAGTGAACATGCGTGCACGAAGTCCTCACAAGGATAGAAGTGTGTCACCCGACATATCTTCACCATGTGAAGTGTTTCTTGTCTCACTGACAGGCTGCTCTCAGGTTGTCATGTTGCCAGGTTGCTGTTAGGTTGTTGTCAGACTGTTGTCACAATGTCCCATCATTGTCAGGGTGATGTCATGTTTTTGTAAAGATGTTGTCATGTTGTGGTCAGGTTGCTGTCACGTTGTATTCAGGCTGTTAGGATATTGTCATATCCATATATGTCACATTGTCTTTTCGTTTTCAGGTTGTTGTCACATTGTCTTGTTGTCAGGTTGTCTAGTTGTCACATTGTCAAGTTGCTGTCAGGTTGTCTCGTTGTCAGGCTGTTGTCTCATTGTTGTCAGGTTGTTGGTGGTCATGTGACGCTCCTCTGACTCCTCCCCATGGTTTTCAAATATCTTGATGTCTTTACTTCTGGACACATTCACGGTGTCTCCATTAACACCAACAGAACCCAGTCATGTGACCGGGTTTGTTGTTGGAGTAACCATGGTAACCGCGTGACTGCTGGTTTGTGAGGTCATTTATGTGATGTGTGATTCAGAGACATCTGATCTTATTAGACCATGCCCACCAAAGGGTCCAAGCCAGGAGACGGACTCAACATGAACCTCCTGCCAATACCCCCCCATAATACCCCCACATAAACACACCCAGTATCAGCTCACCATGACAACAAGCCATGTTCCACAAACAGCCAGACACACTTGTGAGAACCAGGAAGAACAGGATCTCCAGAAGGTTCTCCAGAAGGTCTTCTACAGGTTCTCCAGAAGTTTCTCCAGAAGAATCTTCTATGGATTTTCCAGAAGGTTCTCCAGAAGGTTCGCCTGACATTCAGGAGAACCTTCTGGAGGAGGAAAGTTGTTCTAAACATGCAGAACAGCAAGAAAAAGTGAATCTTGTGGTCTGGATGAAGATTATCAGGAATTAGGTCATGATTGAATCTTCAGGTGAGTAAAAAACAGCTATTATAACCAGTAACCTGCCCTCCCTATCCCAGTATAACCAGTCCTCTACCCCCTCTGTCCCAGTATAACCAGTCCTCTACCCTCTCTTTTCCAGTATAACCAGTCCTCTACCCCCTCTGTCCCAGTATAACCGGTCCTCTACCCCCTGTCCCAGTATAACCAGTCCTCCACTCCCTCTGTCCCAGTATAACCAGTCCTCTACACTCTGTCCCAGTATAACCAGTCCTCCACTCCCTCTGTCCCAGTATAACTAGTCCTCTACCCTCTGTCCCAGTATAACCAGTCCTCTACCCTCTGTCCCAGTATAACCAGTCCTCTACCCTCTCTGTCCCAGTATAACCAGTCCTCTACCCTCTGTCCCAGTATAACCAGTCCTCTACCCTCTCTGTCCCAGTATAACCAGTCCTCTACCCTCTGTCCCAGTATAACCAGTCCTCTACCCTCTCTGTCCCAGTATAACCAGTCCTCTACCCCCTCTGTCCCAGTATAACCAGTCCTCTACCCTCTCTGTCCTAGTATAACCAGTCCTCTACCCTCTCTGTCCCAGTATAACCAGTCCTCTACCCTCTCTGTCCCAGTATAACAGCATATAAGCTCTTTCTGGTCTTCAAGAAGATCAATGTCAGCAGAACTTTTTGGATTTATACATTTTATTTCAACAATCTAACAGCAACAAAATGTGATGACCAATGAGGACGCTGGAATAAAGCTGCAGCGACCCGAGCTGAACCGTTCCAGCCTGACAGGAAGTTAGAAGAGCCACAGATGAAAGACAGACTTGCTACAGATCAAAGAAAAAGGCGGGAGTGAAGGTCCAAACGCATCCTGTCAGGTGGTTGTTCACCTGTGGAGCTCAGCTCCCAGAGGTAGAGGCGCACAGACGTCCCACAGGTGACTCACAGAAGCTCAGCTGGACTCAACAGGACAACCGGAACCTTCTGGAGGTGAGGTAGTCAAGGACCACGGCCGGACCTGGAGCCAAACCAGCGCATGGCAAACCCCCGGGGACACGCCCCCTTCTGTCGGACACCCGCCTCTAGGTGGCGCCGGACCCGAACCCCCAGAGGTAGTCTGGCGCCAGGCAGAGGCGGGATCATCCTAAGGTCACGCCCTCGTGTTGGCCCCAGCCCAGCTGACCTCCGTCGGGGTGACACCACCACCAGTGTGCAAAAAAAAACGTGGAAATGTCAACAAACCCAAAGAGTCACGCGATCGCCACAGGTCCCAACGAGAACGTCCACAGTCGGCGAGGGGGCCGTCGGGGTAGGAAACGCTCAGCCAGCATTCCGAGGAATCGTCAGCCTCGCCAAGCGAGGACGCACTGTTGTCCAACACGGTGAAGGACGTCCGTCAGCGTCTCCAGACTTCAGCTCCTCTGGAGGTCAAGGACGCCAGAGCCCCGATCTGCAAACAGGAAGTGACATCAAAGACAAGGCTGAGGTGACCAATCAGGAACAAGAACCTGATAACCTTCGACCTCTGAGAGCAACATCTGATGGTCAAAGCAAGGTCACATGACCTCCAGGCCTGAGGGGGCGGGGCCTTTAGGGGGCAGGGTTAGACACCCCCTGAAGGACGTAGAACCAGGGCGAAGCTCCAGGAGCTCGTTGACTCGCCCGGTCGATCGTTTCCTGAAGGTGGGCCGGCCCCGTCAGCTGTCGGCCGCAGCACAAAGCGATGTGCAGCCGCTCGGGTTGGCACGGATACCACCTGTCGCCGCCAACAGCGTTACGCAACGGAGGCTCAGCGGGATCAGCCCCACACAACAGGCGCGCTGACTCAGCCGTCCCGACGCCCGAGGTCATGAACGGGGTCTCCTACGGGTCTGGTTCTGGGGGGGCTTTCAGAGCCGCCCTGTCAGCCCCCTGTGGCCACGTACCTGGACGGCGGCGGGTCACGCGGCACAGGTGACCCGGTCCACGCGGGCCTGCAGCTCGGCGGCGCTGGGGCGGTCCTGGGGGTTGACGGCGAGCATGTCCCGCAGCAGCTGCCCGACGGCGTCCGACATGCGGGAGCGGCGCCGCTGGGGGATGTTCAGGACCATCCGGGGGTTCTCCAGCAGGGCCTCGCCCACCGGGACGATGTCCCCGCCCTGCCTCACGTAGGTCCCGAGCAGCTCGCGCTGGGACTCGGCGTCGATGAAGGTGATGCGCTCCAGCATGGCCCAGATGACGATGCCCAGGGCGAAGATGTCGGCCTTGGCGGTGTAGTGGCCCTCCCACACCTCCGGCGCCATGAAGAAGTCGGAGCCGCAGGCCGACGACAGCCAGAACTTGTTGATGTTCTTGTTCCTGTCCTCGCCGCCTCGGCCGCCGCCATCGCCCAGGCCGGCGCACACTTTGCTCAGGCCGAAGTCGGCCACCTTGAGGACGGGCGCGCCCGAGCGCTCCGAGATGAGGATGTTGTCGGGCTTCAGGTCGCGGTGCACGATGTTGTTGCGGTGCAGGAAGGCCACGGCGCGCGTCAGCTGCAGCATGAAGCTGCTGTTGGTGCGCGCGTCGGGCCGCCGCGACAGCACGAAGCGGTTCAGGTCGCCGCCCTCGCAGAACTCCATGACGAACCACAGGTAGCACGGCTCCTCCGGGGGGCCCAGGACGCGCTCACCTGCGGGTCACACGACAGCGCCGGGGTCACCTGACGGGGCCAACAAGCACGGGGGCCGGGACCGGGGGTCCCCGTGGCTTCTGGTCGCCACAGGAACAAAGACACAAAGGCCGGGGGCCACAAAGGCCAGGGGCCACGGCTGCTCCTGAACACCCCCACCACCACCTCTGAGGGGCCCCCAGCCCTCAACCGAGGCTCTAGTCCAGCTGAGGAGGACTAAGTGTCCCTGCACCCTAACCCAACCCCCCCATCCCCAACCCCCCACGTATCCCCCGCCCCCAACCCCCTATCATCCCCAACCCCCCCTCATCCCTAACCCAACCCCCCCCATCCCCAACCCCCACGTACCCTGCCCCCCAACCCCCCTCATCCCCAACCCCCGTACCCCTGCCCCCAACCCCCTATCATCCCCAACCCCCCTCATCCCTAACCCAACCCCCTCATCCCCAACCCCCCGTACCCTGCCCCCCAACCCCCTTCATCCCCAACCCCCTCGTCCCCAACCCGTACCCTGCCCCCCCCCAACCCCCTCATCCCTAACCCAACCCCCCCCATCCCCAACCCCCTGTACCCTGCCCCCCAACCCCCTATCATCCCCAACCCCGTACCCTGCCCCCCCAACCCCCCGTACCCTGCCCCCCCAGACCTTTGAGGGAGGTCTCCACCAGCCGCAGGTACTGCCTGGAGCGCTTGTCCCCGTGGCTCATCCTCTGGGCCATGCCGTTCTTCTGAAGGACGCAGTCCTCCAGGTGGACCACGTTCTGGTGCCGACGGTCCAGGCTGGTCAGGGCCCAGAACTCCTGCAGGGCCAGCTCCACCTTCTCGGGCGCGTCGCAGCGCAGCTTCTTCACGGCCACCCTGGAGCCGGACCTGCGCGCCACCGCCTCGTACACCACCCCGTAGGTGCCGCGGCCCACCTCCCGCAGCAGGCGGTAGCGGGGCCCCCCCGGCCCGGGCCCGGGGGCCGGCCCGGCCCCGGCCTGCTTCAGGGCCCCCCCCCCGGGCCCGGGGGCCGGCCCGGCCCCGGCCTGCTTCAGGGCCCCCCCCCCGGGCCCGGGGGCCCCCTCTTCCGTGTTCCCCACGCGCAGACACCGCAGCACGCTGGCGTCGTCCGCACGCGCCTCGCGGCAGCCTCGCGCGCTCCGCGTGCGTCTCCGCCAGCTGTCGCCACCGGTGGTTTCCATGGCGACTACAGCCCGACACGGAACAGCTGCATGTCTCCGCAGCAACGAACCGAGCGAAGAAATAAACAAGAGGGACGCGAACGTGGGCCGAAGGGGGAGGGGCGCTCCCACCGCGGCCACTTCCGCCCAAGACCTTCACAGTAAAAGCAGGGTGGTCACATGACCGCATCACTTTATACAGTACAGTAACGGCAGTCGTGGTGGGAGCAACTTTCGCCACCTTCTTTCCTCCTTCGCTCTTGATTTTATCGTTAACGGGTAAAATACTGGTCCTTCCTTCACGACGACTGCCGCGGTTCCGGTAGTCGTCCCGAGTTGGGACGTACCACTGTGTGACAACGCGGGGCTGGACGAGACCACATTGACGGTGACAGTCTGGAGCAACCACACGAACACTCGCGCTCCGACATCGTTACTTTTGCGACCTGACGATGAGACGTAACTAAGAGACAAATGCCGCCACACAAACGTGTCGTTAAACACGGGGGCTTACCCTGCTTCCGCTCACGTGGACTCTTCCACGCAGCGTGGTCGTTCACGTGAGCGCGTTCCCGGAGTGGCACGTGCCGCAACACGCTGGTGGAGAGGCGGGTAAATGACGTCATCAGGTGTGAAGATGACAGAAACTTCCCGAAACACGCGTGAAAATAACATCAAAGTAACGATAACTGACTAATAATAACATCAAAGTAATGATAACTGACTAATAATAACATCAAAGTAATGATAACTGACTAATAATAACATCAAAGTAATGATAACTGACTTATAATAACATCAAAGTAATGATAACTGACTAATAATAACATCAATGTAATGATAACTGACTAATAATAACATCAAAGTAATGATAACTGACTTATAATAACATCAAAGTAATGATAACTGACTAATAATAACATCAAAGTAACGATAACTGACTAATAATAACATCAAAGTAACGATAACTGACTAATAATAACATCAAAGTAATGATAACTGACTAATAATAACGTCAATGTAATGATAACTGACTAATAATAACATCAATGTAACGATAACTGACTAATAATAACATCAAAGTAACGGTAACTGACTAATAATAACATCAAAGTAATGATAACTGACTAATAATAACATCAAAGTAACGGTAACTGACTAATAATAACATCAAAGTAATGATAACTGACTAATAATAACGTCAAAGTAATGATAACTGACTAATAATAACATCAATGTAACGATAACTGACTAATAATAACATCAAAGTAATGGTAACTGACTAATAATAACATCAAAGTAATGATAACTGACTAATAATAACATCAAAGTAATGATAACTGACTAATAATAACGTCAAAGTAATGGTAACTGACTAATAATAACATCAAAGTAATGATAACTGACTAATAATAACATCAAAGTAACGGTAACTGACTAATAATAACATCAAAGTAACGATAACTGACTAATAATAACGTCAAAGTAATGATAACTGACTAATAATAACATCAAAGTAATGATAACTGACTAATAATAACATCAAAGTAATGGTAACTGACTAATAATAACATCAAAGTAATGATAACTGACTAATAATAACGTCAAAGTAATGATAACTGACTAATAATAACATCAAAGTAATGATAACTGACTAATAATAACATCAAAGTAATGGTAACTGACTAATAATAACATCAAAGTAATGATAACTGACTAATAATAACGTCAAAGTAATGATAACTGACTAATAATAACATCAAAGTAATGATAACTGACTAATAATAACATCAAAGTAATGGTAACTGACTAATAATAACATCAAAGTAATGATAACTGACTAATAATAACGTCAAAGTAATGATAACTGACTAATAATAACATCAAAGTAATGATAACTGACTAATAATAACATCAATGTAACGATAACTGACTAATAATAACATCAAAGTAATGGTAACTGACTAATAATAACATCAAAGTAATGATAACTGACTAATAATAACATCAAAGTAATGATAACTGACTAATAATAACGTCAAAGTAATGGTAACTGACTAATAATAACATCAAAGTAATGATAACTGACTAATAATAACATCAAAGTAACGGTAACTGACTAATAATAACATCAAAGTAACGATAACTGACTAATAATAACGTCAAAGTAATGATAACTGACTAATAATAACATCAAAGTAATGATAACTGACTAATAATAACATCAAAGTAATGGTAACTGACTAATAATAACATCAAAGTAATGATAACTGACTAATAATAACGTCAAAGTAATGATAACTGACTAATAATAACATCAAAGTAATGATAACTGACTAATAATAACATCAATGTAACGATAACTGACTAATAATAACATCAAAGTAATGGTAACTGACTAATAATAACATCAAAGTAATGATAACTGACTAATAATAACGTCAAAGTAATGATAACTGACTAATAATAACATCAATGTAATGATAACTGACTAATAATAACATCAAAGTAATGATAACTGACTAATAATAACATCAAAGTAATGGTAACTGACTAATAATAACATCAAAGTAATGATAACTGACTAATAATAACGTCAAAGTAATGGTAACTGACTAATAATAACATCAAAGTAATGATAACTGACTAATAATAACATCAATGTAACGATAACTGACTAATAATAACATCAAAGTAATGGTAACTGACTAATAATAACATCAAAGTAATACTAATGATAAACATTTCCTCTTTGGTCTGTTCGATCAAGGTTGTCCACTTTCTTCCTTTCTATTCCTAGTTGTTGTTGCTGTCAGTGAAGCTTTTGAACAGTCCCAATATAAAAGGTTTAACTAGTTTCAGTTCTTTAAACTTAAGCAGAAGGTATCCCAAGGCTTTTTGATGTGGAAATTAACAACATACAAATAATGCTGCTAATGAAAAATAGATTTAAAGAGTGACTAAACCTTCAGATTTGGCTGACTCGCATCTTGGCTGGAAATTTAAAAAAATGGCTTGATTGGTTGATTATGGGTGGAACAGTTAGGACCCCCTGTCAGGGTCTGGCACACCTTCTCCATCATAGAGGGCGCCAACCTCTGCTGGGAGCAGCTGGAGCTCTCGTACCTGTTCCTCATGCCAATCTCATCATTGCCTACTTAAGGCCCGTCGCTGACAGCAGAAGCTGTCGGATTGTACTTCCCCCTACCTGGTTTTCCTGCTCTCCTGTTGGTTGAACGTTTGCCCGTTTGGACCGCTGCCCTGCCTGAACTTCCCTGGTTTTTCCCGTCTTCAGTGATGTGTTCTTGTTTCTTTTTCCCCCTCGCTCCGAGTGATTTTCTGTTGGTGTTTAGGCTGTTTCTCCTCTCCCCCATGAAGGGTGATTTTGTGTTGGTGCGAGAACCTTTTCCTCCTGTACAGGAGCGTTTTTCTGTTTGAACTCTGCGCCACCTAAGCGCCTGTGATTCCCACCTGCCCCGCGCCCGTGTGACACGCCAATAAAACCTGGAAGCCTCGGAGGTGATGATCCACCTTCAGTGGAGAACCTCAGATGCTTTCAGCGAGCAGCTGCCAATCAGGGGTGTGTGGGGAGGCCTGATGTGAGCAGTCAAAAACCTACAGAACCTGTCCTGGACCCATGTCCTAAAACAGGAAGTGATCTTCTGATTCATGTGTTTTTTGCAGCCATTTTCAGGCCCGTGTTTTTGCTCCGTTGTCCTACAGAATAGTTCGGATGCACAAGGTCGCCCTGTGGAGGCGTGGCCAGCTCTAATAACGTCTTCAAGGACGATGTTGATAACGTGCAGGCTGGGAGAACTCCTCCTACAGGTTTGACCAGATCTTCATGTTTGGGCGGGTCTGACTCAAGTCGTGCATGACATTAAGAGACTTGTGACATTGAACTGACACGATGAAATCTCACAGGCCTTCCTCCTCCACACTCATCTTCTCAGCCCTCGGTCTCTCTAACACACAGCTTAAGGCTCCTGTCCAGTAGCTGAGCAGGAGTCATCTGTAGTCCTTCAGCAGAACATCATATCTCCTCTTGTCTTCTGCTCAGCCTGATGTGGGTTTCCACCTCCATCACATATTACTAAATGATTATGGTGGCTGATTTTAAGACTAACATCTTCTCACCTGGAAATTATGTTTAACAGTGTTTAGCCCCACAGAAAAGTACAACACTGTAGAGCAGAGGTCCCCAACCTGCAGCCTGCGGCGCTCTAAGTGAATTAACATTAGATGCGGTGTCAGGGTCTGGGCCCCTCCTCCCCCATAGGGGGCGCCAAACCCTGACATGGGACCAGCAGGAGGTCGCGCACCTGAGCTGGAGCCCGCAATTACCTGCCCTTCATAGGGCCCGCGTCCGACAGTGGAAGCGGCCGGAGCGCACACCGTTGTCTGTTCTGTTGGATTGTTGTTCTGTCAAATTGTTGTTCTGTTGGACTGTGGTACTTTTGTTCTGTTGTACTGTTGGACCACATCGTTATGGTTCCCGCTGTCTTCGCCTGGCTATCTCGTCTGTCTGGTCTGTTCCCCGTTGGACTCCCGTCCTGAACCCCGGGCCCGTCTACCTGGATCCCCCGCTTGTCCGTTCCCCGGACATTACGGTTCGTGGAGAGGTAGAGTTCTGTTTGTTTGGACTTTTTCCCGTGTGGGTGTTTGTGTGTTGGCCCGAGAGCCCTTGTTCCCTCCCGTATCGGAGCGCCTTGTGTTCTGTTGTAAAATAAACTTGTGTTCTTCACCCGCTACCCCGCGTCTGCGTTTGGGTCCTCCGTTCTGAGTCTTGACATGCGGCCCGCCTAGGAAAACCAGGGCTATCCCTGCGGCCCACGAAACCTTCCACGTGGCCTGATAAGTTGTTTTCTTAGAAATCGCTTGATAGCCCGACGGGTTCCAAGCACCGCCCATCTAATCGATAGGTCGGAAAAAGTCCGAGTGGTTGGTTCTTTTCTAATACTGACAGGTGAGCGTCACCGCCCCCTCCCCTTCCGCCCCGCCCCCTCCCCTTCTGCACCGCCCCCCGTCGCTGACTCAATTGCACCAGAGAAGAAGCTTTCACCGAGAAGAGTTTTTTCCCCGAATAAGTAGATGGCATCAAGCGCTCCCCTCGAATTCTGGCGATCGCAGGCCTGCACCTTCCCCCGATTGGCTGACAACGCCGCCGTGCTGCTGCCTTGTTGGGCTCTACATACGTGTGTGAGCAGCTCTACATACGTGTGTGTGAGCAGCTCTACATACGTGTGTGTGAGCAGCTCTACATACGTGTGTGAGCAGCTCTACATACGTGTGTGAGCAGCTCTACATACGTGTGTGAGCAGCTCTACATACGTGTGTGAGCAGCTCTACATACGTGTGTGAGCAGCTCTACATACGTGTGTGAGCAGCTCTACATACATGTGTGTGAGCAGCTCTACATACGTGTGTGAGCAGCTCTACGTACGTGTGTGAGCAGCTCTACATACGTGTGTGAGCAGCTCTACATACGTGTCTGTGAGCAGCTCTACATACGTGTGTGAGCAGCTCGACATACGTGTGAGCAGCTCTACATACGTGTGTGAGCAGCTCTACATACGTGTGTGAGCAGCTCTACGTACGTGTGTGTGAGCAGCTCTACATACGTGTGTGAGCAGCTCTACATACGTGTGTGAGCAGCTCTACATACGTGTGTGAACAGCTCTACGTACGTGTGTGAGCAGCTCTACATACGTGTGTGAACAGCTCTACGTACGTGTGTGTGAGCAGCTCTACATACGTGTGTGAGCAGCTCTACGTACGTGTGTGTGAGCAGCTCTACATACGTGTGTGAGCAGCTCTACATATGTGTGTGAGCAGCTTTACGTACGTGTGTGTGAGCAGCTCTACGTACGTGTGTGTGAGCAGCTCTACATACGTGTGTGTGAGCAGCTCTACATACGTGTGTGTGAGCAGCTCTACATACATGTGTGTGAGCAGCTCTACATACGTGTGTGAACAGCTCTACATAAATGTGTGTGAGTTGGGCTCTACATACGTGTGTGAGCAGCTCTACATACGTGTGTGAGCAGCTCTACATACGTGTGTGAGCAGCTCTACATACGTGTGTGAGCAGCTCTACGTACGTGTGTGTGAGCAGCTCTACGTACGTGTGTGTGAGCAGCTCTACATAAATGTGTGTGAGTTGGGCTCTACATACGTGTGTGTGAGCAGCTCTACATACGTGTGTGTGAGCAGCTCTACATACGTGTGTGAGCAGCTCTACATACATGTGTGAGCAGCTCTA
Source organism: Lagocephalus sceleratus (assembly GCA_911728415.1). NCBI lineage: Eukaryota > Metazoa > Chordata > Actinopteri > Tetraodontiformes > Tetraodontidae > Lagocephalus > Lagocephalus sceleratus. The sequence goes on from CAJVRN010000141.1 coordinate 264,695, forward strand.
CATACGTGTGTGAGCAGCTCTACATACGTGTGTGAGCAGCTCTACATACGTGTGTGAGCAGCTCTACATACATGTGTGTGAGCAGCTCTACATACGTGTGTGAGCAGCTCTACATACGTGTGTGAGCAGCTCTACATACGTGTGTGAGCAGCTCTACATACGTGTCTGTGAGCAGCTCTACATACGTGTGTGAGCAGCTCGACATACGTGTGAGCAGCTCTACATACGTGTGTGAGCAGCTCTACATACGTGTGTGTGAGCAGCTCTACGTACGTGTGTGTGAGCAGCTCTACATACGTGTGTGAGCAGCTCTACATACGTGTGTGAGCAGCTCTACATACATGTGTGAACAGCTCTACGTACGTGTGTGAGCAGCTCTACATACGTGTGTGAACAGCTCTACGTACGTGTGTGTGAGCAGCTCTACATACGTGTGTGAGCAGCTCTACGTACGTGTGTGTGAGCAGCTCTACATACGTGTGTGAGCAGCTCTACATATGTGTGTGAGCAGCTTTACGTACGTGTGTGTGAGCAGCTCTACGTACGTGTGTGTGAGCAGCTCTACATACGTGTGTGTGAGCAGCTCTACATACGTGTGTGTGAGCAGCTCTACATACATGTGTGTGAGCAGCTCTACATACGTGTGAACAGCTCTACATAAATGTGTGTGAGTTGGGCTCTACATACGTGTGTGAGCAGCTCTACATACGTGTGTGAGCAGCTCTACATACGTGTGTGAGCAGCTCTACATACGTGTGTGAGCAGCTCTACGTACGTGTGTGTGAGCAGCTCTACGTACGTGTGTGTGAGCAGCTCTACATAAATGTGTGTGAGTTGGGCTCTACATACGTGTGTGTGAGCAGCTCTACATACGTGTGTGTGAGCAGCTCTACATACGTGTGTGAGCAGCTCTACATACATGTGTGAGCAGCTCTACATATGTGTGTGAGCAGCTCTACATACGTGTGTGAGCAGCTCGACATACATGTGAGCAGCTCTACATACGTGTGTGAGCAGCTCTACATACGTGTGTGTGAGCAGCTCTACATACGTGTGTGTGAGCAGCTTTACATACGTGTGTGAGCAGCTCTACATACGTGTGTGTGAGCAGCTTTACATACGTGTGTGTGAGCAGCTCTACATACGTGTGTGAGCAGCTCTACATACGTGTGTGTGAGCAGCTCTACATACGTGTGTGAGCAGCTCTACATACGTGTGTGTGAGCAGCTCTACATACGTGTGAACAGCTCTACATACATGTGTGTGTGAGCAGCTTTACATACGTGTGTGTGAGCAGCTCTACATACGTGTGTGTGTGCAGCTCTACATACGTGTGTGTGAGCAGCTCTACATACGTGTGTGAGCAGCTCTACGTACGTGTGTGTGAGCAGCTCTACATACGTGTGTGTGAGCAGCTCTACATACGTGTGTGAGCAGCTCGACATACATGTGTGAGCAGCTCTACATACGTGTGTGTGAGCAGCTCTACATACGTGTGTGAGCAGCTCTACATACGTGTGTGAGCAGCTCGACATACATGTGTGAGCAGCTCTACATATGTGTGTGAGCAGCTCTACATACGTGTGTGAGCAGCTCTACATACGTTTGTGAGCAGCTCTACATACGTGTGTGAGCAGCTCTACATACGTGTGTGAGCAGCTCTACATACGTGTGAGCAGCTCTACATACGTGTGTGAGCAGCTCTACATACGTGTGAGCAGCTCTACATACGTGTGTGAGCAGCTCTACATACGTGTGAGCAGCTCTACATACGTGTGTGAGCAGCTCTACATACGTGTGTGAGCAGCTCTACATACGTGTGTGAGCAGCTCTACATACGTGTGTGTGAGCAGCTCTACATACGTGTGTGTGAGCAGCTCTACATACGTGTGAGCAGCTCTACATACGTGTGTGAGCAGCTCTACATACGTGTGTGAGCAGCTCTACATACATGTGTGTGAGCAGCTCTACATACGTGTGTGAGCAGCTCTACATACATGTGTGAGCAGCTCTCCAGCAGAAGCCTGTGAAGTCACTCACGAGCCCAGCTCACGGATGAGCGTCTGCAGACCTTCTTCTGTCTGTGAGCAGTGTTGTTCCGACTTTCTGAAGCTAGCTTCGGCCCAGCAGCACCAGCCTTCTCACTAAATGAACGCATTAAATTAACGTCTGAAGATCAACTGTTTCTCTCAATCATTGTTTTTAGCTAAATTTAAGGTGTGTGCGGCCCGCGGGGCCCTGGCAGGGAGCCCCTGTGGCCCACTTGCTGGAAAAGGTTGGGGACCCCTGGTGTAGATGGTTTAACAGTGACATTTTGAAGATTACTTTTTTATTCAAAGACTGCAAATGTTGACACATTTATGGCCTCCCAGCAAATGTTCACCAGTTTCACCCCAATGAGAAACAAAGACAGAAAAATCTTGTTGACATGATGGAAAAGTTGTTGAAAGTTGTATTTACACTTGTACGGCAGGAAGTACTCATAGACGTTATAAAAGATGAATGTAGTCTTAAAAGCAGCCTGGAAAGTGAAGCCATGCTAAACTTCGCTTGGAACACCACTGAGATCCGCTGGGGGCGGGCTCCTCACGACCTGTCTACTTGATTGACATGTCTGACCTCCAATAGACTGAGGTCAAAAGTTACACCCGCCCTTAAGTCCTCTTCCGGCCCCGCCCCTTTCACCATCCCGTCAGCAGAAACGACTTCACAAATCAGTGGTGATGTCTCAGAGGGATGCCACAAATTAAACATTAAAAAAATTAAAAACCCCAACATATACATACAAATAAAAACTGTTGCCACGGGAACTGTCAGCCATCTGACACTCTTACAGAAATGTTCTTGGCATCCGTCACTCGATTGTGGGACGTGTAGTGATCGAGAAGGTTCTCCCAAACTCGACTCAAACGCAGCAACTTCTGGTTTCCTTTGAGTAGAACAACAGACACTTCAGAACCAGAACCACAGAACCAGAAGAACAGAACCACATCAGTACACACTGATACAGATGTGTGTGTGTACACATACACACATATTGGGCAACCAGATGTGGAATAAACAGCATGAGCAAAAAACACAAAGAAGAGTAACTATGAAGTGAAGAGATGAGGTTATACTGGGTCAGAGAGGGTAGAGGACTGGTTATACTGGGACAGAGAGGGTAGAGGACTGGTTATACTGGGACAGAGAGGGTAGAGGACTGGTTATACTGGGACAGAGAGGGTAGAGGACTGATTATACTGGGACAGAGGGGGTAGAGGACTGGTTATACTGGGACAGAGAGGGTAGAGGACTGGGTATACTGGGACAGAGGGGGTAGAGGACTGGTTATACTGGGACAGAGGGGGTAGAGGACTGGTTATACTGGGACAGAGGGGGTAGAGGACTGGTTATACTGGGACAGAGAGTGTAGAGGACTGGTTATACTGGGACAGAGAGGGTAGAGGACTGATTACACTGGGACAGAGAGGGGAGAGGACTGGTTATACTGGGACAGAGAGGGTAGAGGACTGGTTATACTGGGACAGAGGGTAGAGGACTGGTTATACTGGGACAGAGAGGGTAGAGGACTGGTTATACTGGGACAGAGAGGGTAGAGGACTGATTACACTGGGACAGAGAGGGGAGAGGACTGGTTATACTGGGACAGAGAGGGTAGAGGACTGGTTATACTGGGACAGAGGGGGTAGAGGACTGGTTATACTGGGACAGAGGGGGTAAGGGACTGGTTATACTGGGACAGAGAGGGTAGAGGACTGATTATACTGGGACAGAGGGGGTAGAAGACTGGTTATACTGGGACAGAGAGGGTAGAGGACTGGGTATACTGGGACAGAGGGGGTAGAGGACTGGTTATACTGGGACAGAGGGGGTAGAGGACTGGTTATACTGGGACAGGGGGTAGAGGACTGGTTATACTGGGACAGAGAGGGTAGAGGACTGGTTATACTGGGACAGAGGGGGTAGAGGACTGGTTATACTGGGACAGAGGAGGGTAGAGGACTGGTTATACTGGGACAGAGGGGGTAGAGGACTGGTTATACTGGGACAGAGGAGGTAGAGGACTGGTTATACTGGGACAGAGGGGGTAGAGGACTGGTTATACTGGGACAGAGGGGGTAGAGGACTGAACAAAAGCTCGAGCCTTTGCTACTACCGATGATGCAGAGGCCCTCCTTGGACCTGGTGATGGCCACGTTGATCTGATGGGGATCGCTCACAAAGCCCAGATGTTTGGAGAGGAACGCTCCATCAATTTCACTCTCCAACTCCTTGTCGGAGGCAGAACACACCGTTGACAGAATGACGTAGCGCCATTCATTTCCTGGAAGACAGGACATGGAGCTCCTTCAAGCCTGTTGTTGATATGATGAACCGGCTCAAGCCGGTCCGGGTGGCCGTAACCCAACGCTGACGATGTCGCCTTCACAGATGCGAGTGAGAGCAGAAGGATCGGACAGCCACACGTATCCGTACCATCTTTCCAGATGTGGATCATGTAGTGGTGGGGTTTGCACTCTTTCATCTTGACCTTTCATGTCACACCACAACCATCCAAAGATCAGTTGGCCATCGAGGGAGCGGCCCAGCTAACCCAGCAGCAGTGGGCGGGGCTACCCGTGTGTGTCATGCCGGTGCTCGCCATGGGTGCAGTGGTTCTTAGCAGCTACCAACCAAGCAGCAGCTTGAGAACAACTTGGTGGGATGCTTCCAGGTCAGAGGTGAAGTACAGCACACACAAGCTCCTCGACCACATGCTCTCGTAAACCGACTTCGTTTGGAGCTCAGGAGGACTTGAGCTAATGCACGAGAGGAACTAACCCAGGTCGGGATGTTCACTCCAGAGCACTCACTCCAGAGTGCTCACTCCAGAGTGCTCACTCCAGAGTACTCACTCCTGAGTGCTCACTCCAGAGTGCTCACTCCAGTGCTCACTCACTCCAGAGTGCTCACTCCAGAGTGCTCACTCCAGAGTGCTCACTCCTGAGCGCTCACTCCAGAGCGCTCACTCCAGAGCGCTCACTCCAGAGCGCTCACTCCAGAGTGCTCACTCCAGTGCTCACTCACTCCAGAGTGCTCACTCCTGAGTGCTCACTCACTCCAGAGTGCTCACTCACTCCAGAGTGCTCACTCCAGAGTGCTCACTCACTCCAGAGTGCTCACTCCAGAGTGCTCACTCCAGAGTGCTCACTCCAGAGTGCTCTCTGACCCCTCCGCAGTGCATCTTCACCACAAAGGCTTTTTTGCTCTCGGTATGGGCGGCTGGTGTTGACAGCCTTCAGAGTACCGATATTTTGGAAGGGCTGGTATTAATGTCTTTTTTCTTGCGTGCATGAGACACTCAGAAACTGGTTAGCAGAGGAAGGTGCTCCGTCTCATCGACCGTCCCGTTGACCTCAGCTGTGATTGGATCATCGGAACCAACAACTTTTAATGATGTCACACCAACGTGGACAATAACACGCGGCTGACCTTGACTCTTTGTGATGGTGGTGACTGTGATATTCTCCATCTTCTTCTCCCTCAGGTTCTCCTTAATCTCCGACACTTGGGCGTTGTACGGCGACAGGATGGCGATACTCTGCTGCTTGATCCCGCCAGTTTCCACCAGCTTCTGAGCAACGTCGACCTAAAAGATGGGATATCGACATTTTTGCACGCATATGTGTGCCAGCACCACATTGACATGACGAAGGGCCGAGCTTCACACCCACCGCCGTCTTCCTCTCCGCTGCGTTTGCCTTGGAGTTCTCGTTGCCTTTAGCCGTGTTGACGACCAGGCTGACGGTCGTTCCTTCAACCTGAACAAAGACGAAGGGCGCTACCCTGCCGTCGACCAGCAGCACACTGCTGGGCTGGTCCACACCCGTCTTCAGACTTCCTTCATAGAACATCTGTGAGGGGAACCTGCAAATATCCTCATGCTGGAGACAGAGACCAGAGTCAGGAGACGCCTCAGCTCAGAGGGACAGCCGACGTCTGCTGAAGTACAGTCGGGGGGGGCACAGTTGGGGGTCTTGGCTCGCCTCACCATCCTGTACTGTGTGTCCAGCATCACCACGCGGTTCTTGTGGAGCTCCTTGCAGCGATCAAACATCGAGCGGGACATGCCCAGCTTCTTGGCGTGTCCATTCTTCACGACAGGCTGCAGCTGTTTGTTGTCTCCAATCAGGACAACCTGGAGGTCATGGGGGGGTCAGGTTGCTCCCCCACAGGCTTGGTCTGGCTGACTGACTTACCTTCTCTGGCCTGTTGCAGACCAATGGGATCAGGGTCTGTGGTTCCGTCGCCATGGCGCACTCGTCAACAATCACCTGACGAGCGCTGACCGTCTTAACGAGGTTTGGGGTCAGAGACTGAGAACATGTACAGACGATGACATCATGCTGCTGGAACTCAAAAGTGCGAGCGTCCCGCAGAAGACGTTTGTACCTGCAAATACACAGGGACCAGCTCAGCTTCATACTGGTTATACTGGGGCAGAGAGGGTTGATGACTGGCTATAGTAGGACAGAGGGGGTAGAGGACTGGTTATACTGGGACAGAGAGGGTTGATGACTGGTTATACTGGGACAGAGGGGGTAGAGGACTGGTTATACTGGGACAGAGAGGGTTGATGACTGGTTATACTGGGACAGAGGGGGTAGAGGACTGGTTATACTGGGACAGAGAGGTAGAGGACTGGTTATACTGGGACGGATGGGGTAGAGGACTGGTTATATTGGGACAGAGGGGGTAGAGGACTAGTTATACTGGGACAGAGAGGTAGAGGACTGGTTATACTGGGACAGAGGGGGTAGAGGACTGGTTATACTGGGACAGAGAGGGTAGAGGACTGGTTATACTTGGACAGAAGGGGTGGAGGACTGGTTATACTGGGACAGAGAGGGTACAGGACTGGTTATACTTGGACAGAAGGGGTGGAGGACTGGTTATACTGGGACACAGGTAGAGGACTGGTTATACTGGGACAGAGAGGGTAGAGGATTGGTTATACTGGGACAGAGAGGGTAGAGGACTGGTTATACTGGGACAGAGAGGGTAGAGGACTGGTTATACTGGGACAGAGAGGGTAGAGGACTGGTTATACTGGGACAGAGAGGGTAGAGGATTGGTTATACTGGGACAGAGAGGGTAGAGGATTGGTTATACTGGGACAGAGAGGGTAGAGGACTGGTTATACTGGGACAGAGAGGGTAGAGGACTGGTTATACTGGGACAGAGGGGGTAGAGGACTGGTTATACTGGGACAGAGAGGGTTGATGACTGGTTATACTGGGACAGAGGGGGTAGAGGACTGGTTATACTGGGACGGAGGGGGTAGAGGACTAGTTATACTGGGACAGAGAGGTAGAGGACTGGTTATACTGGGACAGAGAGGGTAGAGGACTGGTTATACTGCGACAGAGGGGGTAGAGGACTGGTTATACTTGGACAGAAGGGGTGGAGGACTGGTTATACTGGGACAGAGAGGGTAGAGGACTGGTTATACTTGGACAGAAGGGGTGGAGGACTGGTTATACTGGGACACAGGTAGAGGACTGGTTATACTGGGACAGAGAGGGTAGAGGACTGGTTATACTGGGACAGAGAGGGTAGAGGATTGGTTATACTGGGACAGAGAGGGTAGAGGACTGGTTATACTTGGACAGAAGGGGTGGAGGACTGGTTATACTGGGACACAGGTAGAGGACTGGTTATACTGGGACAGAGAGGGTAGAGGACTGGTTATACTGGGACAGAGAGGGTAGAGGATTGGTTATACTGGGACAGAGAGGGTAGAGGACTGGTTATACTTGGACAGAAGGGGTGGAGGACTGGTTATACTGGGACACAGGTAGAGGACTGGTTATACTGGGACAGAGAGGGTAGAGGATTGGTTATACTGGGACAGAGAGGGTAGAGGATTGGTTATACTGGGACAGAGAGGGTAGAGGACTGGTTATACTGGGACAGAGAGGTCTGAACGTACACTTTCACATCTTCACTGCTCAGCTTTTGAACACCCTGAAGGGCATCTCGACGTTGTTCCAGCTCTTGGACTTCCTGACGAAGACGGGTTTTGTCTTGGAGACCTTGAGACGTCTCAGAGTGCAGCTGTGCCTTCTTCTCCTTCAGGGCTCGGCAAATGCATCTGTGCTCTTCTGTCTTTTTCAAGAATGTTTTGATCCGCTCATCAAAGGCTTTTATTTTGCTTGAAAAGGGGTTTTGCTCCTCTCTCATTCGGTGATGCAGCGTGATGCTCCTGACACAGACCAGCATACCAATGAGCTTTGAAGAGTGAGTCTCATCGTGAGGTTTCCATACCTGAGCTGTGATTGTGCCTTTTCTTGGTGAAAAGCTCTCTGGGCAAACTGAAAGCTGCAGTCAGGAAAGGGATAATCCAGCATCTCCACTTGTTGGCCATAGACCCTGAGAGGCTTGAGGCCGGTCTCAAACTTCAACAAGAATTCTGGGTTTCAAGAGTAAACCACATAAATTACAAAGACCATGGGAAAGACATCAGCTGTGTTTTTTTAGCTGGAGAAAAAGCTACTCGCCTGCAACAACATCGACAGACTTGTTGGACGGTCCACAGTAGAGAATAACTTCTTTCTTGCCCTCATCCTTTGGGTCTACATACCTCCTTTGATTCTGAGAGTTCCGCAAAAAGAGGTTGTACACGATGTAGGCCCCAACTACCGTCTTTCCAGTTCCTTGAAAACAACAACAGCAGCAAAATTAGAACATTTCCTTAAAGTGTAAAAGTGGATTTTCACAAACAAAGTTGGAGGAATGTATTGTTCATCTATTCAGGTGGCCATAGACCCTGAGAGGCTTGAGGCCAGTCTCAAAAAAGCTTCCAGCCAGTCACAGTGACTTTAGGAGACACATGTGGCCAATCACAGGTTGTGCACGAAGACCAGATCAAAAATGTGTGAGAGCAGATTTGAGTCATACCAGGGGGTCCCCATATGAGTGTGAAGGTGTTACTCAGCACTTCATTCACAGCTTTACACTGACTCGGGTTGAGGTCTGGGAGTCCAGCAGATGGTAGCCTCCTCATAGGGGCCCAGGTGGATGTAACTGCACAACCAAAAGGACAAAATTGAAAACCTGCGCTTCAATTTTTGCTCCAACCCAGATGACTGATGGACATACCCTGCTTTGGAATGCTTTTTCCAAGTGCAACGGCCCTGACAAGGTCACAAGCAGAAGAAATACCAGCCACCGCTTGTTCTGCACGACTGCAACACCAGATCAGAGTTAGGAGATCCAAAGTTAAAAGAGAAAGAGACATAAAGCTCCACTCACATGTTTGGAAGGACTTTGGGGATAATTTCAATGGTGAAACTAGCATTCTTCTCAAAGACACAGTTAGGAATGTTCTCCATTGGCTGGTGAGTTATGGAGAACTCCACTTTGCTTCCTGGATTTGGATGCTTCTCCTTGTTTTCTACTGTGGTGACACCATGGACCACCCAAGTGAACTCTCTTGGATCCACCGGTGAGGAATGTATCACAGTTTGGGTCAAGGGTAGACCTCTTTTCCGTATGCAGAGGAAGCACTTTGAGAGGTAACATTCGATGGCCCATTCATCGATCCACTCAGCGGGTAAGAAGAAGCTTCCGCTCAGCTTCCCTCCCCGTTTTTGTTTGAAGTTGACTTCCAGTTCCTCGATGATGATGCTGTGTCCTACGTCCACTGCGGACGAGGCAGATTCCATTTCACAAATTGGACTCCAGACGCGCTTGTACTCCTCTTCATCACTGTAATGAAACCGGGGTGCGTCGTTGGCAGATCTGGAGAAGCACGTGACGGGATTGTGGACATGGTCAACGCAAACATCAAAGTGCGGCGTAACACGAACCAGCTGAAGAGCTGGCATGTGATAACCTCTCTGGTTTTCTGTTGTCAACTGGACATGGAGACTATCGCCTGTCTGCAGCTGGAGGCTCAGGTTGACCTCATGACCCCACTCTGCAAGTAGATCTTGCTCATCTGAAGATGTTTGGGACGGAACATCTGAGCTTTTCATCTGTCTTGAACAGATGCGGAGCACACAGGCCTTGGCGCCCTCCCAATCCTCATTGTCAATTGCTTCCACAGCATCCCTCCACCTTTTCAGGGGAAGTTCTACACAGGGGGCACGGTCCCTCGCTTTCAATCCTCCACAGATCTGTTTGTGGTTGGCTGTGTAGAGTCGCCTTTTCCACGTCAGAGTGACGCAGTTGTTTTCCATATCAAACACAGGCTGGTCTGACAGCTGTAAATCTCTGTAAATGACCGGCAGCCTGCCGGCAAACAGATCCTTGTTAAAGGGAAATGTCACAGCAAACCTGTCGCTGTCAGGAGCCACACAGAGGACGACACCCAGCTTGGAAGTGCTCTGTTTATTCAGGACCACAGCGTAGGAGATCTGTGTGGCCTTCTGCTCATACTCTTTGCCAGCCCTGAGGTTGTTTTCAAACATATGACACAAGGCTGAGATGTCTGTCTCAGTGTACGGAACTTGGCTGTCACGTATGAAGGAGTGCAAAAGTCTCTGCAGGACAATGTCCATGTAGCGGCGTATTGGGGAGGAGGCTTGTGTGTATGTTGGCACATTCAGCGTGTAGTGACCAGCCCTCTTGTCGGAGCAGGTGTAGGCTCTGCTGCAGCACCTTAGGAATTCATGGATAACCGGCTGGAGTGGTGGGTGAATGTCATCTGCAGCAATCAGATCCACCATTGTGTCGATGTCACCAGCTCTGGCAGCAGCCTGGATCTCCTCCCACACTGCTGTCATCACCTGGAAACTGTCACAGCTTAGAGCTCCATCGCTCACATCAACCTTGTTGCGCACGTGAAAGGAGAGCGGTATCAAATCCGCACATCTCTTCCCTTTGAGCTGCTCTATCTTTGCAGGGTCGGGTCTGTCCTGACAGCGGAGGGGGGTGCAGGAGCGGGTCTTTGGTGAGCTGATCAAAGTTTCTGAGGCGAACTTGTTGTACATCACGCTCAGCTCTTCAATCATGAGTTTGGCCTTGCGTTTCCCAGGCACCCTATCGCTGTCAGGCTGAGAATAAGCCCAGTCTTTCAGTCTCTGCTTCCTTTGAACTCTTGAAAAGCGGTAAGCAACGGCGACACAGTCCTCTACCGTTTCAAATCTGGGTGTCTTTTGATACCTCTGCGAGATGATTTTTTCTGCCTCTTCATATGAAAACTGTCTGTCAGATTTGATCTTTGACAGCTGGAAATATGGCTTTTTCATAATTTGATTAGTTTTCTTGTTTACCTGAAACATTAATGACACCACGCTACGGACTTGGCCTGACAGGAGACTGAACTGTTTAATGATCTTTGGTGGGAGCATGTGAATGTCGTTCCCAAGAGTGCCAAAAAATGTAGTCCCACGCTGCTCAGCCATCTTGTCTAACTCATCGCCCTTCCTCACAAAGCTCACCACATCTGCGATGTGAATTCCCAGCTCATATCGATCGTCCAGTTCTCTGATGCTGATGGCATCATCCAAGTCTTTAGCGCCTTTTGGATCAACAGTGAAAGTGAAGACATCACACAGGTTTGTTCTGCACAACCCATCCGTGTCTTCCAAGAAGAACTCCTCATCTGAAGTGGTTTGAATTTTAAACTCCCAATTTAGGATGCTCAGTCCATCATGCAAAGACCTTGTGATTGGGATTACACCAATGACATTCCCCAATGGCTGATGAAACGTCTCATTCCAACAAATCACCTGCACCACAAACACACTGTTCTGTCTGAGCTCCTCGTTTAGATGTTTGTATGAAGCCAACTCCCAATGTCCATCAATGTGTTGCCATATAGGAATGAAGTTGCGTCTTTTCTTGCTGATGTGGATATTAATTTTGGGTGCGTCTTTTGCGATGGGCACCATTGTTCTTGTGACAAAGGTATGTTGAGGATTAACCCTTTTGCAGTGATCCTCCTCCTCAAGTGTACAGACGAGCACGCGGGCTGATGGCACTTCTCTTATGATGCTCACCACTCTGAATATTTCCACCAGCACCTTGTCTCCAGTAAAGGTTCTTCCCAGGTTTTTTCTTCCCTTAATGTTGATACGCCTGCTTGTGTTTTCAGAAATGACATAACCTTGATTGTATGACTCCCTGAACAACTTTCCTTGGGCATAATTCTTGGGTTGGGTCTCACACACCTCCAGACAGACTGACTCACCTCCTTTAAGGTGAGCTGCTGCTGACTGCTCTGAGTCAAGCTCCACGCAGTCGTCATCTGAATATGAGTCTGCCACACGTTGTTCAAATTCAGCTTTCAGTTCTTGAAGTATTGCATCACTGACGGTGCTGCCTTCTTCACAACATTCGGGTTTTTTAAACCGGGCTGTCTCTAGAAGGTCTTTTTCAAAGAAGGCTCTGGTGAAATTCTGGGGACTAGTGCTGTTGTTGCTGATGCAGTGGTCTGTGAAGGACTTCCAAACTCCAGAACACTTTCCGAAGCAGCAGAGGGCAGCAGCATCTCCCACCACCACCAGGCAGGACTGGGCCCTGGTCATGGCCGTGTTTAAAACACGTACGTCGTTGAAGAGCTCCACCCCGGGCAGGTGAGACTGTTCCAGGCTGTCGCGCGTTTGAACGGCCGACAGAAGAACAGCTCGGAACTGCTTTCCTGAAACAGATGAAGCAACGGTTGAGTTTGTGAAGATGACTTCAGCGCCGCTTCATTAAGGCCAGGGGTGAAGGAGGGGGGCAGGGTGAGACGACTCAGCCAGGTGATGTGATCTCTAATGGTGAGTCGCTCTACTGGGGAATTCAGCCTGAGCCTGATTCCTGTTGCTGGCAGGATGCAGCAGCTCCAGTGCTGAGCATTAGTATGCAGTGGTGTGTTAGAGAATTGCCTGTGTGTGCAGAAGGACATGCGATTTCCAGGACTTTATCTGGTTTTTAAGGGTGAGGGTCCCGTCTTCTCTGCTGGTGTAGGGAACAGCTAGCATCAATTCATACCTGGCTGCCCTGTGAGTCAGAGTCTAGCCGTCTTGTTCAGGAGAGACCGGAATGTGGCGGGAATTTTTACTTCTCCCTCCTTTGTTCACATTCTCTACACTGGTGGTTTACAAAATGGGGCTGCAGCCTCTTGGGGGCCTCAAGTGGGTGGAAGGAGGCCTCAGAAGGTTGGAAGGGTTATGAGGAAAAAAATGCAAAAACAGCAAAATAGAATCAGAGTAAGTGACATTAAAAATATTTTATAATAATGTCACACTGAGATGTTATTGGCTGTGCTCATGTTTGGAACTGCCTGCCTGCCAACATCGTCACAATCTGCTTTGACCTGGTGGTAAACCAGAAAGGAACCAGCCGATGGCCACATCACAAAGAACAAACCAACAGCTCTGCTACAAGAAGAATAAAAAGTAACAGCAACGATTGAGAATGGATTTACAGCATCACAGAATCATAGTAGCTAGCAATGAATAAAATAAGAAATGAGATTCTAACATCCTGTTTGGGGGTTTGGGAACTCCTGAGCTTCATGGCAGCCTGGTGGCTTACAACCCAAACTCATCCTGCTTCTAAACACTCCAGATGCTCTACCATGTCCTGTCCCTCTGATGGACTCATTCCTCATCCTGGTCCATCCTGGTCCCTCCCAAAGAGAACCTTCTCATCTTCATCTCTGCTACCTCCAGCTCTGCCTCCTGCCTATTCCTCAGTGTCTCCAGACCAAACAACATCACTGCTCTCACCACAGTTTTGTACCTCTAAATGCACCTCTAAATGCATTAGACATCAAGGAATCAGGTTAAACTCTTCAAGCTCATGCATGAAGATTTACAAAGCCCTCATGATAACCACCACAACGGGTGGAAAAAAGATCAATCAATCAATCAATCAATCTTTATTTCTATAGCGTCTTATACAATCGAAATTGTTTCAAGGCGGTTTACAGAAGCCTAACCCCAGACAAGCAACAGTGTCAAGGAAAAACTCCCCTTTAACAGGAAGAAACCTTGAGCAGGACCAGGCTCATGTAGGGGGACCCTCCTGCTGATGGACAGATGGGTAGAGAGAGAGAAGGAGAGGAGGACAGGTAGAGGGTAGAACAGGTAGAGGATAGAACAGGTAGAGGATAGAACAGGTAGGAGAGGAGAGGAAACCATGACCAGTGGGGTGACAGAGGCCTGTCAGGTGATCATGTTTCTGGACCCTCAGCCTCGGCCTATAGCAGCATAACTAGTATCTTAACCTGGTGATCCTATAGCAGCATAACTAGTATCTTAACCTAGTGATCCTATAGCAGCATAACTAGTATCTTAACCTAGTGATCCTATAGCAGCATAACTAGTATCTTAACCTGGTGATCCTATAGCAGCATAACTAGTATCTTAACCTAGTGATCCTATAGCAGCATAACTAGTATCTTAATCTAGTGATCCTATAGCAGCATAACTAGTATTTTAACCTAGTGATCCTATAGCAGCATAACTAGTATCTTAACCTGGTGATCCTATAGCAGCATAACTAGTATCTTAACCTAGTGATCCTATAGCAGCATAACTAGTATCTTAACCTAGTGATCCTATAGCAGCATAACTAGTATCTTAATCTAGTGATCCTATAGCAGCATAACTAGTATTTTAACCTAGTGATCCTATAGCAGCATAACTAGTATCTTAACCTGGTGATCCTATAGCAGCATAACTAGTATCTTAACCTAGTGATCCTATAGCAGCATAACTAGTATCTTAACCTAGTGATCCTATAGCAGCATAACTAGTATCTTAACCTGGTGATCCTATAGCAGCATAACTAGTATCTTAACCTAGTGATTAGACGACCCCCTAAGTATGATCATTAGTCTGTCTATGATAGTAACTGGACTACAAGGTTAGTAACAATAAGCTTTATCAAAGAGGTAGGTTTTAAGTCTGGTCTTGAAAGTAGAGGTGGAGTCAGGCTCCCGTACCTGGACAGGGAGCTGGTTCCATAGCAGGGGGGCCTGGTAGCTAAATGCTCGGCCCCCCAGTCTACTCCCAAAGACTCTGGGAACCACAAGTAGACCAGCGTTCTGAGAGCGGAGCGGTCTATTGGGCTGATAAGGTATCACTAGCTCCTCCAGGTAGGATGGAGCTAGGCCTCTGAGGACCTTGTAGGTCAAGAGGAGGGTTTTAAAAGTGATTCTGAATTTAACGGGCAGCCAATGAAGAGACGCCAGTACAGGAGTTATGTGATCTCTTTGGTCAATACCTGTCAGAACTCTGGCTGCAGCGTTCTGGATCAGCTGAAGACTTCTTAAAGAGTTGTTTGGGCACCCTGATAGTAAAGAATTACAATAGTCCAGCCTGGAAGTAACAAAAGCATGGACTAACTTTTCAGCATCATGCTGCAATAATATCTTCCTGATCTTTCTAATGTTCCTTAGGTGAAGAAAGGCACTTCTACAGACAAATTTTATGTGTGAGTTAAAGGAGAGGTTCTGATCAAAAGTTACTCCTAGATTCCTCACAGACAGACTAGTTTCTAAGGAGATACCATCTAGAGTGATAATGTGATCTAACCTATCCCTGAGAGGTTCAGGACCAAACACCATGACCTCAGTTTTTCCTGGGTTCAGGAGGAGGAAATTTGAAGACATCCAGGACGTTATGTCCTTAAGACAGGTCTGGAGCTTCACTAACTTCTCTGTCTCTTCTGGTTTCATGGATAAATAAAGCTGAGTGTCATCAGCATAACAATGAAAATGTATCCCATGCTGCTGAATAAAGTTTCTTAAGGGAAGCATGTACAAGGTGAAGAGGATTGGTCCAAGTACAGAACCTTGAGGGACTCCGTGGCTAACCCTACTGTATGAAGAGGGAACACCATGGACAAGAGCAAACTGGTATCTATCAGATAAATATGATCTAAACCAGTCTAGTGCTGTCCCTTTAATCCCAACCAAGTGTTCCAGTCTCTGTAACAGGATGCTGTGATCAACTGTATCAAAAGCAGCACTGAGGTCCAGCAGAACCAGCATAGAGACCAGTCCATGATCTGAAGCTATGAGAAGATCATTGGTAACTTCAAGAAGTGCTGATTCTGTGCTGTGGTGAGCTCTAAAGCCTGACTGAAACATCTCAAACAGGCTGTTCCTCTGTAGGTGCTCCAGTAACTGAGTCACCACCACCTTCTCAAGAATTTTAGAAATAAAAGGAAGGTTGGATATCGGCCTATAATTTGCTAACACGTCAGGATCCAGTGATGGTTTCTTAAGCAATGGCTTAATCACTGCCACCTTGTAGGACCGGGGTACATAACCTGTTACTAAGGAACCATTGATCTGGTCCAGGATAGGACTGCCTATCAATGGTAGAATGGTAGATCGATCCTCCTACTTCTGCTCACTGGAGTTGGAAATGTTAAAGGAGTTAAAGTTCATAATATTTAAGGTTTACTCTACCAGCAATGTCACAATAATATTTTAAACCTCTTCTGCAGGAAAATTGGGGTTAGTTGACAAAGTTTGTTGCCCGGGTGACAGAGTTACTCTGAAGTGGCTTAGTGAATATAAAAAATCAGAGTTCCATCAGGGTGTCACTGACCACATCAGCCCTACTCCCCTCCACCACTTCAACCTAAAAATCAACCTAAAAAGGTGATGCTGATCAGCTCCTGGTCCTGATTGATCCATTGATACAGCTAACAGGGTTACGTAAACCAATCAATTAAATATTAAATCAGTCCTGTGGGCTGTTTTTTTTATTCCGTATTTTTTTTAAATTCAAGCCTAAAATCGAAATGTGAAAAACCAGGACATTTTTCTTGTTTGGGTTAGTCGCAATGAAAATGCCGTCACCACAGTTTTGCAAAGCGTCCAGTGGGGCTACTGTTACCGTGGAAACGGTCCCACGGTAATAGCAGCTCCCAAAAGAGAGTAGAGTAGCAGTACTAAAATTACCTTGCACATTAGCAATGTTTTCAACTTTGACTTTATACAGACTTCTTTTTGAAAGTGCTCTTCTAATCAAATGAACCTGAAAGAAAAAGGAGCAGACATGGAATCTTACTGCCAGCGTCAAATCAAGTTAATTTATCCACAAGCACCATTAATCTGCACATCAATAAACTGACCTGAGCCCCATCTGATAGAACACAGATTGTGCTTTGGTCCCTGTCGCCCCAGGACTGGGGCCACTGCTCCAGAATGTCTTGCACCTCTGTGACCACTGCGGCCATCTCATCTTCGTTGTACCAGGACAAGGAGGCTGGATCTGAGAGGCATTCTCCTCTAACATGGTGAAGCTTCAGGGCTCGGCCACCAGCAGGGGCCGGAACATTTCCAACAGCTTGGATGATGTCGGTCTTACCGACGTAGAGATGGGTGGACATGAAGTCCACGATTTCTGTGGTAGAGCGGTAGTTTTCACTGAAGATGATCCTACTCTTTACAGCAGCAGCAGCACTCTTGTGGCCTTGGTAGTAGTGAAAGAGGCGATTGAGGAGGGTGTGGTTTGATCGGTGGTGATCATCCACAGAGAAAAGCTTGGGCCCCATTTGCATGTGATCCCCTGCTAAAACAACTGTGGTCTTGGGTCCGGCGAGGCCCACAGCAATCAAGGCAGCGCATTCCAGCATCTGGGAAGCCTCATCGATGAATATGTGGGTGAAGAACCCCCGTGGAAGGTTCAGGCTGTGGAAGGGCATCGCCATGGTAACGGTGGTTATCACAATGTTGTGGTGCTCTAGAACAGCTTTTGTAGGTGGCAGAAAATGCTGGTTGTCCTCAGACAGGAGACAGTATCTCAAGGTGATCTCGTCTGTGGACCTCATTGTGACGCCCTGTTTGTTCGCTTTGATTCGAACTGGCCTCAGCTCGTCACTGTTCTTGTGGATGAAGGGATGGATATGATCTCTGATGTAAAGATCTGCTGAACTGAGAAGAGAAATAAAGGTGAGGACAAACTTCAACATCTGAGCGGGACTGAGAATGACTGGGGGGTGCGTATCATGGTACCATTTACCTGTTGGTGCATGTGCAGATGAGCACTTTGTTGCCAGGCTCTTTAGAAAGTTCTCTTGCTGCAGTAGCCAGCGTGAAGGTTTTCCCAGTTCCAAAGGGGCCGTAGATGAGTAGCGGAGCCACCTCTGTGGCACCGCTGGCCTTGCCCACAATAAAGCTGAAGGCCTCCTGCTGTTTGGTATTCAACGCAGTGACGTCCCAGTGGCCCTGTCTGATGGGAACTTCACACTCTTTCAGCTCTGGAAGCACTCTGCTCATGTCAGGAAGGAGGTCCACAGCCTTGTGCATGGTGCAGAAATGGAAGCGGTTCAGCTGAAACTGAACCTCCATCTGGTGCGATTCATTGCTTCCCAAAGAAAGATCAGAGCAACATTTTCTGGACAGTTCCAAACACATTTTTTTCTCACTTTTTGTATCGTGAAGGACGTTGGCTTCATAGACTTTAGAGCCTGGAGCGCTTGAAGATATCGGGGCTACCAGCGCTGACTGGATGCTCCGTTTCAGTGCTTGTCCTTCAGGAGTATCTGCTCTTAGATTACCAGGAAGTGAGATGACACAGAACAACTGTCCGTTGTTGGAATAAATGGATCCCCCAAAATCCTTGTTGTAAAAACTGTTCAGAGTTTCAACTTTGCCGCAAACATTTAGCCTAAAATGAAAGAGAAATCAGATGTTAATTCTTTTTCTACATGCAAACCTCTTGACCGCTCAGACTCAGCCCTACTGGTCAAGCCCAACAACAACACTGGTGCCCAGTAAGACACCTCGGCCAGGCCTGTGTGCCCTGTTCTGAGCTACTCAAGTCTCCTTCTACTTTTCGATACCACTGGGTTAAGTCCACTCAAGTTGAGTCCCCTCCCTGCATGGATTTCTTTAGTCTGCTGAGGGCTGCTTAGATACAACATGAAGTGAGGTGTCAGTCAGGGTGTTACCTGGAAACAATCTCATCTTCTGCCCGTTCCTCATTGTACAGGAAGTGGTGCATTCTTCCTTTATAGTTGTCACGATTGAGAAGTGTTTGGCTGTGGTAGTTTGTAGATGCGTAGAGGCAGATACTCTCAGGTCGTCTGTACTCCTTCAGCAACTTCGCCTGATCTTCTGTCCTGGGCAAATATGGCACGATGTCCCGGTTCCCCCTGTGCCAAAGTTCTGCACTCTGAAGCACCAGTGCATCATCCACAGTTTCTTCTCCGTTGTCATCTGGCTCCATTTTACCAGTTCTTACTCTGAGCTTCTTCAGCAGCACCGGTCTCATGCTGAAGTCTAGCACCAGCCACTGTTCGTACCATCCGGGGTTGGTCGTAATGAAGGACACGGGGATGTCGTAGGTCAAGTCTCCACTCTGGAAGCACTCTCCTGAAGAGTAGATACAGGGGACCACATTCACTTCACCGAGGGTGAAACTTGCTCCTGGTTCTTGTTTCAGAAGAGCCACATGAACAAGCTGCCTCTGCGTGAAAGAAATAATGTTAGACAGAGAACTGGAGAACACTTCCATCTGGCATGTGAGCCAAACACGTGATATGGGTATGTTATTATACACTGAATCACAGCAACTGGACTGGTTGAGTTTCTTGCGTTGCTCTGTTTGGGTCTTAAAAAACATCCCAAGGAGGAGAAAAGGCAATTCACACCTGGCTAACAAATCCTATTGTGTCCAGGGTAGTTTCTACGACCCGCATAATGAGGGGCGGAGTCACTAACAATCAGGTGACTGAAACTCCAGAAGTGTGAAGACTCCTGGAGGATACAAGTACCTGGGACTCCCAACAGTCGGTTAGAACTGATGAAGCCTCTTGGATGAGAGGAGGAACGTCTTTGTGAAACTCAACCAGTCCAGTTGATTCAACTAACACAGGGATCTCCAGCCTCTTCCCCAAAGGGCCGTGTGGCTGCAGGTTCTGGTTCCACCAGTCCAGCTCACCCAGTTTGACCAGTCAGCTGTTGAAGACTCAGATGAGTTGATGAAGTGAGTCCAGTCTGGCGTGCTGCTGCTGGGTTGGACCAGAACCTGCAGCCTCACGGACCTCTGGGGAGGAGGGTGGAGACCCCTGAACTAACAGAATTACCATGACCTGGATGACTGAGAACCTTCACAGACCATATACACTGTTATTATTATTGTCTTATTATTTTTATTTAACCTTTATTTTATAAGGAGAAAATCCTGTTAAGATTAAGAGCCACTTTTTCAAGGGAGTCAAAACAGTGAACATAATTATGTTACAAAATTAGTTATACTTCCAAAAAATGTTAAACAAAAAGGACAAAGTCATCAGCAAATTAAGGAAAACAAGTACGTGTTTGTCTCAGTTTCGGTTTAAAAGTGCTCAAATGAGATTAAATCAGTTTCCAATCAACACTCATCAAGGAATGAAATAGAACTCCCTCTTAACAGACAGAAACCCTGTAGAGGACCGGGCTTGAATGGGAGGACCCTTCAGCTCTTGACAGATGGGTAGAGGAGGAAGAGTAAGAGGAGGAGGAGGAAAAGAGGAGGGGAAAAGACAGAAACAGGAGAGGAACCCTACATCAGACATGCAAACACTTTAGTTGTACTAAAGATGCTGAAGTGAAAGTCAACTGAGCGGGTCAGAGGTCAGCAGGTCAGAGTGAAACTGTAGGATAGATACAAATATGGGGGACACAAGAGGGCACGGTGGGGGAGTATCAATGCTGGGAGGCACAGGAGGTGAGACAGGATGTCTCTACATGAAGATCTGGGCAGGACAGAGGGGTGAAACGTTCGCATCTTACTTCGGTTTCCACTCGAAAGACCCAGTTCAAGGTTGCGCTGACTTCTTTGGTCTCCACAGTTAAATCAGCTGAACAGGAGATGCTGACGTCCTCAATGTGGTCTGAGAACTGGACAGTGATCACGAGACAGAATCAATCAGGTCTCAGTCCTGAACCAGCTCTGTGTCAACAGTAACAGACGGTGTCGATGTATGAATGGTACTCACTACGTGTCTGTCACTGCTGCTGGCCCGGTACTCCTCCAGGAGGCCCTGAGTGTATGGCATGAGGCCCTGCGCTGCTATGTTCTGCCGGATGGCTTTTTCTTCTTTAGCACGCATCACCCAGTCCTGTAGCTCCTCCTCAGAGTGAGCCTTTGGACACTGGTCACCGTACTCACATGACTGTGGTCTGCACACAATGATCACAACCAAGACCTTGGTCACATGTGCTCAGGTGCAACTTCATCGCATGGGTAGCCCTAAGGGTTGGCCCTGGTTGGCCCTCAGGCTTAGCCCTGGTTAGCCTTGATTGGCCCTGGTTCATCCTGGTTGGCACAGGTTAAGCCTGGATGGCCCTGGTTGGCTCTGAGGGTTAGCCCTGACAGTTATCCCTGATTGATCCTGGTTAAACCTGGTTGGCTCTGGTTAGCCCTCAGGCTTAGTCCTGGTTAGCCTTGATTGGCTCTGGTTGGCACTAGTTTGCCCTAGTTGGCACAGGTTAGGCCTGGATGGCCCTGGTTGGTCCTGAGGGTAAGCTCTGGTTGGCCATGGTTAGACCTGGTGGGCCCTGGTTTACCATGGTTACCCCTGGTTAGCCCTCATTGGTTCTGGTTGACCCTGAGGGTTAGGTCTAGTTAGCCCTGGTTAGCCTTTGTTGGCCCTGTTTGGCTCTGGTCATCCTTGAGCTGTAGTGTCAGTAGCAGCAGCACTCACCTGTCACAGAGGCGGAGGTGCTCCTGGAGGCTGTGGGGGGGCCTCCGTCTACCCCACCTGGTTCTGATGTCCTCGCTGACCAGCAGGGAGTGTTCCAGCGAGGCGCAGTGCTGGTAGAAGCTTTTTGATGAGGCAAAGACCAACTGGCACACTTTGCAGTACACGAGGCTCGTGCCAGGCTCTGCTGACCCTGATTGGCTCAGAAGGTGGGGCCTGATGTTGAGCCCGCTGTGCTCCGCCTTCCATACGGCCATCTCCACGGCGCTCTGGGCGGCCTGGCATTGGCCAGTGGGGTGCCAGCAGGGCTTCCCCTGGCTGACGTGGCTGCAGAAGGTGAAGGAGCAGCCCTGCGGCAGCGGCCGCACCTGGCTGTAGACGTGCTTGCCCGCACGCTCGGACACACGATGGACTAAGACGGGTTCCCAGGTGTGGGCTGCCTCCGCCGAACAAACCGGCCTCCACAGCCTGGTGCTCAGTGTCTGTGGGTGACCCTCGAAGCAGACCCGGCAGAGCTCCAGGAAGCTGCCAGGGAACTGCTGGAGGACGACTTCTGCTGCTCGCTCTGGTCGTGAGGATCGAATCTGGCGGATGAATTCGCACACGGTCATCCCCTTCTCCTTAGTGTAGTTCCAGACTGCAGCCTCTTCATGGCTTCTGGCGAAGGTGCACCTCTCTCCATCTCGTGTACACCCAGAGCCCTCCATGAAGAAGTGGCACTTTTCGTAGGGCACCTTCTGACCCAGTCTGCCGGCCGGGCGCTCCGACACCAGCCTCCACACGTCTGAGGCTTTGGCTTTCACCAGCAGCAGCGGCCCGGAGCACCGGTGGTGCTGCAGCCGCAGGGTGAAGGACACCTCATTCTGCCTAGTGCAGCAGAGATCACACCCCAGCCTCACATCGAGGCTCTCCAGGACGTCTTCCACAGGAGAACTGGCTCCGTTGGTAGAATGGGCGAGGAGGCGACAGAGGTGGCGGTGGTCAAGACCGTGTTGCTTCTCAAACGTCCACACAGCAGCTTCCTCCACGCTGCTGGCGAAGGTGCAGCGATTCCGGTGCTGCAGGCAACCAGAACCCTCCACGAAGAAGTGGCAGAGCTCATACCGAGCTGGGTTTGGAAAGCTGGGTCGCTGGGAGACGGGCCTCCAGAGGCTGCCACCTTTGGTCCTACACAACAGGATGTCTCCGGCACACGTGTGCTCCACCGGCGTTAACGTGTATGTGACCTGCTTCTGTCTGCTGCAGCACCGAGCACAGGCGACCCTGAGGTCGTACTCCGACAACAGGGACAGCAGCCGAGGCCCCTGGCTGGACATGGCTGAGGTCGGAGCGGCCCTCAGCCCCGACCTCAGCTCCTCACCTGAGGGTGAGACCAAAACCTCTGGGAGAGAAGACAGGACAGGTCACATCTGATGACATCAACCCAGTTTATTTGAGTCTGAAGGTCAAAGCCCTCTTACACACACACACACACACACCATCTCCCTTTAATAAATCAAAGGTAGATGACTTTGAACTGAGTCATCGACCTTTTGTGTTCATGTTTGTACATTCGGTTCATAATAATGTGGCAGCCAAAGGGGGCGGGGGGAATAATTTACCAAATTGAACACAAAAGGTCTGAAGTTCTGAACTCAATTTGGTGGGTTAAAGAGGAGTAGGGATGTACCGACAACGCCACCCCAGGAATTCCACCTGGAGAATGAATAGAAGTGAGCGCACAAGTACGTTGCTAATGAAGGCTTGAGACGGGGTCCAGTATACACAAGAAAAACACTTTATTCACACAAGGAAAACAGTTTCTTTCTTTTGGTGCAACAACGCTAAAATGGAAACTACGTAGCTCAACTTTAATTAAAATACCCCTCCCACTAAGATGGCTAAAACTCCCAAACCAACATGTAAACCAACCCCAAATCAAACCTCCCAGACAACAAATCAGAGTAACCCACCCGACTACAGATTAACCCTTACTAAAACAATAAACCCAATGGGACGGGCGGACAGAAACAGATTAAACAAACACCAAAGACATGCAAAACAAACCAAAGAAATAAACAGTGCCCTCAGCACAGAGCATGCAAGAACCACCCAGCAGGCGGGTGCAGTGACCACAGCCGAGATAAGCACACTAAACACACAGACGGATGCTTAAATGCAAAGAGGCTCACACATTGATGTTGAATACGGCACACTGACACAAAAGAAGGAACAGGCACAATCAGAACAAAACCAATCTGTGACCGGCCCCCCAATCCCAGAGTCACTCCCCACACTCCCTCGGGTGCGATGTACAGCACCCCGGAAGGGTGCTGGGGGTGCGACAGTGTTTACGACAACAACAATCGAGGAAAACAGCCACGTGCCGTCCAGGTGTCGTCACGAGGACCCCCGACGCCTGAGAACCGAGACCGGATGCGGCAACCCGGGAAAACAGAGCACCGGAAGTAGCGCAAAGAGGGCTCTCAGGGCGCCACTTTCATAACAGCGCCCCATCAGGGTGCACAAGGCTCAGCTACATCACGATAAGGCGTGGGTTGTAGACGCCCTGACTGTGGCGTATGGGAAAGGCTGGTCCTCACAGCTCTGATGTCACCAGAACTTACATTGTGAGGCTTTAGCATTCTTTGATTCTTCTTTTTTTAATCTTTGGAAATGTTTTTCAAAGATTAAAAGTTAAAGGTAAAAATATTCCCCAAAACACCATTAAAACACCATTAAAACGCGGATAAATCCCGGGCCCCGCCCCTGGAAACGCCCCCTCCGTGTCCCCGCCCCCCGATGTCATCTAGGGTCAGTGAGCTGTCACCGACAGGGGGCGCTGTGTTGAACTGTCACTGCTAAATGGTTCGTTTAAAGAATTAACTTGCGATTCCACATTTAAAACAAACAACACGAACCGTAATAACCATTAAGAGTGTGGCTCCACCTCTCGAGCACTGGGACAGCCACTGGTCTGACTGGTTTCTTTCCAGGAAGAATCAAACATTTATCTTCACGGGGTGAATAAAGTGAATAAATGATGATGTCTGTACCTGGGCAGCGGCAGCGGCAGCGGCAGCTCCTCCGGCTCCTCTCAGCTCCTCTCAGCTTCACTCAGCAGCCCTCGACACTGTTGACGCTTAAGTTTCGTTTCTCATTAAAAGGAACAGCAGCAGACTTGTGACATCAGCCTCCCTCTCTCTCTCCCTCTCCCTCTACCTCCCTCTCTCTACCTCTCTCTCTCTACCTCTCTCTCTACCTCTCTCACTCTCTCTCCCTGTCTCCTCTCTCCCTGTCTCTCTCTCACTCTCCCTGTCTCCTCTCTCCCTGTCTCTCTCTCACTCTCCCTGTCTCTCTCTCTCCCTCCCATTTCTTCTGTCACCCTCAATGTTGACAGTTCTTCTAAAGTAACCAGACGTCTGAATGTTCAAATGAGCTCAGGGGTCAAAGGTTCATGGTACAGTGATGGTATGGTGGTACAACAATGGTACAGGACAGTGATGGTATGATGGTACAGTGATGGTATGATGGTACAGTGATGGTGTGATGGTACAGTGATGGTAAAACAATGGTACAGTGATGGTGTGATGGTACAGTGATGGTAAACATGGTAGTTTTGATGGTACAGTGATGGTATGATGGTACAGTGATGGTGTGATGGTACAGTGATGGTAAAACAATGGTACAGTGATGGTGTGATGGTACAGTGATGGTGTGATGGTACAGTGATGGTATGATGGTACAGTGATGGTAAAACAATGGTACAGTGATGGTATGATGGTACAGTGATGGTATGATGGTACAGTGATGGTACAGCAATGATACAGTGATGGTGTGATGGTACAGTGATGGTAAAACAATGGTACAGTGATGGTATGATGGTACAGTGATGGTATGATGGTACAGTGATGGTACAGCAATGATACAGTGATGGTGTGATGGTACAGTGATGGTAAAACAATGGTACAGTGATGGTACAGCGATGATACAGTGATGGTATGATGGTGCGAGGGTACAGTGATGGTATGATTGAATTGAATTGAATTGAATTGAATTGAACGCCTTTATTGTCACGACACAGAGTGACATGAGATTCAGAGCTGCCACACAGAGTGCACACACACACAATGAATAAAAAAGTAATTTACAAAACTATTTACACAGTACAAGATAATGGTGGTGTGGGTAAAGTGACAAGGCACAGGTAAAGTGACAACAGTAAAAGAGGTGCAGGTAGCACTCAGTGCAAAAAAAATAATTCTCAGTGCAGACTAGAGTTGAGGATTGTGACAGCTTTAGGGGAGAAGCTGTCTCTGAGTCTGTCTGCTCTGGCTGGTATGGACCTGAGACGCCTGCCAGAGGGTAGCAGGGTGAACAGATGGAAGCCGGGGTGAGTACTGTCCTTATAATGTTTTTGTCTGTGCAGACATCTGGAGTTGTAGATGTCAGTCAGTGAAGGCAGGGGGTTGCCCATGATGCTTTGTGCAGTGTTGGTCACCCTCTGCAGCCTCTTCCTGTCTGCCACTGTGCAGCTGGAGTGCCACCCTGACACAGCGTAGGTCAGCAGGCTCTCTATGGTGGAGCGGTAGAAGGTTACCAGCAGGCTTGTGCTCAGTTGTTCCTTTTACTCAGTGCTCAGTTGTGATGGTAGAACAATGGTACAGGACAGTGATGGTATGATGGTACAGTGATGGTAAAACAATGGTACAGTGATGGTATGATGGTACGAGGGTACAGTGATGGTATGGTGGTACCACAATGGTACAGGACAGTGATGGTATGATGGTACAGTGATGGTAAAACAATGGTACCGTGATGGTACAGCGATGATACAGTGATGGTATGATGGTGTGAGGGTACAGTGATGTATGATGGTACAGTGATGGTACGATTGTACAGTGATGGTATGATGGTAAAACAATGGTACAGTGATGCTATGATGGTACAACGAGGGTACAATGATGGTATGATGGTACAAGGGTACAGTGATGGTAGAACGAGGGTACAGTGATGGTATGATGGTAAAACGATGATACAGTGATGTGTGATGGTACAAGGGTACAGTGATG
The DNA here is from genome assembly GCA_911728415.1 of Lagocephalus sceleratus. Classification (NCBI taxonomy): domain Eukaryota; kingdom Metazoa; phylum Chordata; class Actinopteri; order Tetraodontiformes; family Tetraodontidae; genus Lagocephalus; species Lagocephalus sceleratus. The sequence goes on from CAJVRN010000141.1 coordinate 291,373, forward strand.
GTACAATGAGGGTACAGTGATGGTATGAAGGTACAGTGATGGTATGACGGTACAATGATGGTATGAGAGTACAGTGATGGTATGATGGTACAGTGATGGTACGAGAGTACAGTGATGGTATGATGGTACAATGATGGTATGATGGTAAAACGATGATACAGTGATGGTATGATGTTGCGAGGGTACAGTGATGGTATGAGGGTACAGTGATGGTATGATGGTAAAACGATGATACAGTGATGGTATGATGGTACAGTGATGGCACAACGAGGGTATAATGATGGTGCAATGAGGGTACAGTGATGGTATGATGGTACAACAATAGTACGGTGATGGTACAATGATACCTCAAAACGTGTGAGTCATTCCTTCCTCTTTATTCTTGTAACCTTATATGATTTGTTTCTATTGTGATGACTTCAGCGTAATCACAAGATCATTTCTATTGGTGTCACAGAGTTATTGTACCTCCCGTTGTATGCCCCTCCTTGTCTAGTCATTTATTGGTGTCCTTGAAGCTCCGCTTTGGTTTCTTAAGAGGAGATAAGACCTCAGGCGTCGGGCTCACTATCTCCAGTAAGGGACCTTGGTCCCTGGACCGATGCTCTTACATTAACAGTTGGCTTTAATTCAATAAAATCAGAATACTTCCATCTTCAACAGTAGTTAATGAAGTCAGACGACAGCAGGACTAATATGGTGAACACGAGTGTGAGGTGAGCGCCTCAGGGTCTACCTGAGCTGGACACGCCAACGTGGCTACAGGCATGTCAGATTCACCTGGACTGAACTCCTACAACACAAGGTGAGTCAGTGTGTGTTCATTAAAAATTAATTAAATTAGTAATGTGGTGTTATAACAGTAAATGCTCCTCAGTAACATTTAACCAGAACTAAAACACCGAACCCGCCCCCTGCTGGCCGGAGCGGAGAGTTACTGAGGGACGATGAAGAAACAGGCTGCAGAACGCAGTGAAACGATAATGGGGAAGTTTGTGGTTGTTGAAATATGACTGATGGATGATCCAACAGTGAGAGAACAGGTTTACAGCCAGACCTGACGGCTTCCTCCAAACACTTCCTGTTGTCACCAACACTCCCAGTATTCAAGTCAAATTTATTCAAATCACCAACTGGGTTTATGCTCTCCTCTAAATATGAGGGTGAGGAAGACTCCTCCTGTCCTAGTGTGGAGACACCAGCACTGGACTGACCTCTGGTCCGGGTCAGCAAGGGGCTCGGGTGGGGGGGGGGTGAGTGAGTCTGACTACACTGCTGGGAAAGAAAGCATTTTATTATCAACACAAACTTCAGCGGTGGCTGACTGGGCGGTGTTCTTCAGGGGACAGCAGTGGGGAACTGGACCAGCAGGCGAAGCGTCTCCGTGGAGACAGAGTCCTCCATCACCAATGGACGGCCCCGTCCCACCCTGTCTGCGCCAGTTCAGAAGGTCAAAGTCCAAAGAAAGTCAGAGTAGTCAGGAGGGCAGCGTCAGGGCGGCATCCAGCGGCAGCGTCCTACGTGATGTCCTTCTGTCGTGGCGGCCGGTGGATGTTCCTCACCACACACTTGACCATCCATTCGATGCCCTCGTTCACACCGTCCCTGTAGGACACACAGCACTTAGTGCCCCCTAGAGGCCCACAGACACAGCACTCCTCTAAGAGCTCAGCCCTGACCGGGCGTCTCCTCAGCCCCTGATGGACAAGAGTCCCTGATGGACAAAGGTCCCTGATGGACAAAGGTCCCTGATGGACAAGAGTCCCTGATGGACCTGAGTCCCTGATGGACAAAGGTCCCTGATGGACAATAGTCCCTGATGGACCTGAGTCCCTGATGGACCCGAACCCCTGATGGACCTGAGTCCCTGATGGACAAAGGTCCCTGATGGACAATAGTCCCTGATGGACAAAGGTCCCTGATGGACCTGAGTCCCTGATGGACCTGAGTCCCTGATGGACAAAGGTCCCTGATGGACAATAGTCCCTGATGGACCTGAGTCCCTGATGGAAAAAGGTCCCTGATGGACAATAGTCCCTGATGGACCTGAGTCCCTGATGGACCCGAACCCCTGATGGACCTGAGTCCCTGATGGACAAAGGTCCCTGATGGACAATAGTCCCTGATGGACAAAGGTCCCTGATGGACAAAGGTCCCTGATGGACCTGAGTCCCTGATAGACAAAGGTCCCTGATGGACCTGAGTCCCTGATGGACAAAGGTCCCTGATGGACAAAGGTCCCTGATGGACAAGAGTCCCTGATGGACCTGAGTCCCTGATGGACCTGAACCCCTGATGGACAAGAGTCCCTGATGGACCTGAGTCCCTGATGGACAAAGGTCCCTGATGGACCTGAGTCCCTGATGGACCTGAGTCCCTGATGGACAAGAGTCCCTGATGGACCTGAGTCCCTGATGGACCCGAACCCCTGATGGACCTGAGTCCCTGATGGACCTGAGTCCCTGATGGACAATAGTCCCTGATGGACCTGAGTCCCTGATGGACAATAGTCCCTGATGGACCTGAGTCCCTGATGGACAAAGGTCCCTGATGGACCTGAGTCCCTGATGGACCCGAACCCCTGATGGACAAAGGTCCCTGATGGACCTGAGTCCCTGATGGACCCGAACCCCTGATGGACAAGAGTCCCTGATGGACCTGAGTCCCTGATGGACCCGAACCCCTGATGGACCTGAGTCCCTGATGGACCCGAACCCCTGATGGACCTGAGTCCCTGATGGACCCGAACCCCTGATGGACAAGTCTTGTTTTTTTGTCTTTAACATATATACGAACATCTGAATGAAACACTGCTGTGTAGAAGCTGATGTGTGCACTGCTCTGTTGCCATGGTTACCGTCACCTGGTTTCCCTCTTTGATCGGGGGCTCAGAAACCACCGCCTGAGTGGGGCGGCGCTAGTATCCCTGGGGGGTCTTACCCCGTGAGGGCGGTGCAGGGCTGGACCAAACAGTCCCGACGGCCAATCTTGGGGGCGGAGTCACTGAAGGCAGTTTTAATGTCAGGGACTGACAGACAGCTCTGGAAGAGAGGTCAAAGGTCAGTTAGGGTTCATGTGGGCGGACGCAGGCTTCATGAGGACAACCTCCAGACATTTAACTACACAAACACACGTCACGTGTTCAACAGCGTCACGATCAATGACTCAGATCAGACGGTAGCTCAGACACGCTCTCGTCCTAAACCGGTTTATTCTGAACTACGGCGAGGCAAACATGGTCACGTGATGCCTGAGGACACACGCACCGGAACATCCTGCTTGTTGGCCAACACCAGGAGGGGGACGCCGTCCAGAGCCTCACTGCTGATCATCTTATCTGCAGAAGAAGACGTGCGGTGGTTACTGGACCCTAACCCTGACCCGTCTGTGACAGGTCAGGGTTAGGGTCCGGGTTAAGGTCAGGGTTAGGGTTGGGGTTAGGGTCAGGTTAGGGTTAGGGTTGGGGTTAGGGTTAGGGTTGGGGTTCAGGGGGTCACACATGGACTTGCGGTGCACTGGCCTAATAACTTGGACTTGCCACAGCCCCCATGGACCTGTCTGGGGTAGGGGCACCAGCTGTATCTTAATGCTGTGAGGAGTTGACGTACGGGGTGCTCCCGGGGGCTTGACCCCTGTTGTAGTTGGGCTTGTAGGGTCGAGGGTGTCTCTTGGCTGTCACCGTCATCCGATGGATGGATGGGGGGGTTTTTATGGGACGTCGTTCAGTCCTCTAGGTGTGATGGTCCCTAGTCTCTCAATCCAGATCCTCTCTGCTCTCTTCCTCTGTCCTGTGGTCCAGTGGTCATTGGACTCGAGGCCTGATATGATGAGGTGGTCTGGAGAGTGGTGTTGGAAGTGGGTGACGAGTGGTGTTGTGAGTTGCCCCTTCCTGATGTTGCGCATGTGCTGTTGGAGCCTTATGTGTAGTGCATGTTTGGTTTCTCCTATGTAGTGTTTGTGGCAGGTGGTGCATGTAATGATATAAATGATGTTGCTGTGTGCTAGGGAATATGTGCCTAGTGAGGGGGAGGAAAGCTTGCTGTGTGGGTTGCTGATGAATTTCCTGTTTCTATAGAATTGGTCCTCTGGTGTTGGGGGTGGTTTTCTGTGTGTTGTGAAGTTTGCTTTGACCAGCATGTTGGGTTAGGGTTGGCGTCGTGGTTAGGGGAGATAGGACATAAACCCTGGTTAGGGTAGGGGGTCGAGGGGCTAGGATCAGGTGTTAGGGTCAGGGGACAGGGTTAGGGGTCCTCACCAAACGCCTCCTTGGACTCAGACAGACGCTCTTCATCGGTGGAGTCGATCACGTAGATCACCCCGTGAGACTCGGCGTAGTACTGCAGACAGACAGTTAAGTTGGCATCAAAGACACTGAGGTGGACGTCCTGGGGAGGGACAGCTGGAGAAGACGGTCATGGACGTACTTTGTCCCACAGAGACTGGAGCTCCTCTTGTCCTCCCAGGTCCCAGAACATGAGTCGAGCTTTGGACACGTCGATGGTCCCGACTGTGAAGGACAAGAGAGTTAGGACAGTGGGTTGGGGGAGTCAGAGGGGTCAGGGGGAGGTCTCTGGGGGCTTCAGAGGTCTGTCTGGGGGGGTCAGAGGTCTCTGGGGATGTAGGGAGGAGGTCTCTGGGGGGTCGTTAACAGTAGCGGAGCTACAAGATCACTCACGAGAGGATTTAACCTAAACTAACTAGTAACAGGAAGGCGATTCTAGTTCTGTCGAAGACGAGTGTTGGTCTGTGGCTGCTCCTGTGGCGGACCCCGGGGGTCATACCTGAGCCCAGGTGAGTACAAGAGGGTCGGGACAGTGGGTTGGGGGAGTCAGAGGGGTCAGTGGGAGGTCTCTGTGGGGCTTCAGAGGTCTCTCTGGGGGGTTCAGAGGTCTCTGGGGATGTCAGGGGGGAGGTCTCTGGGGGGTCAGTGGTCTCTGTGGGGGAGTCAGGGGTCTCTCTGGGAGTCTCTGGGGGGGTCAGGGGTCTCTGGGGGTCTCTCTGGGGGGGTCAGAGGTTTCTGGGGGGGTCAGAGGTCTCTGGGGGGGTCAGGGGTCTCTGGGGGGGGTCAGATGTCTCTGGGGGGTCAGAGGTCTCTGTGGGGTCTAGAGGGTCTCTCTGGGGGTCTCTGGGGGCAGACGTACTGTTCAGGCCCACTGTGGTGGTGATCTTCGACAGGTTCATTCCCTTGTAGCTCTTACTGAACTTGGTTTTGGTTTGTTCCAGAAACGTCTGCAAAGACACCAAAACACACAAGTGAAGATTCCATCACTTATAATTATTAAAGTATCAACAATGTGAAGGTTATTGTCAGCTTTAACCCTAACTTAACTTAAATATGCTCTTAGTAAACAATGGTGGAAATAATGACAGTCAAATGAACCAATACGTGAGGGAAGGTGTCGACAGTGTCAGCTCATCTGGTTAAAGAGGGTTCTTTTAGCTTTAAAGAGCTTTAAAGGAGGTTCTTTTAGCTTTAAAGGAAGTTCTTTGAGCCTGCAGGAGGGTTTAAAGGCGGTTCTTTTAGCTTTAAAGGAAGTTCTTTGAGCCTGCAGGAGGGTTTAAAGGCGGTTGTTTTAGGTTCTCTCAGGTTCTTTTAGGTTCTCTCAGCAGGTTCTCTGTGGTTCTCTCATGTTCTGTGTGGGTCCTGTGTGGCCCCTGTAGGTCCTGTGTGGCCCCTGTAGGTCCTGTGTGGCCCCTGGTTGGGTCCTTAGGTTCTGTGTGGTGGCCCCTGTAGGTTCTGTGTGGCCCCTGTAGGTCCTGTGTGGCCCCTGTAGGTCCTGTGTGGCCCCTGTAGGTCCTGTGTGGCCCCTGTAGGTTCTGTGTGGCCCCTGTAGGTCCTGTGTGGCCCCTGTAGGTCCTGTGTGGCCCCTGTAGGTCCTGTGTGGCCCCTGTAGGTCCTGTGTGGCTCCTGTAGGTTCTGTGTGGCCCCTGTAGGTCCTGTGTGGCCCCTGTAGGTTCCGTACCGTCTTGCCCGCGTTGTCCAGCCCCAGGATGAGGATGCAGAACTCATCCTTCTGGAACAGGTACTTGTAGAAGCCCGACAGCAGCGTGAACATGAGGCGAGATGAGAGGGTACAGCAGACTGGAGCGGACTGGACCAGGCTAAATCAGACTGGACCAGACTAAACCAGACTAAATGAGACTAAACCAGACTAAATGAGACTAAATGAGACTAAACCAGACTTATAATCAGACACTTTGACTCTTGTCGGAGCACCGCGGCTAAAGCGGTTAACCAGGAAGTGCGAGCTGGCGCGAGGAATTGTGGGAGATTTTACATTTGAAAGAACTTTATTTAAACACACAAGGTTAACAGTAGCGGAGCTACAAGATCACTCACGAGAGGATTTAACCTAAACTAACTAGTAACAGGAAGGCGATTCTAGTTCTGTCGAAGACGAGTGTTGGTCTGTGGCTGCTCCTGTGGCGGACCCCGGGGGTCATACCTGAGCCCAGGTGAGTTCTGGTCTGAGGGGCGTGGTCAGCCCCGATGGGCGTGGCCATGTCTGAGGGGCGTGGTCATCCCTTATCTGTATAACACACTGGCCCGCCTGAACCCTAACCCGAGCCCTCCTCAGTCTGTTGGAGGTTTGTCAATGGAGACGTCCGGACCAGCGTCTCTGTCCCAGTCCTTCCTCGTCCTGACACCTCGCCGACCCCTTTGTGACCGTGTTGAGCAGCAGACCAAGGTTTCTCCTCCTGGGCCTCGTGGCCCCGACTCACCCACACCGGCTTCACCCATCTGTGAAGCCGCCTGGTCCAGAAGCCCGGTCCAGGCCCAGAAGACCAGTCCAGGTCCAGAAGCCTGGTCCAGGTCCAGAAGACAGTCCAGGTCCAGAAGACCAGTCCAGGTCCAGAAGCCTGGTCCAGGTCCAGAAGACAGTCCAGGTCCAGAAGCCTGGTCCAGGTCCAGAAGCCTGGTCCAGGTCCAGAAGACCTGGTCCAGGTCCAGAAGCCTGGTCCAGGTCCAGAAGCCTGGTCCAGGTCCAGAAGCCTGGTCCAGGTCCAGAAGACAGTCCAGGTCCAGAAACCTGGTCCAGGTCCAGAAGCCTGGTCCAGGTCCAGAAGCCCGGTCCAGGCCCAGAAGACCAGTCCAGGTCCAGAAGCCTGGTCCAGGTCCAGAAGCCCGGTCCAGGCCCAGAAGACCGGTCCAGGTCCAGAAGCCTGGTCCAGGTCCAGAAGCCCGGTCCAGGTCCAGAAGACAGTCCAGGTCCAGAAGCCTGGTCCAGGTCCAGAAGCCTGGTCCAGGTCCAGAAGCCCGGTCCAGGCCCAGAAGACCAGTCCAGGTCCAGAAGCCTGGTCCAGGTCCAGAAGCCCGGTCCAGGCCCAGAAGACCAGTCCAGGTCCAGAAGCCTGGTCCAGGTCCAGAAGACAGTCCAGGTCCAGAAGCCTGGTCCAGGTCCAGAAGCCCGGTCCAGGCCCAGAAGACAGTCCAGGTCCAGAGCGACCCGGCTCTGTGGTTCCAGCATGCCGAGGTTCTGTTCCACCTGGAGGAGTCACGAGGACGACTCCAGATGTTACTCAGTGGTCCTTCGGACCAGCGGTCCACGTGTCCTGCAGCTGCTGTGGGTCCCACTGCTGCATGGCCAGTCCACTGGCTCATGGAGCTCCTGGGCCAGAGGAGCAGCCTGTCCCTGCAGAAAGGGCGGAGAACCTGCTCCCCTGCTGGGTCTGGGTGATGGTTCGGCACTGGACCTGATGGACCTGGTGGACCTGATGGGCCTGGTGGACCTGGTGGACCTGGTGGACCTGATGGACCTGGTGGTCCTGGTAGACCTGGTGGACCTGATGGACCTGGTGGACCTGGTGGACCTGGTGGTCCTGGTGGTCCTGGTGGTCCTGGTAGACCTGGTGGACCTGATGGACCTGGTGGACCTGGTGGACCTGGTAGACCTGGTGGACCTGATGGACCTGGTGGACCTGGTGGACCTGGTGGTCCTGGTGGACCTGGTGGGCCTGGTGGACCTGATGGACCTGGTGGTCCTGGTGGACCTGGTGGTCCTGGTGGTCCTGATGGACCTGGTGGACCTGATGGACAGCAGGCTGTCCTTGCTGGGCTCGGACGAGGGTGGCTTCCTTTTCCTGCGCCAGCTTCCACATCCAGTCCGTGCAGTCTTGGTGAACTCCCTGAGTTTGGCTGCAGGTGATTCTGGTGGTTTGGTTGAGGAGGCGGGTCGGATGCTGACAACTAGGAGGGCCTTCGTGTAGAGTGTGTTGGTGGATGCAGCTGGCGGCAGAAGACACAGACCAGGTGATGATGGCTGGAGTTTCCTCCTGGAGGAGGAAGAGTCACCTGTGTTTGGTCCACCACGTATTTTCCACAGTGGTCATGAAGCACAGGTGGAACACTTCATACTCACCAAGGGCCCGCCTGTTGCTGCACGGGCACGGCGGCTCGACACTGAAGTTGGTGATGACTAAGGAGGAATTCACCACAATGGAGTGTTTGGGGATTGTGCGGCGCTCTAATAGCCCATGGGCCTCGCCGCTCCACGTGGTGCCCAAGGCCGATGGCACTTGGCGGGCATCGTCTTAACAACTTCACAGCTCACGGCCGTTGCCCCATTCTGCACATTCAGGATTTTCCCGTTCACCTGGCAGGTACTACCAGCTTCTCAAAGGTGGACCTGGTGCGTGGTCATCATCAGGTTCCAGTGTGGAGGACGTGCCCCAGACTGCCGTGATCACCCGTTTGGGTTGTTCAAGTTCCTGCGAATGCCCTGCGGCCTGAAGGGGGCAGCGCAGACATTTCAACGGTTGATGGACTCGGTGTTGCGTGACCTCTCCTTTGTGTTCATCTATTTGGATGACATTTTGGTGGCCAGCCCATCATCAGACGAGCAGCTGACACACTTTGGGCGACTGGCAGAAAGGGCGTAATCGTAAACTCGGTTGTGCCAGTTGTGAGTGATTTGTTGGCCACCACATTTCTCCCCTGGGTGCAGTACCATTGTCTAAGGTGCAGGCAGTGGTGGAGTGTTCTCGTCTGGACTCTGTTCAGGCCCTGCAGGAGTTCTTGGGGATGGTGAACTTTGATAACCGTCTTCTCCCCAGGGCAGCCCACCTCCTGCAGCCGCTGAACGAGGCTCTAGGAGGAAGAAGGCCACTGATTAGGTCGACTGGATCGCTGAGTGGATCCAGGCTTTTGAGGCAAGAACAAGCATATCGCACACGTCCAAGGCCGTGTGGGTGCAGAGGCTTCTTCGATTGCCTTATTTGACACTGTTGTCAGCATAAGCAGAGAACCTGGAGGCTTCTTAAAGAGTTGTTTGGACACCCTGATAGTAAAGAATTACAATAGTCCAGCCTGGAGGTAACAAAGGCATGGACTAACTTTTCAGCATCATGCTGCAATAATATCTTCCTGATCTTTGTGATGTTCCTCAGGTGAACAAAGGCACTTCTACAGACCAATTTGATGTGTGAGTTAAAGGAGAGATTCTGATCAAAAGTTACTCCTAGATTCCTCACAGACAGACTAGTTTCTAAGGAGATACCATCTAGAGTGATAATGTGATCTAACCAATCCCTGAGAGGTTTAGGACCAAACACCATGACTTCAGTTTTTCCTGGGTTGAGGAGAAGGAAATTTGAAGACATCCAGGACTTTATGTCCTTAAGACAGGTCTGGAGCTTCACTAACTTCTCTGTCTCTTCTGGTTTCATGGATAAATAAAGCTGGTTGTCATCAGCATAACAATGAAAATGTATCCCATGCTACTGAATAATGTTTCCTAAGGGAAGCATGTACAAGGTGAAGAGGATTGGTCCAAGTACAGAACCTTGAGGGACTCCGTGGCTAACCCTACTGTATGAAGAGGGAACACCATGGACAAGAGCAAACTGGTATCTATCAGATAAATATGATCTAAACCAGTCTAGTGCTGTCCCTTTAATCCCAACCACATGTTCCAGTCTCTGTAACAGGATGCTGTGATCAACTGTATCAAAAGCAGCACTGAGGTCCAGCAGAACCAGCATAGAAACCAGTCCATGATCCGAAGCTATAAGAAGATCATTGGTAACTTTAAGAAGTGCTGTTTCTGTGCTGTGGTGAGCTCTGAAGCCTGACTGAAACATCTCAAACAGACTGTTCCTCTGCAGGTGCTCCAGTAACTGAGTCACCACCACCTTCTCAAGAATTTTAGAAATAAAAGGAAGGTTGGATATCGGCCTATAATTTGCAAACACGTCAGGATCCAGTGATGTTTTTTAAGCAATGGCTTAATCACTGCCACCTTGTAGGACCGGGGTACATAACCTGTCACTAAGGAACCATTGATCTGGTCCAGGATAGGACTACCTATCAATGGTAGAACATCCTTCAACAGGTGTGTTGGGATGGGATCTAAAAGACACGTGGTGGTCTTGGATTTCTGAATCAGCGAAGACGCCTCAGAGAAATATATAGGGCTGAAGGAGTTTAAGGGCCTGTTGGAGAACCTGTCTCCTGTGACGGGTATGGTATGGACCCAAGTGCAGTACAAAACAGGCAATGAACGGGTGGTCAGTCACTATGTTTATGAAGGCGATCGGGCACACACAAACAGCTCGAGGGCGGGGCAGTGGACTTGGTCAAGGCAGGCCAAAGTTTCGTAACCGGGAGGCAGGCAGAACCAGACAACAGACCAGGGGGAGACTGGCTGAGCTCGTGGTCAAAAGAGAAGACAGAGGTCATTTACCGGGGGTCAGGCAGAACAGGCAGGTCAAACACAGGCAGGGTCGATATCGAGAAGACAGGCTGGTACCAGCTGGAGAGTCTTGCATGGCAGAGACCAATCTGGCACCGGGTGAGTGTGAGGCTAGAGAATATATACTGGTAGGTGAGCTGATTGGTGAGTGAGAGCAGGTGTGTGAACAGTGACTGAGAGTGTGACAGGTAGGGTGTGGTGATCAGGGGGTGTGGTGATCAGGGGGTGTGGTGTGAGCAGGGCAGTGGAAAGTACTGAGTACATGGGCCGGGGCAGAGCGTGACAGTCTCCCACAGTCAGCACATCTGGTGATGGTCCAGATGTTGGGATGGCCTGCTTAGCTTTCCCTCTGATAGCTAGAACTTTATGAGTGAAGAAGCTCATGAAGTCTTCACCAGTAAGGGAGGAAGGGATACGTGGGTCTAAAGCAGTGTGACTCTGAGTTAATTTGGCCACGGTGCTGAAAAGGAACCTGGGGTTGCTCTTATTTTCCTCAATTAAAGAAGAATAATAGGCTGTTCTAGCCTTGCAAAGGGCCTTTTTGTAAACTAATAGACAGTCTTTCCAGGCTACATGATAGCTGTCTATTTTACAGGAATGCCACTTCCTTTCCAGTCTTCACACTTTTTGCTTGAGGGTCCTGATATGTGAATTATACCAGGGGACACACCTCCTCTGACTTACTGTTTTCTTTTTCAGGGGGGCAACAGAATCAAGTGTGATTCTCAGTGAGGCTGCTGCACCTTCAGCAATAGAGTCAACCTCAGCAGGGCTAAGATCATAGTGATTGATCCCTGGGGAAACACACGGTGGTCCTGGGATTAGCACAGGGATCACTTCCTTAAACTTAGCTACAGCATTATCTGAAAGACATCTGCTATAGTAAGACTTTGTTCTGAGCATAGAAGAATCCTTAATCATAAATGTGAAAGTGATCAAAGAATGGTCTGACAGGAGTGGGTTCTGAGGAAACACTGACACATGTTCTACCTCAACACCATAAGTCAGAACTAGATCTAGGGTGTGGTTGAAGGTGTGAGTTGGTTGGTTTATCTGCTGGAGGAACCCAACTGACTCAAGTCATGAAATGAAGCCATTTCTAAAGCTGTCATTTACAATGTCTATGTGGATGTTAAAGTCTCCAATGATAATGACTTTGTCTGCTCTCAGAACGCTGGTCTACTTGTGGTTCCCAGAGTCTTTGGGAGTAGATTGGGGGGCCGAGCATTTAGCTAGCAGGCCCCCCTGCTATGGAACCAGCTCCCTGTCCAGGTACGGGAGGCTGACTCTGATTGAGATAAGAAGTCACAGAACTCAGATAGGAACTCTGAATGTGGGCCAGCAGGAGGCCGATATACAACTACAAACAGAAGTGGCTTTTCTGTCTTCCGGTTCAGATGGGTGATGCCAAGAGTCAGGCTTTCAAATGAGCTGGAACTATGTTTTGGTCAAGGGTTAATTGATAACTTGGAGTGATAGATTACTGCCACTCCCCCTCCACGACCAGTAAGACGAGGAATATGATAATTAAGATGGGTAGGAGGAGTAGATTTGTTTAAACTAACATAATCCTCCTCCTCCCAGGTCTCAGTGAGGCAACATAAATCAATGTGATGATCCGCTATCAGGTCGTGTACTAACAGGGATTTACACAAAAGAGATCTAATATTTAACAGTCCACATTTAATTGTGATGTTGGTTTCTCCAACTTGTGCTTTAGTATTAATTTTAATAAGATTATGGTGATTGACCGCTCCCCTGCTGTGTGCTTGGTGAACTCTAGGCCGTGGAACAGAGACCACCTCTATGGTATTAACTATGTTATTATTGGTGGATGAGGCTTCTATGGAAGCAGCAGAGAGGTGTGTAAGACTACACCTCTGCATCCTGGTCTGGACCCTGGTTTGTCAGGTTACTTTGGGTCATCTTTGAGCATCAAAGCAGCATTACAAACCAAGATGAAAAGTCTTCTGTAGCAAGACATTTCTACAGTGTTGGACAGGGTGGTGGGCCGTCCAGGCCAGCAAGGCCTCCTCTGCTGGACTAACATCACCAGAAATCATGATCATATTAGGACAAGTTCAATTTATTTAATTAAGTTAATAAAAGTATTCTTCCTGTTGTCTTGGTGTGACATCTCATTAAGTTTTCTTGGTTGTGCTGCCTAAAGGGTGATGATCTGTCTCTACTGTAAATGTGGGCTGGCCTTAGTTGAAGTTGTGGTATTTTTATAGGCCATGAACCAATGTGAGACACTCTTTATATGAGCATGTCTAAACTCTGTCTCTGTCATGGATCTGGATGCGTTGACCACTGGTTTCCATCTGCTGGGGGAAGCACCACTCCTATTCCATCCTTGGAAGCATCTGTTGACACCTTCATCTTCTTGGCTGGATCAAAGAATGTCAGCACAGGTGATGTTGTAGGTGCATTTTTGAGTGGTTCCCATTCTTGCTCATGTAGGCAGTCCATTTAAACTCATTGTCTTTGTGCAGGAGGTCATGGATACAAGTTCAATGTTGTACAGTCTTTTCACAAATCCTAAATCTTCACGAGGTTTGTGACTTGGTATTGAATCAAGTCCTTCAGGAACAACAGAGGAGATGAGATGATGCTCCTTTTACTGACTCTCAGCATGCCAATCCTTTAACTTTAGACACTTTATTTTTATTTTTGTCTTATCTTTCACTATTTGAATCTCAGATATGCTGATCAGATCAGGTTTGCTTTAACACCAGTTTACAGTTTCACTGTTGTGGCTGCTCCGTTTATTAACATCTTTCTTGACCATTTTTCTTCTTTCTGTTTATTTCTTTGTTTCATTGTCAGAATTCACCGTGCCAACAAAACTGCTATCTTAAATCAGGATCCTGTATGGATGGCCATCAATCAATCAATCAATCAATAAATCAATCTTTATTTATACAGCGTCTTATACAATCAAAATAGTTTCAAGGCTCTTTCCAGGATCCCAGGGCCTAACCCCAGACAAGCAACAGTGGCAAGGAAACACTCCCCTTTAATAGGAAGAAACCTTGAGCAGGACCAGGCTCATGTAGGGGGACCCTCCTGATGATGGACAGATGGGTAGAGAGAGAGAGGAGAGGAGGACAGGTAGAGGATAGAACAGGTAGAGGATAGAACAGGTAGGAGAGGAGAGGAAACCATGACCAGTGGGGTGACAGAGGCCTGTCAGGTGATCATGTTTCTGGACCCTCAGCCTCGGCCTATAGCAGCATAACTAGTATCTTAACCTAGTGATCCTATAGCAGCATAACTAGTATCTTAACCTAGTGATCCTATAGCAGCATAACTAGTATCTTAACCTAGTGATCCTATAGCAGCATAACTAGTATCTTAACCTGGTGATCCTATAGCAGCATAACTAGTATCTTAACCTGGTGATCCTATAGCAGCATAACTAGTATCTTAACCTAGTGATCCTATAGCAGCATAACTAGTATCTTAACCTGGTGATCCTATAGCAGCATAACTAGTATCTTAACCTAGTGATCCTATAGCAGCATAACTAGTATCTTAACCTAGTGATCCTATAGCAGCATAACTAGTATCTTAACCTGGTGATCCTATAGCAGCATAACTAGTATCTTAACCTGGTGATCCTATAGCAGCATAACTAGTATCTTAACCTAGTGATCCTATAGCAGCATAACTAGTATCTTAACCTAGTGATCCTATAGCAGCATAACTAGTATCTTAACCTAGTGATCCTATAGCAGCATAACTAGTATCTTAACCTAATGATCCTATAGCAGCATAACTAGTATCTTAACCTAGTGATCCTATAGCAGCATAACTAGTATCTTAACCTGGTGATCCTATAGCAGCATAACTAGTATCTTAACCTAGTGATCCTATAGCAGCATAACTAGTATCTTAACCTGGTGATCCTATAGCAGCATAACTAGTATCTTAACCTAGTGATCCTATAGCAGCATAACTAGTATCTTAACCTAGTGATCCTATAGCAGCATAACTAGTATCTTCACCTAGTGATCCTATAGCAGCATAACTAGTATCTTAACCTGGTGATCCTATAGCAGCATAACTAGTATCTTAACCTAGTGATCCTATAGCAGCATAACTAGTATCTTAACCTGGTGATCCTATAGCAGCATAACTAGTATCTTAACCTAGTGATCCTATAGCAGCATAACTAGTATCTTAACCTGGTGATCCTATAGCAGCATAACTAGTATCTTAAACTAGTGATCCTATAGCAGCATAACTAGTATCTTAACCTGGTGATCCTATAGCAGCATAACTAGTATCTTAACCTAGTGATCCTATAGCAGCATAACTAGTATCTTAACCTAGTGATCCTATAGCAGCATAACTAGTATCTTAACCTAGTGATCCTATAGCAGCATAACTAGTATCTTAACCTAGTGATCCTATAGCAACATAACTAGTATCTTAACCTGGTGATCCTATAGCAGCATAACTAGTATCTTAACCTAGTAATCCTATAGCAGCATAACTAGTATCTTAACCTAGTGATCCTATAGCAGCATAACTAGTATCTTAACCTAGTGATCCTATAGCAACATAACTAGTATCTTAACCTGGTGATCCTATAGCAGCATAACTAGTATCTTAACCTAGTAATCCTATAGCAACATAACTAGTATCTTAACCTGGTGATCCTATAGCAGCATAACTAGTATCTTAACCTAGTGATCCTATAGCAGCATAACTAGTATCTTAACCTAGTGATCCTATAGCAGCATAACTAGTATCTTAACCTAGTGATCCTATAGCAGCATAACTAGTATCTTAACCTAGTGATCCTATAGCAGCATAACTAGTATCTTAACCTAGTGATCCTATAGCAGCATAACTAGTATCTTAACCTAGTGATTAGACGACCCCCTAAGTATGATCATTAGTCTGTCTATGATAGTAACTGGACTACAAGGTTAGTAACAATAAGCTTTATCAAAGAGGTAGGTTTTAATTTTAAAAGTAGAGGTGGAGTCAGCCTCCCGTACCTGGACAGGGAGCTGGTTCCATAGCAGGGGGGCCTGGTAGCTAAACGCTACATGCTGTCACCTGCTGGAATCATGCTGGTTGTCTTTCCAGTGTCAGCTCTGTTTCCCCTAAATGAATCAGGTTTGGTGCTCTCAAGGGTCCAGACAGGAAATCTTAGAGGTTAAGAGATGTTTTCCATGGCTGCCCGGATCACCGAGAAGAACCTGAGCCCACTGGTCCTTCTCTCTTGTTCCCATTTGAAAAAAATGGGTTCACCAACAATGTCCTCGTCCCACAGAACATCAAAGAAGATCCACAGGAGATCTGCAAAACAAAGACAACATGAGACACATTCTAGTGTTTCCACATCCTGTTCCAAAGTTCACATTAGTTCCAGCAGTTGGGAGTTCTCTAACTCTTGTTCATGATCACTGCTGTGTGGCTGCTGGCGCCTCCTACAGGTAGATGATGGAAGATACTCACATTGTCCACCGTCCACGGAGCTGCTGATCTCCTGCAGAGCATCGAGGGCCTCCAGCTGTTTGTGCTCATCGGTCAGGAACGCTTTCAGCAGTCCTGACCTCTGCAGCATCTCCTGGCTGTTGA
This sequence comes from Lagocephalus sceleratus, assembly GCA_911728415.1. Classification (NCBI taxonomy): domain Eukaryota; kingdom Metazoa; phylum Chordata; class Actinopteri; order Tetraodontiformes; family Tetraodontidae; genus Lagocephalus; species Lagocephalus sceleratus. Next base: position 307,662 of record CAJVRN010000141.1, read on the forward strand.
CCTTGGGAACGCCACCTGAGACCACAAACGCTTGTTCACACGACTGCAACACAACTCAGTGCATTTGCTGCTCCTGAGCACATTTCTGATTGGATGATTGATCTGTACGTGATGTCAGAAATACTTACCCAGGCTAACGGCAGACTGGCAGACTGTAGACAACAGCGCCCGGACAAACACACCTGAGGACAGCTGATTGTCGTCCAGGTTGTCCTGAAAAAGGAACCAATGGAGTTTTTGCTGTTATTGCAGTGAAGTTGCACCTTTAAATGGTTTCAAGTTATAATTGATGGCACTGTTAACAGTTTTCTAGATTCCAGCTCTATATATGTACATATATCAGTACCAGCTTTATATATGTACATATATCAGTACCAGCTCTATAGATGTACATATATCAGTACCAGCTTTATATATGTACATATATCAGTACCAGCTCTATATATGTACATATATCAGTACCAGCTTTATATATGTACATATATCAGTACCAGCTCTATAGATGTACATATATCAGTACCAGCTCTATAGATGTACATATATCAGTACCAGCTCTATATATGTACATATATCAGTACCAGTGATATATATGTACATATATCAGTACCAGCTCTATATATGTACATATATCAGGACCAGTGATATATATGTACATATATCAGTACCAGCTCTATATATGTACATATATCAGTACCAGCTCTATATATGTACATATATCAGTACCAGCTCTATATATGTACATATATCAGTACCAGCTCTATATATGTACATATATCAGTACCAGCTCTATATATGTACATATATCAGTATCAGCTCTATATATGTATATATATCAGTACCAGTGATATATATGTACATATATCAGTACCAGCTCTATATATGTACATATATCAGTACCAGTGATATATATGTACATATATCAGTACCAGTGATATATATGTACATATATCAGTACCAGTGATATATATGTACAGATATCAGTACCAGCTCTATATATGTACATATATCAGTACCAGCTCTATATATGTACATATATCAGTACCAGCTCTATATATGTACATATATCAGTACCAGCTCTATATATGTACATATATCAGGACCAGTGATATATATGTACATATATCAGTACCAGTGATATATATGTACATATATCAGTACCAGCTCTATATATGTACATATATCAGGACCAGTGATATATATGTACATATATCAGTACCAGTGATGTAAAGTGAACTTACCTGGATCCAGTCTTTAATCTCCCTGTTGGACTTCTTTTCCTGCAGGAGCTTCTTCAGCTCTTCTGAGGGATTCAGCTGCCAAGAGTCTCTCTTGTGCTCAGGAGAGTCTCTCCTCCATCTGCAGTCTGGAGAGTCTCTGCTCCTGCTTCCATCTACAGAGTCTCTGCTCCTGCTTCCCTCTTCAGAGTCTCTGCTCCTGCTTCCCTCTACAGAGTCTCTACTCCTGCTTCCCTCTACAGAGTCTCTACTCCTGCTTCCCTCCTCAGAGTCTCTGCTCCTGTTTCCCTCTACAGAGTCTCTGCTCCTGTTTCCCTCTACAGAGTCTCTACTCCTGCTTCCATCTACAGAGTCTCTACTCCTGCTTCCCTCCTCAGAGTCTCTACTCCTGCTTCCCTCTTCAGAGTCTCTGCTCCTGCTTCCATCTACAGAGTCTCTGCTCCTGCTTCCCTCTTCAGAGTCTCTGCTCCTGCTTCCCTCTACAGAGTCTCTGCTCCTGCTTCCCTCTACAGAGTCTCTGCTCCTGCTTCCCTCTTCAGAGTCTCTACTCCTGCTTCCCTCCTCAGAGTCTCTGCTCCTGCTTCCCTCTTCAGAGTCTCTGCTCCTGCTTCCCTCTACAGAGTCTCTACTCCTGCTTCCATCCTCAGAGTCTCTGCTCCTGTTTCCCTCTACAGAGTCTCTGCTCCTGCTTCCCTCTACAGAGTCTCTGCTCCTGCTTCCCTCTACAGAGTCTCTGCTCCTGCTTCCCTCTACAGAGTCTCTGCTCCTGCTTCCCTCTACAGAGTCTCTGCTCCTGCTTCCCTCTACAGAGTCTCTGCTCCTGCTTCCCTCTACAGAGTCTCTGCTCCTGCTTCCCTCTACAGAGTCTCTACTCCTGCTTCCCTCTACAGAGTCTCTGCTCCTGCTTCCCTCTACAGAGTCTCTACTCCTGCTTCCATCATGTGATTCTCTGCAGCCCTCAAGAGAGTCTCTACTCTTGTTTAACTTTGGAGAGTCTTTAATGCTGCTCTCATCACAACATCCTCTACTGCTGCTCACCTCAGGTGACTCTCTTCTCCACGTACGCTCAGGTGAGCCTCTTCTCCAGGTACGTTGAGGTGACTCTCTTCTCCAGGTGCATTGAGTTGAGTCTGTTTTCCACGTACGCTCAGGTGAGTCTCTTCTCCAGGTACGCTCTGGTGACTCTCTTCTCCAGGTACGTGGAGGTGACTCTCTTCTCCAGGTACGTTGAGGTGACTCTCGTCTCCACGTACATTCACGTGAGTCTTTTCTCCAGGTACGTTGAGGTGATTCTCTTCTCCAACTACGAGGTGAGTCTCTCTCCTCCAGGAGGCCGATGTTGAGCTGTGGAGCTTGAGGCCTGACCACAGTGTGAGTGATTTTGTTCTTTCCTTTTTCCTTTCTGGTCATTGTAGCTGTCTAAAAATGCTGCAAGTCTAAAAAATGTTTATCTCCAGTGAGGTTAGCTGGGTTTAATCAATAATCATACGTCTAATATATATATATAGACTGAATGAGGCAAAATAAAAGCCATCTTTGATGTTACTGGCTTTCATGATGACCTTTCAACATAAAAATTTAAGGCTGTGACACAAAAAGGTTTTTATTTTATCAGGAGAGTGGAAAAGTATCTTGTTTTATGATTCTTTTTTATTTAACTGGCTGTTCCATAAGGAAATTACAGTGTGACTGAAACCTAAATTTATTGTCTTTTTTAATCCAGGGTCACTTTATTTCTTAAGCGCTTGGGAAACGACCTTAGCCAACAAAGTGCTGTCCAGCTTCATCTCTGCTCATAAAACAATAAAGGAGAAAAGACAAGATTAAAACAATGAAAGGATTATAAATAACAACCACTCTATACAACAATAGAAGCACTGAAACAACAGAACCGGTCTCCTAGGTAACAGGAGCCAGCCAGAAGAGGTGTGTCTTTAGTGGAGATTTCCAATGAGTCAGGGTAGGCTGTCTGAGGTAAAGGGCCAGATGTTTCCAGAGGTGGTGTCAGAGGAGACCTGGACCCCCTGAGCTCAACTACAATCAGGATTTCTGTCAGAACCTGCCTGCTCATGAAATGGGTCTCAGAGTACTCAAATATAAACACACAATCATTCCATCTTTGTGAGGTCTTCTGCTGGTCCAGCCCATTATTCTGACCCGAACCGTCCCAACTAAACTCCTGACACTTAACCAAGTCCTGGTTTTTCTTCAACCTTCAACCACATGTGAACCTACATATCTCAGCAGTCCTGAATCTCTGTGGATCAGCCAGTGTCCTCATGTCCCAACAATGTCAGAGGCCAGCTCAACTCAAGAGCAAGAGGTGGCCACGCCCCTCAAATAAGTCTGAATTTTAGTTCATGAAGCAGATTTTAAATATACTCACAAAGTTAATATATTACAATTTCACAAAGTTATCTGTACTAGTGGGAAGATACCCTGAAAAAAGGCCACAAATACAACAGGGTAGCACAGGACCAGTAGTCCCTGGACCAGTCTGTAGACCCTGGACATAGACTAGATTTCCACAGAGGAGAGCCAGAGCTTCTCTTGCCCCCAGATCTGGTGCAGACTGATGGTCTGATGGTCTGAGGGTCTGAAGGTTTAAAGGTCTGAGGGTCTGAAGGTCTGATGGTCTGATGGTCTGAAGGACCATCCTTGACCTAATTGGGGCCCTAAGTGAGGTTTTATGCATGACTGTGTCGCCTTCTGCCACAGAAAGCGATGGATTGATATAATAAATATATAAATTTACCAACAGATGGCGACATACTTCCTCCATTAAAGTAGCCAAAATGTGTCCAGATAAATAAATTGATGGGCTGCAAATGAGCTATAATAGACCAACGGATGACGTTAGCACTGATTTCACCAGCTGAATGTATTCAGACAAAGGTGTTAAATCAAACCTAGCCTGACCTAACCTAACCTAACCCTAACCTCATCTTGTCTCGTCTTGTCTTACCCCGCTTATCCGGGTCTGGATTGTGGGGGCAGCAGCTTCAGGAGGGAGGTCCAATCGGCCCTCTCCCCGGCCACTTTCATCAGCTCCTCCGGGGGGACCCCCAGCCTCTCCCAAGCCAGGAGAGAGATATAGTCCCTCCATGTAGTCCTGGGCTGGCCATAAGGTCTCCTCCTGGTGGGACATGTCCTAAGACCTCTAAGGGGAGGTGTCCCCCTGATGGCACATGTCCTAACACCTCTAAGGGGAGACGTCCTGAAGGCATCCTAACCAGATGCCTGAGGCACCCCAACTGACTCCTCTTGGTGTGGAGAAGCAGCAGTTCTACTCCGAGCTCCTCCCTCATTTCGTCCGCTTGTATCCACAATGTCATTCTTTCAGTCATCACCCAAAGTTGATGTCTGTAGGTGAGGATTGGGACGTAAATTGACCAGTAAATCGAGAGCTTCGGCCTCCAGCTCAGCTCCTTCTTCACCACGACAGATCGGTTAAGCACCCACATCACTGCTGATGCCGCTCCGATCCGCCTATTGATCTACCGTTCCATCCTTCCCTCACTCGTGAACAAGATCCTGAGATACTTAAAGTCCTCCACCTGAGGCAGGACTTCGTCCCCGACCCAGAGAAGGCACTCTACTTTTTTCCGGGCGTGGACCATGGACTTGGAGGTGCTGATCTGCATCCCTGCCACTTCTCACTCGGCCTTGAACCGCCCCAGCATGTGTTGGAGGTCCTTGCTCGATGATGCAAGAAGAACCACGTCATCTGCAAAAAGCAGTGATGAGATCTTCCACCCACTGAACTTGACACCCCCCACTCCCCGGCTGTGCCTAAAAATTCTGAACATAACAATTATAAACAGAACCGGTGACAAAGGGCAGCCCTGGTGGAGTCCAACCCTCACTGGGAACAAGTCTGACTTACAACCGGCTATCTGAACCAAGCTCCTGCTCCTTTGGTACAGGGACCGGAAGGCCCTTATCAAGGGACCATCCACCCCATACTCTCGGAATACCCCCACAGGATACCCCTTGGGACCCGGTCGTAGGCCATCTCCAAGTCCACAAAGCACATGTGGACTGGTTGGGCAAACTCCCAACTCCCCTCCAGCATCCCAGCGAGGGTAAATAGTTTATCCGTGGTTCCACAACCAGGGAGAAAACCGCATTGTTCTTCCTCGATCAGAGGTTCGACTATCGATCTAATCCTCTTTTCCAGCACCCTGGCATAGACTTTCTCAGGAAGGCTGAGGAGTGTGATCCCCCTGTAGTTGGAACACACCCTCTGGTCCCCTCTCTTGAAGAGAGGGACCACCACCCCGGTGTGCCAGTCCAAGGGCACTGCCCCTGATGTCCAAATAATATTGCAGAGGCGTGTCAACCAGGACAGCCCTGCAACATCCAGAGCCTTAAGATACCCCGGGGGGATCTCATCCACTCCCGGAGCTCTGCCACCAGGCAGCTGTTTCACTACCTCAGCATCTTCTGCTCCGGTGATAGGATGGTCCACCTCCTGGTCTCCTGACTCTGTTCCTCCTTGTTGATATGTGTTGGTAGGATTGAGGAGCTCCTGAAAGTATTCCTTCCACCGCCAGATAATTGAACCAGGAGACGTCAGCAGCTCCCCACACACACCTAGTACGATGTGGACATGTTGCCATCTGCCGACCCTGAAGCTCTGGACACTTTGCCAGAACCTTTTTGGAGCCGATGGAAAGTCTTCGTCCATAGCCTCACTGAACTCCTCCCACACACGAGTTTTTGCCTCCACGACCGTCTCAGCTGCAGCCCGCTTAGCCAACCTGTACCAGTCAGCTGCTTCCGGAGACCCCACCCACCTGATCCCACTCACCACCAGGTAGTGATCAGTTGACAGATCTGCTCCTCTCTTCACCCGAGTGCCCAAAACACACGGCCTCACATCAGCTGACAGGACTATGAAGTCGATCATGGACCTACGGCCCAGGCCGTCATGGTACCAAGAGCACCGATGAACAAGCTCATGCTCAAACATGGTGTTAGTTATGACCAGACTACCACTAGCACAGAAGTCCAATAACTGCACACCACTCTGGTTCAGATGGTTCAGGCCGTTCCTCCCGATCACGCTCCTCCAGGTCACGCTGTTGTTACCCATGTGAGTGTTGAAGTCTCCCAGCAGAATGATGGAGTCCTCAGTCGGGACGCTGTCTTTGGTTTCAAGTGTCTAAATGGTTTACGCCGTCTACCTGTGGACCCTGCTGGAACACAACATTCCCTCCAGGACACTTGGATCATGGACAGCTCCTCCTGTCCTCCTGCCCCTAGAGTGAAGCTCCAGGCTCTGGAATGATCTCCCTCTGGACACAGGACAAGCCCCCACCTTCAGGTGTGACACCTCCACCTACTCTTTTATACTCTGGCCTTTCCACCTGGTGCAGACTGCAAAAGGGGCCCCTTTAGGATGACGGGGCCCTGCACAGTTCACCTGACCTTATGTAGGAAGGGGGGCTACTTGGACCCCTCTAGAACCGGCCCTGGTCCTCACTCTGCCAGTAGAATACACTCAAAAAGTAGCAACACACACACACACTCTTCAAGGGTGTAAACCTGATTTCTCCATCTATTATGAGATTCTTCTCGTTTATGTGCACGAGGTCCGTCGTGGTCGACGGTCAGAATCTTTGGTTCTTTTCTCTCAACAGGTCTTCTGGCTGCAGGACCTCGTGTCAGTGACTCCACTTGTTCTGGTCCCATCACAAAGCACAGCTCCTCTCACTCTGGTGTCAGTACACTGGTTTATTGATGCTGCTGTTGCTGGTGTGGATGTGAGCTGTAGTCATCAGTAACAAGTGTCTCTCCGCTGACAGTCACAACACAGACAAAAGGAGGACGACGGTGGCCAACTGGCCACTGACTGGGAGTGCGCTGCTGACCGCACTGCTGTGCTCTGACCCCACAGTGTGACACCGTGAGACAAACAGCCTCCCACGGATACACCTGTACAGCCTCACTGGGTCTGGCTGTAGGTACAGCCCATCTGCTCTGCTGCTGCAGAAGCTGCTGTTGGGGAAGGCCACGCTGATGTTGAAGCAGCTGCTCTGGCCCCTCGTGGTCACCTGGTCCTGCGTTGACGGAGGCCCGGAGGTGACGCGAGGGGGGTCCGGGGTCGTCAGCAGTGCTGGTCCACCTGAAGACAGAAGAACGAAACCATACATGAACATACCTGCACGTGTAACCCGCTCAAACGTTCCTCCGCTTGTAATGACCACTGTAGTCCAGCAGGGGGCAGAGTAGACAAAGAGCAAAGTCACGTTGAGACGTTCCACTTGGTCCTTCTGACGAGTGTGTGACCTTCGATCTCAGGTGGATTTTCACTCACAACTACTGGGTGTGCTCGGACACTGAACGTGTTTTAGGGTGACAATGTAAGGTTTAAAAAAACAGCTGGAGTAAAGAAAAAAAAAGATTTTGATCATAATTATCACACTTGGATATACACACACAAATATGCACACACGTACACACTATATATATGTATGTATAAACTTACATACATATATATGTGTATGTATAAACTTACATACATATATATGTGTGTATGTATAAACTTACATACACAGTCAGAACAGGTGTATCCACAGTCAGAAAGGGTGTACCCACAGTCAGAAAGGGTGTACCCACAGTCAGAAAGGGTGTGTCCACAATCAGAACAGGTGTACCCACAGTCAGAACAGGTGTACCCACATTCATATCATGTGTACCCACAGTCAGAAAGGGTTATCCACAGTCAGAAAGGGTGTGGCCACAATCAGATCAGGTGTACCCACAATCAGATCAGGTGTACCCACAGTCAGAGATGCAGAATTTTTGGTTTTAATCAGCTGTCAGTCATAATAAGATTAAGAGAAATAAACACTAAAAATCTTTTCATTTATTGAATTTAGTTGAATTGAATTTGATGTTTTCGTTGTACGATGGTTTCTGTGTTTTAGAGTAAATTCGCTGTACAAATCCACACTAGTCTTCATACGTGAGGCCTCTGGAGTCCACCGGAGGTACGGGGGTCAAGACAGCTCCTGAGGTCAGTAACCTGTTCAACATCTGGGAAGACCTAAAGAAATTCACCCTGGGGGAGCTTGCTACAAGGTCATGGAGGAACTGTGTCAATCTCCATTGGACTGCCAGAGTCAAGCAACAGAAGAAGCTCTTCAACAAGCAGGCTCCTCTTCATCATACCCCCAGAACATTACCTCAGGGGTCAAAGTGTGGGTCCAGGAGCCCCAGGAGAACATGGTGCTGGTCTGAGTGACTGATGATGATGATGATGATGATGAAGAACATGGGCAGAGAACACCTTCACAATGTTACGGAGCATGAACGAAAGCCTCCTTGAGTCTCCTGAACATCACCTCTCACCTGGTCTCAGTCTGACTCTCAGGTGTGATATCAGCGGGTATCTGCCCTGACCACAGAACTGTCCGGAGAAGTCGTCCATGTCCAGCGTCCACACAGCCGCCCCGCCGAGCCGTCTGCTCTTCAGGAAGGACACCTGTCAGCCAATCAGAGGGCAGAGAACCAGAGCCAGTCAGAGCCACAGGTGGACACCCCTGGTCCCCAGAGAAGGTCCTACTTTGGCATCGTAGCTCATCTGGTTATCAAAGCCCACCCACTGGTCGCCTTTGCTGGCGTAGACCACGTCCTGACCGTGGATCCAGTGGACTGCCGTCCCCTCCAGGAAGGAGCAGGTCTGGAGAACAAATGAATGCCCATCTAGATCTGAGGGCGTGGGCCAAGCCGTTGGAGCGGCGCTCACCTCGTAGTAGGACCAGGAGCCAGCCTCCTGGGTGTAGGGCCCAGGGCCGGCGGGGCCGCTGACCGGAGCACCAGGTTCTGAGGCCGTTGAGGACAACCTAAAGGAGCGGGCGTAAGCAGGAAAACCCAGCAACAGCTTCCCCGCTGGAGCGCCTCCGTCGGTCCAGGACCGGATGACATAGTCCTGAGGAGACGAGAGGGAAGGAGTGACCTTCAGGGCTCCTCACAGAACAAACGGAGGTGAAAGTGAAGGTCAGCGGTTACGATGTTAGCATGGTTGTTAGCGTAGAGGGAGCTGTGATGGACCGCTGCTCCATGCTGCCCCTGGTGGAGGTCGAAGCCCTTAACACTGATGAAGTCCACATGCCTACACACACACACACACAAACACACACAAACACACACACACACACACACACAATGCTCAGCAACAGAACACCTGAAGGTGAAACCACTAAATGACTCTTACTTTGAAAGTTCAAATGGCTCATATCCTGTGACAATATTGGTTTGTGTTGCCGCAGCAACAGAGAGCATCAGCTTAGTGTTACTTCCTCCTTCGTGTTCATCTCTGAAGGCCTCTGACAGCTCCTACAAGACACAGGTGAATGTCACATGACTCATTAGGTGGAGTTTCACCACTACTTCACTTCATCTAAACAGCGTCTCTACAGAAGCCTTCACCCCCGACAGGGCCACCCCCGACAGGGCCACTGTTCCGTTTTCCCCACAGAAAGGGTAACTTGGTGTCCAAGGATATTACTCTTCAATTTTTTTCCACTTTTTGTTATTTGTATTTCCCAAGTGCTGTGAGCAGGTAATAAACCTGAAATCAGGAAATGCAAGGTTTCACTCATGTGCATTATAAACACAAATGTCCAGCATTTACATACACATTGCAATATTAAACAGAATTACACCAGATGTTTTAAGACACAACTAATTCATTTTGTATCCTGATAGGGCATAAAGTTCAATAGCATGATGTCAGTGAACAAATGCATTTAAATACTTCACACACATTATGCATCATATTCAAATATCAAACATCAAATATCAGCAGCAAATGAAATCTTGAAACACATTAATAACATTCAAAGTAGCAAATCCCAAGCATTTATGTATGTCTCAAAGGCAAATCTGATATAGCCCAGCAGCAGTCCCAATAGCCGATGTCTCTGCAAAGGAAATACAGCTGGACTACAGCTCCCACAAACCACTGAGCAAACCAGGAAGTAGACATCCTTGCTACAAGCTGGACAAACAATCAAACATCCCAAAGCAATAGATAATGCAATCTGAACTAACATTTAAAGCTTCAGAAAGACAGTCAAACACCAAATCCATCTCCATTAACAACATGACAATATCAATATTTAAGTTTAGGAGCATGGAGACAATGACAGTTGTACAAGTATTCCAAACAAAGTCAAGACTTATCCAGAACTTATCATTAGCTTTACCAAGTAGACCCAACAGCACAGCAGCAGCCTACATGACAGCACATGACAAAGCCAGCAGAAAAGTAAGAAACCCAATAAAGTGACCAAGCAGCCAGACACCAGGTAAGAATGTGGACAGGTAACCAGTACAACTGAAAATCTCCCACTTCATTTGAAACCATTCACAAGTGTTCACATGGACACAAAGTACAGACACTACTTAAAGTGACAGTACTCATTAAACTAGCCTACCTACCAAGTAAGTCTGGGCCTTTTTAGTCAATGAGAAAAATAAGTCATTGGTCCCCTAGAGAAAAATAATTAAAGAGAAATTAAAGAGAAGAATTCATAACAAAACAAAACAAAAATAACAAAACACAACAGCCACACCCCCAACAGGACCACACCCCCAACAGGACCACACCTCCGACAGCAGCAGTGGTCTGAAACACTCTAACAGGGAGAAACCCTGAGCAGGACCAGGCTCATGGGGGTCCTGCTGATGGACAGATGAGTGGAGGAGGAGGGAACAGTCACACATCACACATGCTGATACACTGATTACACTGAGCAATCAAAGCTGCAGCTGAGAGGTCAGAGGTCAGTGCGGGGTCATGCAGTACACTTGTCCTACCTTACACAGCAGAGTGAACCTCTGGATGTCATCTGCAGGACCAGACCCATCATAGTGCCAGTCCAGATCCAGCCCATCAAAGCCGTGAGTCCTCAGGAACCTGACAACTGACTGGGTGAAGGTCTGACGGGAGCCTGGAGTGGACATCATGGTGGAGAACCTGCAGGTGTGAAGATCAGTTCCCTTTCTGATCAGTACTCCTGCCAACAACTCAGAGAAGAGGACGGTGTAACCCTGGACGTGTGTCAGCAGGGGGCGCAGTTTGGCTGAACTCACCGGTCTCCTTCCTGGTGTGTGACGGACAGCAGCGTCTTCAGCTGAGGGTTCCTGTCAAAACACAGAACATCAAAGAGCCCTGGGGGGTCAGACCTGGGGGCTCAGACCTGGGGGGTCAGGCCTGGGGGTTTAAACCTGGGGGTTCAGACCTGGGGGGTCAGGGCTGGGATGGTCAGGCCTGGGGGTTCAGGCCTGGGGGGTCAGGCCTGGGGGTTTAAACCTGGGGGTTCAGGCCTGGGGGGTCAGGGCTGGGGGTTTAAACCTGGGGGTTCAGACCTGGGGGGTCAGGGCTGGGATGGTCAGGCCTGGGGACTCAGACCTGGAGACTCAGACCTGGGGGGTCAGGCCTATGAGGTCAGGCCTGGGGGTCAGACCTGGGGGGTCAGGAGGAGCCTGATGGGCCCAAGTATTTCCTCACCAGTCCCACTAGTACCTCCCCACCAGTCCCACCAATACACCTGCAGCAGGGGCGTAGGTGGATGTTGGTGGGTGCATCTGCTTCTGAAGGTGGAGGCACCACCACCATCAGCCCCAATGCTGTTCCCAGTCCCAGCCAAGTCTTTACTGGTCTTTACTTCTCGACCATGACTACAGAAGGCATCTACTCTGACAGAACCAGTCCGTCCAGTACTTGACACTAGCCTTACTGCTACACTCACGTGGACAACAACAGCACAAGGAGCTGTTGTCAAGGTGACGTCACACATGAAGCTCAGTCTCCTCATTCTGGATCCAGAGGCTGTAACTCACATCTGGAGCCCACAAGAGCTTCAAGGTTCACGAGTGTTAACAGGCAGTTCTGACCCGCTCCAGACAGACATTGGTTAGTATAATTTATGAATGAACACACGGATGTAGGCGCACACACACACACACACACACACACACACACACACACACACACACACACAGGGTTCTACAACCAGGGTTCTGCATGGTTCTACACGCTTCCTTCCCAATGGTAGTCCAGAGTTACTCATGGTTCCTCAGGTGGGTCTCACCTGTTCTTCAGGTCCAGGAAGGAGGCATACAGCCCTGTCTCACTGCTCAGGTCCTGCTGGGCGACCTCGTGGTTGTAGTTGATGATGGCGAAGGCGTAGACCAGGTGGGTGCACAGGAAGGGATTAATGTCCTCTGGCAGGAATTTACCTGCACCGCTTCTGTACTGGGACCAGTTAGTGAAGTAGCACACCAGTTTGGCTGTGGCTGCTGCACACACAGAAAAGTTTGAGCAGACAGAGGGATGTTTGAGGTGGTACAGCTGAAGTAAGTCACTCACCCATGTGGACGCAGAAGTGGAGGGAAGCTGTTTGAGGAGAGGGTCAGGTTACTGACGCTGGAGTTGATCAGAGATTATCAAAGTTCTCACCAACGACAGCTCCTGTCTTCATGGTGAGCTGCGTTCCCGGTGAGAAGGTGTGGAAGGTGTGAGGGTGGAACAGGAACAGACCTGGATCAGAACGTGACGGCTCATGCCTCTCGTGTTACTGACAGTGTCTGACTGTAGGGGTACGGTTACAGCTGAAATACACCTGAAAACATCAACACAAGAACAGGACTTACCTTTGGTTAGAACATAGTGACACACTGACCTGGACGTGGACCAGGACTGGAACCTTGAACTGCACCAGGACCAGGGCCTAAACCACAACCTGGACCTGGACCTGTACCAGCATGAATCATATCCTGGGGCATTTTAACATGAGACCTGCTCTGGAAACTCAAAGCCTCTCATCACTTCACACCTCTCAGCGATGAAGACCCTGGCAAACAAAGCCGTCACCGTGGAGACAAGATCTTAGCTTCCAGCTAAATCTGCTTCCTTCACTTAAACATGTTTGTCTGACAGAATGACGTCACCTGTGGGGTTTGATTTCCATCAGTACAGACACCCAGCACATGTAGTGTGTGTGTGTGTGTGTGTTGTATTTGCAACATATTGAGCATTAAAAAACTCAACAAAGTGAAGGCATTTTTGAGAAGTTGCTCTAGTATGGCTGGTCCCACAACTTTAAAGGCCTGTTTGACGATCAAGGTCAGGGTAGGGGTCAGGGTAGGGGTCAGGGTAGGGACAGGGTAGGGGTCAGGGTAGGGGTCAGGGCAGGGGTCAGGGTAGGGGCCAGGGTAGGGGCCAGGGTAGGGGTCAGGGTAGGGGACAGGGTAGGGGTCAGGGTAGGGGCCAGGGTAGGGGTCAGGGTAGGGGTCAGGGTAGGGGACAGGGTAGGGGTAGGGTAGGGGTCAGGGTAGGGGCCAGGGTAGGGGACAGGGTAGGGGTCAGGGTAAAGTCCCCTGTGAGTGACATCCATCCAGTTAGAAGCACAGCTTCAGCAGAACTGTTGACCTCATGGAACAGCTCCTGGGACATTCCTTCTCCACACCCTCTTTTCTTCACGAGCCATCTTTACTTGCAAGTTCTGGATCTTTGTTGTGTATCAAGTTGCGTCTCTTTGTGTGCTCTGGGTTGTTTTACTGAGATGCTTCCTTTCAGTGACATGTCACGTGTTAGCAGATGTTCTAGTCTGACTGAGGTACCCTCAGCTGAACCTTCAGAACCTTCTGGTACCTCAGAACCTACAGAACCAGGCTGCTGTGTGAGCATCAGCCCAAGAACAAAGGGAGCTTATAGCTACATTCAAATAAGACATCAGCACAAGATTCAAATGTTGGTTCTGATCATGATCAGCCTTCATATTTAATAAGTGAAGTATTTACAATAGAGTCGATACAACCAAAATGATTGAAGCACAGGAAACAGAGGTTTGATTGCTGTTTATTAGCTGGTGGTTACATCCCTTGTAAATGGCGCTGGTCCACTTTCAGGGCCACGTGCAGCACTTGCACGAAGGGTCGAACACCAGTCCGGCCGCGCAGAAGCTCTCGTAGGTGATTCCTCCGACACACGTGTAGAAGCTGTTCTTGTTGTCTGGGTTGGCATAGAGGCCGTCCGGTTTTCCATTGCAGAAGCCAGATCCCGGGACGTGGGTGGTGGTGGTGGTGGTGGTGGGAACCCCAGGCTTGGGCGTGGTGGTAGGGGGCAGTGGAGGCAGTTCTGAATCAAAGGGCAGGAGAACAAAGATGCTCATCTCTATCCAAAGGGTCCAGGCGGCTAAAGTATAGAATCTGAAGTTCTTACCGATGTCCATGAGTTTGCGGAGATGAGCGAGCAGCGGGTGACTGCCCTCTCCACAGAAACGCCCTGCAAAATCATCCAGGTCCAGAGCCCACACGAAAGCCCCGCCGTACTTCTGATCCTGCAGGTAGCGCACCTGTTGAGAAGAAAAACACAAGTTTAGGTGCACTACACACGGTGACATAAGGAGCCGGTGAAGAGCACGGGTACCTCCACCTACCTTGGTCTCATAGCTCTCTTTGTTGTCGAATCCCACCCACTCGCTGTTCTTGGTGGCATAGGGGACCTTCTGGTCATCGATCCACTGCACAGATGCACCCTTCAGGAAGGTGCAGATCTGGAAGACCAAAGACACTTCCTGTTCCACGCCTTCTCTTTGTGCTACATTTCAATTTTTTAGTCCACAAACCTCGTAGTAGGCCCAGAATCCAGCTTCACGGCTGTAGGGGCCAGCAGACGCAGGACCACTGGCTGGAGCTCCAACTCCAGTGTTGGAGGAACTCAGGCGGTAGGTACGACCATAAGTAGCAAAGCCCATCCTCAGCTTCTCCACCGGGGTTCCGTTGTCCCTCCAGTACTTCATGGCAAAGTCCTGAAGACATTGTCACAGAATCTAACACACCTGTTTTTGGTTTATTGGGTAACTTTCCTTTTTAGTTGGCCTACGGTGTTGAAGTAGATCAGGTCCCCACTGTCATGTGACCCGCGGTACAGAGGGCTGTTGTGTCCGGTGAAACGCTCCCAGGCTCCATGGAAGTCATAGGTCATCACGTTGATGAAGTCCAGCTCCCTGTGAGGAGGGCAGAGCAAATCATCTCCAAAAGCTCCTGAGTGAGGGTCAGGGGTTGGGTTGTCTCTGGAGCGGCCTTCGCATGCTCACTTGGCGATCTCAGCTATCTCATATGCAGCGTCGATGGTTCCTTTCCCAGCAGACACTGCAGCAGTCAGCATCAGCTGAGGTTTCCCGGTGGCCGCGGCCTCAGCGGCGTAGGCCTGAACCAGTTCCTGTGGACGGGAACCAAAGTGAAACATGTTAAAAATGAAGTGTGAGTTATGAGGTGAGATCTCAAAACTGCACCCACCCGGCAGAGCAGAGTGAACCTATGCTTGTCCTCTGGGGGACTTCCACGAGAGCCAGGATACTCCCAGTCCAGGTCCAGTCCATCAAACCCGTGAGTCCTCAGGAACTTGATTGAAGACTGGATGAATTTCTGACGGTTCTCTGGAGTGGACACGGTGATGGAGAACCTGGAGGAGCAACAAAAGTCTGAAGTTGTGGTAGGAGGTGCCAGTGTAGCCTGAGCTGCAGCTTGATGGTAAATCTCTCTTTTGGTGTTTTGGAGAGGAACCTTTGATGTCACTGAGCTTTAATGTCCAGCATTACTTCAGCCAGTTAAACTTTTAGACTGAACTCTTGAAGTTGAACCTTTGTTCTTCTACTGTTCTTTTGTCTTTTTGCCAGATCACAAACATGGTGGTGATAGAATATAAAGTTCCTCACTGTGTTGAACCAAAGTTCCAGCCACCAACAGCAAGCAGAGTCTTCAGTTGAGGGTTTCTGGAAAACAGAGGAGTTTTGTTATTTCTCGTCATTTCAGCCCAGCAGCAGCACGTGAGGCTCCGCCCACTCACTTGGCTTTTAGGCCGTTAAAGGTCTTATACAGGGTCTCATCGTTCCACTCGTAGGTAACCAACTCGTTATTGCTGTTGATGATGGAAAAGGCGTAGATCAAGGTGGTGCACAGGAAGGGGTCCACGTCCTGGGGCATGTACTTCCCTTCACCAGGCCTATACTGGGACCAGTTGGTGAAGTAACACACCATCTTGGTGGCAGATCCTGTGGTGGAGGTTACATTTGATAATCAACAGACACACGACCCATCAGGACGTGGTTGAAGCTGATCAGTGAGTGTTCCGACTTACCCAGATGGCACATCAGCAGGCAGATGCCTATGGGAGCAGAAGGTCGGGAAGTGAAAACACGTTCCTAAAGGAAAAGTCTCTAGAGGTGAAGACGAACGGTTATGGAAGCTACCTGCGAGAACGGTGAGCCTGGTCATCTTTTCCTGGGGCTACGAGGAGAGCGTGGAGCTGTTAGCCTGAGGATCAGGAGGGGTCGTCCTTCAGAACTCACCTGGAGGATGGAGCTGCGGGCCGAGCTGCTGCAGGACTCCCTGGTTTTTATAGGCGGGAGCTAACGGGGAGCCGCTGCATTCCTTCATAATCTGGGCCAATAAATGTCGCCCTCATTACGATGTTTTGACCAATAATATCGTATCTACATCGTATCATTATCAAGCTGATTGACCCTGAGGACTTTGAATTATTTACCTCTGCTTGATAATTACCGTCGGCATGGTAACACAATAAAGGCCTTTCCACTGACTCAAACTGGAATAACTGGTTTGGAGGGCTGGTTGGTGGTGAAGTCACAGAGGGGTCAACGTGATTGTTGCCTGTTGGGCAGCTAATGGTTGACCTGGTTTTACATGCTGGGAGTTTTTCACACATTTCCATCAAATTCATGAATACAGGAAGTTTTTTTCAAAATAAGATACAAATGATTAATATTTGGAACCATAAATACATAAAAATCAAAGTTGAACATTTTATAGTTTTATAGCTGAAGTTGATTAAAAGGCTTCGATATCAACCCGGCAGAAGGGTGTTGATCGGACTGTTGATCAGACAATATAAAAGTGTTATGAAACAGGCTGTTGATTAGTTATCCCCTCCCACACCAGTTCAAGTGGTTCAAGTGGTTCAAAAACATTTTCAACCACACATTGAAAAACCAGTCATCTACCCCCTCTGTCCCAGTATAACCAGTCATCTACCCCCTCTGTCCCAGTATAACCAGTCCTCTACCCCCTCTGTCCCAGTATAACCAGTCCTCTACCCCCTCTGTCCCAGTATAATCAGTCCTCTACCCTCTCTGTCCCAGTATAACCAGTCCTCTACCCCCTCTGTCCCAGTATAATCAGTCCTCTACCCCCTCTGTCCCAGTATAACCAGTCCTCTACCCCGTCTGTCCCAGTATAACAGTCACTGACCCTCTCTGTCCCAGTATAACCAGTCCTCTACCCCCTCTGTCCCAGTATAACCAGTCCTTTACCCTCTCTGTCCCAGTATAACTAGTCCTCTACCCTCTTTGTCCCAGTATAACCAGTCCTCTACCGTCTCTGTCCCAGTATAACCGGTCCTCTACCCTCTCTGTCCCAGTATAATCAGTCCTCTACCCTCTCTGTCCCAGTATAACCAGTCCTCTACCCTACTGCTGGTCAGGGCCTCTTGGCCCCCAGACTGGGTCCAGACTGGGTCCAGCTACTGCAGCTTTGGGAACTCCAGTCAGGCCTCCATCCTGGGGTCAGTTTGAGGTCTGAAGAGCCCAGGAGAACCTGGATCGATGCCAGTATTAATAATCAATCCACTCCGATTATCAGCTTATGTAACGTGTGTGTGTGTGTTTGTGTGTGTGTCTGTTTGTGTGTTATCAGTTATTCCTGAAGAACAGAACGGCCCTCAGATATAATTATTGAGTAACTATTAATGACGGGGGTGATGATGTAAGTGGAAGTACTGCCGACATAAGCAGAACCAGTGGGCTGGTCCAGTCTGGAGTGGGGAGGCTGCTGGAGGGTCAGGGTGGTCCGCTGGAGACAGACATCATCATCAAACTACCAGTTCAGTCAAACCCTCCACCTTTCCACTGACCTGAACCGACCTCCAGACCACAAAACAGCAGGTAGAACACCCTCACAACACCTTCACAACACCCTCACAACACCTTCAGAATACCCTCAGAACACCCTCATAACACCCTCACAACACCCTCACAACACCTTCGCAACACCTTCACAACACCTTCACATCACCTTCACAACTTCTTCAGAATACCCTCAGAACACCCTCACAACACCTTCACAACACCCTCACAACACCTTCAGAATACCCTCAGAACACCCTCATAACACCCTCACAACACCCTCACAACACCTTCAGAATACCCTCAGAACACCCTCATAACACCCTCACAACACCCTCACAACACCTTCGCAACACCTTCACAACACCCTCACAACACCCTCACATCACCTTCACAACTCCTTCAGAATACCCTCAGAACACCCTCATAACACCTTCACAACGCCCCTTCCTGTCTCATCACAGGATGTGCTTGAGCTCACCGCTCTACTGGTGTTGCTGGTTGTTGTCACATGACCAAGGGGGAGGGGGTCAACAACGTGTGGCGCTGCTGGAACACATCTGGGCCCAGTTGGTCATGTGACACACCAGTTTAGTGACGATGCTGATATACAACGACATCATTGGGGGGGGGCTCTGAACCCTCCCTCCTGGACCTGCTGGGCTCCCCGGGGAACCGGTGAGCACATTATCAAAGCCCTTGTGGGCGGGGCCAGCATGACGCCCTCTGGTGGCAGGCCGACCTCACAGCAGGGGAAGGGTGAGGCGTTCTTCACGAACATCTGGAGGACATCTGGCTCCAGCTTTACTCTTCACCAGGACCAAGTCTACCAGTCAACCAGCAGGACCAGGAGAACCAGCAGAACCAGCAGGACCAGCAGAACCAGCAGGACCAGGAGGACCAGCAGGACCAGCAGGACCAGCAGAACCAGGAGGACCAGCAGGACCAGCAGGACCAGCAGGACCAGCAGAACCAGCAGGACCAGGAGAACCAGCGGAACCAGGAGGACCAGCAGAACCAGCAGGACCAGCAGAACCAGCAGGACCAGGAGGACCAGGAGGACCAGCAGGACCAGCAGAACCAGCAGGACCAGGAGAACCAGCGGAACCAGGAGGACCAGCAGGACGAGCTGGTCCTGATGCCCGTTCATCAGAAGTGAATTAAACGTTCAAGTTTTTGACTTTATTTTCCGTAACGTGAGCAGACATGATGAATCTGTACAGTCTACCATCTAAAACCTGAACCGCTGGTGTCGCCGATGGCAACAGCAGCCTGAGCGATGGTTACAGCCCACCAGTTACGTGAGAAGGCAATGAGCTTTGATCCTTTGATCTTGAGGATAACAGAAAAACTATAAAACTACAAAACAGGAAGTGTCAACACGATTGAAGCAAACACAGAGAAAAGAGAGAAACGTTTCATCGCCACGACTCCGCCCAGAGAAAATGTAAACACTGATGACAGGCGCAGCGGGTGTCAGCTCCAGAGCGGCGGCGCCTGATGATGAACGGCTGCGAGGCGGCGCTGCCTGACTAGACTAGCGGTGTTAAATGAAGGCGAGGACGCCGCAACCTCGCGATGCTACAGTGTCACAGACAGGCGGAGTCTGACTGTCAGCCACGCCCCTTGACACCTGCAGAGTGACAGCTGAGTCTGATGGT